>OW388264.2:13612500-14137500 GCA_936450705.2 Protodeltote pygarga | reverse complement strand
CGTCAGCGAAAGGTCCTGTCCGATGGTGCTCTGGAGAGCACGGCGTTGCTCTGCCCAAGCAGGGCACTGCATGAGCGTATGCTCAGCCGTGTCCACAATGTGGCCGCAGTGATGGCACTCGGCTGTAGGCTCTCGCCTAGCCACGGTGTGCAGGTATTTGCCGAAGCATCCGTGTCCGGATAATACCTGCACCACGCGGAATGACAACGTGCCATGCCGCCTTTCCAACCATTGCTCCAATACTGGCTGAATTGCCCCTATAGTCCAGTGGCCGGCGCTCGGTGTCTCCAGCCTTTCCTTCCACTGGCTCACAATGGCCTTCTGTGCCTCCTGACGCCACCTTTTCAAGAGCTCAAGTGGCGGTGGTCGTCCGCTGTCCGCTCGGACACCTGCTCCATGCTCGTACACCACAGAGAGTACTTTCGCCTCCAGCTCCCACGGAGGAGTCCCAGCGAGGACACACGCAGCCTCCGCTGAAATTGTGCGGTAGCCGCGTATGACTCTGTTCGCCATTACTCTCTGTGGCTTCCGCAGCAGTGCCTTGCTCTGGTTGTTAAGGCAACCCGACCACACTGGAGCACCATAGAGGGCCATGGAGCGCACCACTCCCGTGTATAGCCGTCGGCAACTAATGCTGGGCCCCCCCAAATTCGGCAGCAGTCGGCCAAGGGCAGATGCAGTACTAATAAGCTTAGGCTCGAGGTACTTAAAATGTTCCTCGAAATGCCAAAGACGGTCCAGAACCAAGCCCAGGTACTTCATGTGAGTCTTGGCCGGTATCCTCACCTCGCCGATGGTGACATGAGCACCCGCTGGTGGTCTGCGGCGTGGCCCATAGAACACCAAGGCCTCCGTTTTTTCGAGTGCCACCTTTAGCCCAAGCGCCTCAATGCGGCCGATTACTACCGACGCGCATTCGCTGGCCGAACTAGCCGCCTCCTCGAAGTTGGGCCCCTGGGCGATGACGAGGGTGTCGTCCGCGTAACAAATGACGTCCTGCCCGGGAGCGAGGACGCTGCGTAAAGCCCAATCATAACCAATGTTCCACAGGAGCGGGCCGAGAACCGACCCCTGTGGAACCCCGCACGCCATGAGTTTGCGTTCGATGCGACCGTCCGATGTAACATAGCTAAGCTAACGCAGCGTCCCCGCAGGTAGTCATTTACCAGCTGCCTCAAATACGCTGGAACTCCGTGATAACAGAGAGCTTCGCCAATGCAGCCGAATGGGAGTGTATTGAATGCGTTGGCTATATCTAGCGATACAGCCAACAGCACGTTTCCCTGTGCCACTGCTTCAGTCGCCTTAGACTTTAGGCGCAAAATGGCGTCTACAGTCGACCGACCGGCTCGAAATCCGAACTGGGCATCCGATAGGTTGGGGCCAACGCTGTCCAGATGCCGGACGAGGCGGGCAGCGAGAATCCTCTCTAGCATCTTCCCCACCTCGTCCAGAAGCACAATTGGCCTGTACCCTGATGGTGAGTCCGGTGGGCGTCCTGCCTTCTGAAGGAGAACCAGGCGACCTTCTTTCCATAGACTAGGGAACCGCCGCGACGTTAGACATGCGTCAAATATGCCATGAAGCCGATCCTTCAGGCTGGCTAGTGCCAAAGCGAGCACCTTGCCAGGCACGCCGTCTGGTCCTGGGGCAGTATTCTTTGACCGCATTCTAAGTATCGCGGCGCCCATTTCCGCATCTGAAATCGGAGTGACCTCCTCGTCAACGTCGACAGCACCTGGCGAGGCCATGATCGGAGACGTGTGCTCAACTGAGGCGGGGAATAACGTCTCTACGACTCGAGCGAGAAACTGAGGCTGGAGAGTTTCCGTCAGTGGGGGGCCTTGGCAACGGAGTTTATTCCGCGCCGCACGATACGGGCGCCCCCAGGGATCGCGGTCAACCTCATCCAGCATCTCACTCCGCGCCTGGTCCTTGGCACGGCAGATTGCCGCTTTAAGCAGCTCCCTGGCATCGCGGTAGGCCTGGAACAGTTGGCCCTCCAGCTCCTCATTACGATTGAGTCGTCGCCTGCGGACTCTTGAGTAGCCCCTTCGGGCATCAATGCAGGACGCTCGGAGTTCCGCCAGCTCTTGGGACCACCAATACACCTCCTTCTTTGGAGGTCGTCGCCGCGTGCGAGGCATGGACGCGTCGCATATCGCCGTCATGGCGTCTCGAAAGCGACTAGCCTCAACATCGACCTCCTCGGTCGGAGGCGAGGGAGATACCCAGGCCTGTACGATGGCGGCCTCCTCGAGAAGGTCCCTGTCGAGCTTTCTCGTCGCCCACCGTGGGAATTGCCGGGCATTGTGAGGCCTGTCCTCTCGAGGCGTTGGCGAGAGGTGGATGCTCATGGTGATATACCGGTGGTCCGATGAGGTCTCCATATCCTCCCGAACCTGCCAGTCTCGGATGCGTGCGGCGACAGCAGGGCTAGCGAAAGAGAGATCCACTATTGACTCCCCCAGCTGCCGCACACACGTATTGACGGAGCCAGTGTTCAGGAGACAGAGGCCCGTAGCCGCCGCCCACTCCTCGACCACAGTTCCCCTTGGGCTCGTTGCGGGAGACCCCCACGCGGTAGATTTCGCGTTGAAGTCTCCCATGACGATCATGTCACCAGGGAGCAGCCGCCGAACCGAGGCTTCGAGTTGGTCCATGAAGTCCTCAAATTCGGCAAGACTTCTGGTCGGCGAGAAGTACACCCCTACTATGGTGATGCCCTTCCATATAGCAGCCACGTATCCAGAGCCCTTTTCTCTCACTGAAAGGGGCGGGGAATTGGAGTCCGCAGAGCTAATAATAGCGACGGAGCCATTTGCGTCACTCACCCAGTTAGGACGGGGAGGTACAAAATATGGTTCCGCCGCTACAGCCACATCTATAGACCACTCCGCCATGATTTGCAGGAGAAGGTCCTGCGCATCGGCGGCGTGGTTAGTATTGGTCTGTAGAAATTTGATTTGTCGGCTTTGAGCCATTATTCTGTGACCATCGCTTCTTCTTGCGACTGCCCTTGTCGCGTCGCACTAAGAGTGGCCGGAGTCAAAGCGGCCTTCTCTGTCCTCTTGCGTTTTGGTTGAGCTGGAGCCTTGCAGCCTTTCCCACCAGCGATGTGGTTTGACGCCAGTTTAGCCGTCTCGCACAAGGGGCAGTGCGGATCGCCGGAGCATGCCGCCGCCATATGACCCGGCTTGCCGCAGCGGAAGCAGAGTCCGCTATGGTCCGTGAGGGATGTGCACGTTTGGCGTGTGTGTCCCGACCCCAGGCATTTGAAACACCTCATAGGCCGGGCTTCCAAGGCCTGCACTCTGGCAGAGCTCCAGCCGACGAGAAGACGGCCTGCGTCTGCTAATGCCTTCGCGCTCGCAACCGGACATTGAAGCCATGCAGTCCCTACACCTCCTGGACCGAGGCGGATCGCACCTACCCTGACAGCCTCAGCAGAACAGTTCGTTTTTTTGGCGATAGCCTCCTGGACATCCTTCGAAGTTATAGAGTCATCGAGGCCTGATATGCGCAGCTCAGCGGTCTTTGTTGGTCTCGAGACTCTGACTTCCTCCGCAAACACTCCCTGCAGTTTCTCGGCCAGCAGGTCGGCCCCGGCAGCCCCATCATTACCGGAGATCTCCAAAAGGCGAGCCCCGGTCATCGCCGTGCGGAACCTGATTTCGGCTATTCCTAGCGATTGGAGTTCTATATTTTCCTTAGCTTTCGCTATGACGGCCGCATAAGTGATTCCTTTTTGAACCGCTTCCGGCTGCAGCGTTAATACCACTGCAGCGGATTTAGGAACGCGGAACTTCCTTTTCCTGTTCCTCTTCTTCTTCTTTTGAGGGGGCAGAGTCTCCTTTTTTGCCTCTTGCTCTTTAGAGCTGTTCCCCTTGTTCTCGGGAGCAGCTTCTTTCCCCTTCTTCTTCTTCCCCTTCTTTTTCTGGGTCTCCCAACCGCCATTCTCAGCGTTGGGTAGACTTGCTTGCTGGGGAAGGTTTTCAACTCCAGAGGCAGATTCAGTGCGAGCCTGTGATGCCTCTAGTGAGGCCATGGTGGGCCGCTTCGACGCTCCGCTGGGTTTAGCAGCTGCAGTAGTAGCAGCCGTAGACCGTTTTCGATCGGCTGCCAATGGCGGACGAAGAGTTGGGGCCGGCAAAAGACGGTCCTCTATGCCGGCGAAGCGGGCATCCATCATTTTCGCCATTTGAGAGACGACGGCGTTAATTATTGCTTCATCTCTCTCTGCATCACGCAAAGGCTGCATTTGTGGCAGATCGTTGGCTGTCGTTGGCCTAGCTTCCATCTCTTTGCGAAGGGCCCCAATCTCCTTTCGCAACCTATCGTTTTCGAGCTGGAGTCTTCGAGTTTCCTCCGAAGTGCTCCTGCTGGCCAGATCTTCGACTGCGAGTCTCACGCGTTCCGCTGCCGTTTTCACAGTCCGTTGACTTGTTCCCTTCATGTTTTTGGACTTTCTAGTCGTCTCTAAGACCTTGTCCAGGTCTTGAAGGGCTGTCCTCTCGAGCGCCTCTACCGAAAGAGCGGAGGTCTCTACCAAAGGAGTATCCACACTAATATTGGGATCATCGGACTCACTTTCTGGCGCACTCTGTGCAGACGCACGTAGCGCTTCCGGACGCAGAAAGTCAATACGTGTCCAGGTAGGCACTGCTTTCGCTCCCAGTTTTGAGGGCGGCAGCTTCTCTTCGCTCGACCCTGAAGGACCCAACTTAAAGTGCGGGCGCTTGCGCGGGGGCTCAGCCCAAAATTTGGAGGTGCCAGCATCAACAATCATACTTGATGTGGAGTCATGGTCAGACCCCGCATCAGCATCCTCGCGGCCACCAAGGCCAGTGAGTCTCTGCAGTACAACGACTGGAGACCCTCTGTTTGAGATCGATTCAAGCATCGACTCTCGGCTTCCTCGCCATCCTCCCAGTTGGCCCTCTTGTCCAACTTCTTCTCGGTCTTCTCGACCGCCGTCATTAGAGCCTTCTCGGCTGTCTCCTTCTAACGTCAGGTTTTTGTTTTGTATAAAATTCGCCATATAGTTCCCACGAGTGTGGGGGAAATAAAAGGTCCACCCGGGCAGTGCCCCCTGTACCCGGGTAAGTGTAGATTTTTAACCCAACCAGAGAGTCCACCGGTTCACTGGCTGGGGGTGCGCTCACGACCAGAAGCTTCCTTAAAAGGAAGCAGTCCCGTCGGCCATTCATCCTCTCGCCGCACACCAAAACTTAGGATTCGGGGTAATTTTTATAGAGGTGTTCTTCCTCGCGGTCCGGGCGGCTAAGCCAAGACCCTCGGTCCCGTTCGAAGCCATGAGACATGACCACGATACTCCTAGCGGGATTACGATCTGCGTTAAGTGCATGAAGCACGTACGCCGCCTACCGCTTTCGCAGCTGGCTCGACTCCGCTGCATGGCAACAGGCCAGCAGCCCTATTCAGGCGCGTCAGATGTAAAGGACGCCCTGCCTCGCGACTGTCCAGTGTGGACGCCGCTAGCTACTTTCGCATGTTAGGAAACAAGTGAAAGAGCTCCCTCGGTATCCCTCTTAGTCTGGTCTCTCACTTTGAACCTGTCCGGCATGAGTGGCTCTACCGGTAAAGCCCCAAAGATCACTGAGACACGCAAGCCCCACCACGACGACAACGTGGAGATACCCTCGGTGGGGATCAACTTGGGAACCTAACCTAACCTAACCTAACCTAACCTAACCTTAAGTGCACGTGCTTTAACAGTTTTAACAGTTTTGTGGCTTACTCGACCTTGGCCCCCAGTTAGTTTTTGGGAGGCCGGGTGAGACTCACAGCGGACCACACTCCAGCACCACCTGGGAGCCCAAAACTGCGTGCGTTTCCGAGTTATCCTGAAAAAACCGACGACCACGTGCACCTGAAAAACCATACCGTTTGAGCCAGGAAGCTGAAATTTTGCAGAGAGGAACCCAACACATTGACAGACCTTATACACCAATCAGCGGATTTTTATCAGATAAGAAAAAATTTTTATTACACTTTATAACTTCAAACTTTGACCTCTAATAACTTTGGAACCAAAGAAAAATTTTGAAATCTTCAACTGCTATCTTTGGCGCGCTTCAGCAGACTACAGAGCAGGAAGATTACAGATTTTTAGATTAAGTAGATTTCTAATTATAATTGTTTTTATAAAAATTTTTGTTTTCCACAAATTTTCCTTTAAGAATTTTCCTTTTTCATAAATAATTTCATTTTATCTGATAGCCTGTTACTTTACAAGAATTTTGGTGTTTTTTTTGGATTTTTATGTTTACCGGTTGCGAAGATATAGATTTTTAAGTGTTTTTTTCCTTTTTATTCCGAAGTAAATAGAAATTAATTAAATTTTCCTTCAGAATTACGTTCAACATATAGTTTTCAACCAAATCAAGCCCAAACTCGGGCGTGAAATCTCCTAATTTGGCAAAGTTGGAATTTTCAGCCATCTTGGTTTTGGTGGTTGAGGATTTCGAAAGCTTATATCTTCGGAACCGCATACACTAGGAATTTCGGGTTTTGAATACAGGCTCTGGCATTTTGCATACTTTCTAAAAATTTGGTTTTCAGGATTTTTCAGGCCTGAAAATTTTTTCAGCCTGAAACCAATTTTAAATTGTGTAGTTTTTAAAGCCAGCCTGTGGGTTCCAAACCCGAAGTTCCTACGACGCCTGGAAGCCAAGTTGTAGGCGTTTGAAACTTGGATTTGACAGCTGCGAACTGTCAAAGACGAATTTCAACCGCCAATAACTCTGCTCCTAATTGCGCTAGGAAACTCTAGTTTCCAATTTCGTCCTTTTAAGGACCTATAGAAACCCGCGCAACGGTTTTCAGGCGTTTTCAGCTCATCGATTTTCAGGACCCTGAAAACTTTTTCAGTGGTGGAGAAGCTCGGGCCAACTGTAAAGGCGAAAACCCGAGCGTTCTGCGACGACTGGGGCGGCTTCTACGGCCAGTTGAACTTTGATTTTGACAGTTCCCAACTGTCAAAGTCGAAGTTTGGACGCCAGTATCTGCCGAACCAGGGGTCGTATCGCAACCGGGTTTCCTCTGGGGATAGTGGCTTGATCGGCTCTACACCTGGATCCTGTTTTCAGGACTTTTCAGGATCCTGAAAATTGCACGGCTGAAAGCGGCTTCGCGGGTTGGACCTTACCGGGCCCTTCGCGGCAAAGGAAACGCGGCAAAAATCGGACCAGTAGTTCCTGAGATATTACCTGTTAACCACCTTGGCGGCCATCTTGTTTTGGAAAACCAGGATTTTTGAAGCGGGTTTTCTCAGGAACCGCTAGGGCTAGATTGGCCGTGTTTGGGGTTGCTGAAAAGGTCTCGGGGAGAGCTTTCCCGTGGTGCTGCTAAATTGACTCTACCTAGAGTCAAAATTATTTTTTGTAATTTTAACGCGTGTAGTGGACCTAGAAGAAATCTGTTTGAGTTGGGAACCTTCTCTTAGGGTCACCTAAGGTATTATTGACTAATCCTGTGCATTAGACTTAGATAGAGTCAAACTCTATCCTTTTAAATTACCTAAGCCCAACGTAGCCCGGTCCAACCTGAGCCTGGCCAAATCTGGCTTAGCCTAGCCTCATCCTAGCCGAACCTAAGCTAATCGGGGACCAACCCACGTTATGTCGGGGAAAGCAAAGGGCTTACCAACCATGGTTGGCCGGAAAAGCACCCCTTCTAAAAGTCTTCGACGCAAAGTACTGACCTAGAGCGCAGAGAGCAAAAAACCCATTACGCAGCCGACAGCATCTGCGCAGCCGACAGCATCTGCGCAACCGACAGCATCTGCGCAGCCGACAGCATCTGCGCAACCGACGGCATCTGCGCAGCCGACAGTGTCTGCGGCGTCGCCCTCTGTTGCGTTACCCGACATTGATCTAATTGCGGAGGATACAGGCAGCGAGGACTTTTCGGTGGCGGACACGCAAAAGCCAGAGGTGGTCATTGCGGCCTCGGGTACGGAGGATGAGTGGTCGGACGCGGACACTGACAGTACCTGCAGCCGACGGTCGAGTATTCTGCCAGCGTTTCGAAAACGCACCGGGGTTTCCATGGACTTAGCCACTCAGCGCGCTAATGAGCTGATGCTTTCAGGAAAGGAAGCTCTTGAAAGAGCCGGAAACTTGAAGAGAGAATATAAGGCGGAGGCCCTTGATAGCCTGCAGGGTCTGTACGAGATGGTCTTGTCCGTTTCGGACTCGCGATCTAGACATAGGGTGACTCTGGAAGCTGAGCGTACAAGATCCGCTAGAGAACTCCTTAAGGTTGAGCGCGCCCACGCAGCCCAAATAAAAGAACTAACAAGCACACATGCTTCGAAGCTAGAGGGGGCCCAGAAGGACATAGACGAGCTACTGAAGACTACAGAGGCTATCCGTAGTTGGCTCAGTTTTGAGTTGGACGATCCGCTGAAGAAGATAGGCGCTATCCACCTGGAGCTTAAACAGCTGGCCTCACGATTGCCGGACACTGGATCTGCACTGAACGAGCTGACGGGGGTGCCGACCCAAGCGCAGGCAAATCCGGAGTTTCCAGAACTCAGAGCACAAATGGAACGCCTCGCTGAACATCTGAGAGGAACCCGAGTGGACTTCGAGAAGTGGCGCTCAGAGAGAAGTTTGCAGGTTGACACGGCGTTGGCCGCATCGCCACCCCAGAATCAGGGGACCCCTCCTAGGTCCCTTCTTCTAGACCCACTTAACTCTATAAAGGAGGAAGTACATGAAGTGAAGGATCTGCTTCTCTGCAGGCGAACCCAGGAGGCACGATTGGGATGTTCTGGACCAACAAGAGAAGAGCAAAGGGCAGACCTTGAGGAAGCGCTCCGACCGATGATGGGCCAGTTGCGGGAGATTCGCAGGGATATTGACGACCTACGTGACACTACCATGGCAAATATAGCGCTCCCAAATCCGGATGCGGCCCTTGGGGTTGAATTAGCTCGGTGCGAGAACATGGAAGCATTTCAGAACCTGCTGGCCCCAATAAAAAGCGCCTTGAGCGATCTAACCAAAAAACAACTGGGAGAAGTACCAAAAACCCCGGGGCTTTCCCAAACACGAGTCGCACAAACATTCCCTGGCGGAGCCCCTGGTCGTGGCTTAAATGATACAAAGCCCACCCCAACGTACGCCATGGTCATAGGATCTAAAGACCCCCGTCACACAGGAGATGACATTGTCAGGGCTGTAAAGGAGAAAGTTGACGTAGTAGAGTTGGGAGTGGCAGTTACTTCCGTTAGAAAGGTGAGCGGAGGGAGAGTCGTGTTCGGTTGCGGGTCCGTCAGGGACCGGGATACACTGAGGGAAGAGATCCGGCGGAGGGACGCAGACCTGTCCGTCCAGAATAGTTCGCCGAGACGACCCCTGCTCCGCCTAACTGGAGTAATCAATGACTTGCCGGATTCCAAGGTAATAGAGGCCATCACCAAACAAAACGAAGGTCTCCTCAAACACATCCCTGTAGAGAGGAGGCAAATTAAAGTCCAGAGACGCACGAAAAACCGCACCAAGGAACTCTGCAACGTAATCTTAGAAGCCGACCCGATGGTATGGGGTGGCCTCGTGGACCGCAAGTTGCACGTGGGGTACCAGATTGTATTTGCCTCGGACCAATCGCCAGTAATCCAGTGTTACAAATGCATGGGTTTTGCCCATCGTGCGGCGGAGTGCAATGCAAAGGAGCACGGATGTGGTCGGTGTAGCGGTGCACATGACACGAGACAGTGCCCGGACGGCGGGCTGACGCCCAAGTGCATCAATTGCATTGGTAAGGGCCCGGACAACCATGCGGCATACAGCCGTGACTGCCCGGTATGGTCGAAATGGGACCGTGTTGCGCGTGCTTCGGTTGCATATTGCTAAGCCGTGGACAAAGAGGGGACATCCACAGATCCTACAGTCGTAAATACAAACACTACTTTTTTTTTTTTTTTTTTGTCGTGTGGAAAACTCTTTATGAGTACCCCACCGCTAAGGGCTGGCGATGGGGTTATGTCCGACTCGCACGGACTAAAAACCACACGGTGTTCCTCCATGATACACCTGGA
The DNA here is from genome assembly GCA_936450705.2 of Protodeltote pygarga. Taxonomy (NCBI): domain Eukaryota; kingdom Metazoa; phylum Arthropoda; class Insecta; order Lepidoptera; family Noctuidae; genus Protodeltote; species Protodeltote pygarga. Next base: position 14,127,431 of record OW388264.2, on the reverse strand, counting down.
ATGACACCGAACTATGAAAATTTTATGAAAAATTTTTAAACTATTTTTTCATCCTACTTGACTAACGGATTGACTTTTTCTCACTTGCGAGGTGAAAAAAGCTATTTTTGACTCAAAATTAAATTATTTACAACTTATTCAAATTTACTTTATTTTATTTACCTTGACTTTTTAACTTGTGTTTCAGCCTTTTTGAAAACTCTACTCATTAGGGGGGAAAAGGGGTGGAAGTTTGTGTAGGAAATTCGATATTAGTAAGAAACATTAATAAACTGATATCTCGATATTCAATCACTATGGAGAGAAAATATAATTAATTATGAGATAAAAGTTTGAATGAAAAATTTGAAGTCATGAAAATAAGTAGGTATACTCGAGAACTGCTAGACCGATTTTCATGGTATTTGATTTGTTGAATTTGTCTCTATACTTCTAGGGTATGGTAGAGTATGGGTAGGGTAGAGTAGAGGTAGAGTAGGGTAGGGTAGAGTAGGAATAGAGGGGTAGGGGTAGAGTAGGGTAGGAGTAGAGTAAGGGTTGGGTAGGGTAGAGTAGTGTAGTGTAGGGTAGAAAAAGCGTAAACTAGTATACTATATAAATATGTATTACTCAACCAGAGGATAAACCAGTGTCTTATCTTTTTCTTACTCTTAATTTAAGCTACTGACGCATCTATCTATCTAGCTGGGGGCACGGTAGTGCCCCCGCCAAGACGAGCCAAACAAAGCGGAAGGACACTACCTACCTTTTGTCAAGTGTTTTGTCGTATTTTGAACCCTCATAAATTGTGTTTTAATTGTACCAGATAAACAAAATTCTCAGAATATGATATTAATAGTGGACTTATGAAACATAAAAAAATTCAATTGCGTAGCTCTTAGCAGAATTTATTGATATCTAAAAAACCCCGATTTCGTCACTGACTAACTCACTGATGAACATCAAATTGTTTAGGGTAGTTCCTGAAGTCCTAAAAAGCTGAAATTTAGTATATAAGCTAGTACACAAACAACAAAAAATATATAAAATTTGAAATTGTTATCCTCCGACCCCTTAAATTAGGGAAATTAGGGCTTATAGAGTTAGGGCGTGTAGAGTTAAAAGCTTGGCTCTACATGAGATCTGATAACTTTTGTACAGTACGAGCCATATGGTCTCGTATTGGCAATATTTTACATGAAAATGTGTTTGGTGGGATATTTATACAATATAGTAGGTACCTCATTAAAATTTGATGATAGAACTTTTTTTGTCTTCGACATAAGTTTATGCTTACAAACTTATATAAGATATTTCTATACAAAATTCATTCACGAGAAGGAAATCGAAAGATAGAAAATTTTTTAATTTATTTAAATTTTTTTTTATTAAAAAACAAAAAAAACCCAACTCTAACTAAAATGATAGAAACAAGTTGGTTATAGATAGATTTTACTTTACACACAAACGCAGTCGGAGTCTCTCTCTCTCTCTCTAAAGGACCTCTTTTTATCATGTGGAATCCCCTATATGGGTGCCTCATCACCAACAGCTGGAGAGAGGGTTATGACCGACTCGTACTGATTAAAATCATAAGGTGTTCTTCCATGAACCTCTTGGCGGAAATGTAACATTTGCGCACTCACCATTCTTTCGCCAAGTTTCGATACGTATTTCGTATACGTAGGCTACTATGTTGCTTAGGAGTAATGAATGAATAAATGATTGTATTGTAGTATGGATATTATCTAACTGAATAACCTATTGATTAAATTATCAATGTATGGACGTTGTTCGTGCATTTTAATATCATTAATATAATTTTAATTACAATATTAATAAACATCTGTCTTCCGATTGTAATCGGAACTTTTGCAAGATTAGATACTAATGGAATAAAAAGCTGTTTAACGTGCGTTGGAGTCCAGTTGGCACGATGAACATGTGGACGTTAGTGACGCTGGTGCTGTGCGCCTGCGTGGTCGGCGGCGACCGCTACCACCCCGCGGACCGCGCCATGCGGCAGGACGCCGCCAACCGCGCCGAGATCCGCTCCGAGTACTGGTACAGCGAGGCGCAGGCCGCCATCGAGGCGCGCGCCGCACGCTACCCCGGCACCGACAAGGCGCGCAACGTGGTCATGTTCATGGGCGACGGCATGTCGGTGCCCACGCTGGCCGCTGCGCGCACGCTGCTGGGACAGCGTCAAGGGTACACCGGCGAAGAGGCCAGTATGTCCTTCGAGAAGTTTCCAACGGCCGGATTAGCTAAGGTACAATTTTAAAAGAAATAGATAGGCTCGTAATCATTTGCGAATTTATAGTTATAATGCAAAAATCCTCGCGATCTAAGCGAAAGACATTTTAACTAATTTCTCATTTTAAGAGTGAAAGCCTTCTAAACATAATTGTTTCAAATTCCGTCAATATGTAACTTGTCATAAATAAATTGAACGAGCCTTATCTTGTTTAAGGCCTAGTGTAAGGCGTGTCATGTAATGGGAACCGTGAATTGTCGAAACAGTTGAAAGAGTTGTTATTGTCTGTAATGACAAGATTTAAATATGTGACTAAAAAATATTAATTAATGTTCACAAGCGAGCCTTTTGTGAAAATAATATGATTGTAATTTTTCAGACGTACTGCGTAAATGCCCAGGTGGCTGACTCTGCGTGCACTGCAACTGCGTACTTGTGTGGAGTGAAGACCAACTCCGGCACTATCGGAGTGAACGCGGGGGTGCCGCGCGGCAACTGCGACGCGTCCACTGACACCACTCGACGAGTCAAGTCCATCGCCGAATGGGCGCTAGAAGACGGACGTGACGCCGGTACTACTTTCATTTCAATTTAAAAGTTTACATGTTTTTATTATCTGTTTACATGGTATGAGTTCGAGTACTAGTAACATACGTTCGTTGCACGCAGGCATCGTGACGACGACACGCATAACTCACGCGTCTCCATCCGGCGCGTACGCCAAGGTAGCGGATCGTAACTGGGAGAACGACGCGGACGTGGACGGCGCCGGCTTTGACACGCAGCGCTGCCCCGACATCGCACAGCAGCTGGTGCACTCGAGTCCTGGCAACAAGTTTAAGGTAGCAACCGTTCGCACAAACACGTACCTTCATGACTTCTTGAATCTGAATGCAGAAAATTTGAATTCATGCAGCCATGTGTATATGTGGCACATATCATAATTACATAAATCTGAAGTAATTTAAACATGTTCATAGGTTATTTTGGGCGGTGGAAGACGTAACTTCCGGCCTACGGATAAGCGCGACGAAGAAGGAACCTTAGGCAGACGGCAGGATCAACGCGATCTGATTGAAGAATGGCAACAAGCTAAGAAAGCCTCTAATGTCACTTACAAGTACATATGGCACCGTGATGAGCTAATCGCAATGAACATAAGTGACGAGATGCCTGATTATATTTTAGGCTTGTTTGAAGCTAATCACTTGCGGTACAACTTGCTAACAGATCCTGTCACAGAGCCCACGCTCGCTGAGCTGACGGAGGTGGCGATACGGTCACTGAGTCGCAATCAGAAAGGATTCTTCCTGTTTGTGGAGGGCGGGCGCATCGACCACGCGCACCATGACAACCTTGCGGAGCTGGCGCTAGACGAAACGTTGGAGATGGACAAAGCCGTCGCGCGCGCCGCGGAGCTGCTCTCAGAGGACGACTCTCTCATCGTGGTGACGGCAGATCACGCGCATGTCATGTCCTTCAATGGGTACTCGCGCCGCGGTAATAACATCCTCGGCCCTTCCGTTGACAAGGATAACGATACGGTGCCCTACATGACCTTATCGTACACCAACGGACCAGGCTTCCGATCGCACAATAACAATATTCGTCCCGACGTTACTAAGGAAAACAATTATGGTAAGTATTTGTCCGGTGTACCATCTCGAAGTGACAAATTGCGTGTTGTAATTTAATTATACATATATGTCACAGGCACACCAAACTGGAGGTCGCACGTGGACATCCCGCTAGACTCAGAGACGCACGGCGGTGACGACGTGGCGGTGTTCGCGCGCGGGCCGCACCACGCCATGTTCACGGGGCTGTACGAGCAGAGCCAGCTGCCGCACCTCATGGCGTACGCCGGTTGCTTCGGGCCCGGACGCCACGCTTGCACCGGAGCTGCACATGTCACCAGTGCGCCTCTGGCATTCATAGCTATCGTTGCACTTTTCAGTGTCCTCGGTTTCGAATAAGATTTGTCGGTAGCTAACTAATTATTAGGCGTGATATTAGACGATTGATTCTGAGACGCCGATCTTTTCTATATGGCGTACGACGCGACGGGTTGATGTTTAAGTTTAGATTGCCACATCAGAATCAAAACTAACGCCTTTGTAATATTATAAATAATACTTAAGGTTAACGTGCCTCTACGATACGATGCCTTCTTGAAGTACACCCAGAGCAGTCACCTAGTCATAGTGCATGCCTAATAAGTGTATTGCCAATGCCAAGTATATTGCTGAATAAAAAAGCGAGGCATTTTTACAGAATTAGTATATAACCCATAAAATCTCGTAGTCTGTTAGTTGTTACCAAGCGTATTCTTTCGGTCTTATTTCTCGGCTCAGAGTGACTGTCTACAAGACTACCACCACCAGAAGAAACGATAATCTAGAATGTAAATGAATAAAGGGGCTGGATGCAAACAGAGCAGGAGCGACATGCATGTCAAACCTTGGGGGAGGCCTATCATTGGACTTCCGGCTGAAATGGCGATGAACATAAAGGGAGCTTACTTGCATTTCAACTGTCTTAGTTGTTTCAAAAGCCGGTGCAATACGGAACTGAACTGATACTTAATGTAATTATTATAATAGATATACCTATGTTATTTAAACTAAGACTAATATTTAAGTTAAATCCTAACTAAATAATTATTATAAATGCCAAAGTAAGTTTGTTTGTTTGTTTGTTACCCTTTCACGTCTAAACCATTAAACCGATCATACTGAAATTTTTGATAAACGTTGTCAGGTTTACAGAAACGGACATAGAGTACCTTTCATCTTGAAAAAAGTGCTGTTCCCGAGGAAAACACGTCACGTGTATTTCAAATTATCATTGAATTTAAATTTAAATTAACGCGAGCGAAGCCGCACCTACTTTTGAGTATTTCTGTAATTTCTCGACTATATTTACTTCAGTCTCGTTATTATTAAGGTTATTTATCACAACAAAAAAGTATAAAATTATACACTATAGAAATCTGATTGTATCGGAAAAATCTTTTATTAATCAAATTTCCACAAGATGCAACAAGGTTTTGTGTGAAATTATGAATGAAATTATTTTACCTATTAAGATATCTCGTCATCATCCTCCTGGCCTTGTTCTTCCCAAACTTTGCTGATGGCTGACCCACCAACAAAGATTGGCAAGAATTCCCTTCTAATCTAACCAGATGCAGCTTAGTAGGTATCAGTAGCATGCCGAATAACTATCGGAAGTATATTGTGAAGGATGGCACAGCGGATATATGTCGGGTATGCCACTGTCTGGCAGAGTCTACCCGTCACATTGTTTCTGGTTGTCCTCGTCATGCAAATGAAGAGTATTTGCACAGGCGTAACCTGGTGGCTAAAATTATTTACCAGTAATTTGCTTTCTCTTGTGGATTCAGAGATCCATATACATTTATTACCAAAATACACCTAGCCCAGTTCTCGAAAATGGCTATGCATCTTTATACAATGTCTATCATCATTTACAGGACTATTATTTCCTATAATTATTATAACATACTAAACCATTACACTGATATATTGGTGATAGTTGGAGCAGAGCACCGCGCAATGATTGTTGATGTCACCATCCCACAAGACGAGTTTCCCACTCGTAAAGGCCGAGAAAAATAAACAGATTAAATTTTAATATCTGGGATGTGTGGGTACTAAGCTGTCATTGTGCCAATAATCGTTTCAGTCCATGGTTAAATATCCAACAGCCTCGATTAAATCTCAAAAGGTTCTTTTTGGATGGCTGGATCAAGGCTTTTATGCATAAAGGTAGTACAAGCCCGAGACGGGCTGCAGACCGCAGACTGCAACTGCAGACTGCAAGCTACACCACTTGTTTCTATGAATCTCTATGAAATTGATTCCGAGCGCGGCGACACTGCGGTCTGCAGCTGCGTGTCTCGAACCGCAGAGTTAACACGTACAAAAATGACGAATTTTCGGAAGATGATGAAGACAAATTAATTGACTTGGTTGGTTTTGATCAAATTAAAATAACTTTCTTCTTTGGTTCGACTTTTAAATAAAAGATCACCTGATATTTTCCTTTTTTTTGGCTTATAGTTATTACTATGCCAAATGACGACTTGTTATTACAAGTCGCGACGTGAAATAATTGATTCCTTTTTGTGTTAACTGGCATATTTTTATGCTATGGATTTAAAAAAAAATCTATTACGCTCTAAAGTCGTATTTCAGATTAACCTTTCGCTTGTATAGCATGGAATAGCTCTTTTTACGAGCAAGTGTGATAAAAAATAAAATTACTTATTATGTTTTAGTCAATACAAACCAAAACGCATAGATACTTACAACTTATTTAATTTAGTCTACTTACAAAAACAACAATAAATTATTACTACACGTTACATCCAGAAAGGATGAGGATGAGGTACGATTGAGACGCGTGTACGGGACACGCAGCAGCCATGATCAACTGCCTTCTCAATTCATCTAAATTCTTCCATTTCACTTTCACGAACTTGCTTGAGGCTAATGTTCGTCACTTAAATGAACTTAATAAAGGAAACAAGACAAGACCACTATTATATAAATCAGATCCGATTTTAAGTTCGCTTTAGAACACTCTTAGCAAAAAGGGTAGCAGTAATAGTGAAGAGAGAGGCGCGGTGTGCGCATGTGCGGCGCCCGTGCACGCGTGTCGTCCGGGCCCGAAGCAGGCGGCGTACGCCATGAGGTGCGGCAGCTGGCTCTGCTCGTACAGCCCCGTGAACATGGCGTGGTGCGGCCCGCGCGCGAACACCGCCACGTCGTCACCGCCGTGCGTCTCCTCCTCTAACGGAACATCCACGTGCGACTTCCATGCGAGCGACCCTACGATACATACCTATATATTAGGACAGAATAATAACTACTAGCATGTAATTGTTAGCTTCGATAATAATACTTACGATAGTCCGCCTCGTTAGTAACGTTAGGTCGAATACCGTTGACGTGTGCTCGAAAACCTGGTCCGTTCGCATACGATAGAGTCATGTAGGGCATGTTGTCGCGATCATTGCTGACGGAGGGCCCGAGTATGTCGTTGCCGCGGCGCGAGTACCCGTTAAAGGACATAACATGCGCGTGGTCCGCCGTCACTACGATCAGCGAATCGTCTTCCGAGAGCAGCTCCGCGGCGCGCGCCACCGCCTTGTCCATCTCCAGAGTCTCGTCCAGCGCCAGCTCCGCGAGGTTGTTGTGGTGTGCGTGGTCGATGCGCCCGCCCTCCACGAACAGGAAGAAACCCTTCTCATTGCGACTCAGTGAACGAATGGCCACCTCCGTGAGTTCAGCGAGCGTAGGCTCTGTCTGACGGTTTGATTGCAAGTAGTATTGTAAATGATCATTCTCGAACAAGCCCAAGAGATAATCTGGAGGCGACAGTGACAACTCAGACAGCTGGTCTCGATTCCAAATGTAACGATGAGTAAGGTTGCGTGTTTCCTTATCATACTTCCATTCGTCAACTAAATTGCGGCCGTCTGTTCTTAACCCAGGTGATCCCTCTTCATCAATAGTCGTAGTGGGAATAAATTCGCGCCTCCCGCCACCCAGGATGACCTATCAAATACAATCCTTGTTATAATTATTATATATAATTATATATAATTATATATAATAAATATAATTATATTGCGCACGAACACTGATATTTACGCATCTAAGTATTAATGTTTTCCTTCATTACTAGTCTACTAGGCACGTAATCGCGACAGCACAACTGTCTGTCACGGCTCCGTTGATACTAACTTTAAACTTGTTGCCGGGGTTCATGTGCACGAGCTGGTGCGCGATGTCGGGGCAGCGGTCGGTGTCGTGTCCGTCTCGTTTGACGGCGGCGTCGTTCTCCCAGTGTCGGTTAGCCACCTTGGCGAACACGCCAGCAGGAGATGCGTGGGTAACGCGCGTTGTTGTCACAATACCTGTAAATCACGCAATGCCATGCGTGTCTCTCATTCGACTCTTGGTACGGTGCGGTTAGAGTGTAGGTAAGCTATTCCGACAGACCTGCGTCACGGCCGTCTTCTAGCGCCCACTCGGCGATGGAGGGGACGCGGCGCGAGGAGTTAGTGGACGCGTCGCAGTCCCAGCGCGGCACGGCAGCCGTCACTCCTAGCGTGCCCTGGTTGGCCTTCACGCCACACAGGTACGCCGTGGCCGAGCACGACGAGTCTGCCACTTGAGCGTTCACGCAATACGTCTGCAACACATTAATACAATGTATGTCCCTGTTAGATCGGGATTAACTAAGTCGCTTCACTCGATCACTGATAACTTAACGTGCTGATACTAAGAATTTCCTAATAGGAAAACTAAAAGATGCTTTTTCCGACTCGGGGATCAAACTCAGGAGCTTGAGCTCCTGCAAGAGCAATCCACTAGATCAACGCCGCAGTCCTTGGCTACATGATCGACCACTCGATATGAGGCGCTGACGTAAGGATAATTATGTTAAACAGGTTAAGATTGATTTAAATAATCTATGTGTATGGATTTAAATTGTAAGAACCTATCAATTCCAAGATCACATTCTTACTTTGACCATTCCGGCCGTTGGGAAAGTTTCAAAGAACATGTTGGTCTCTTCTCCGGTGTTGCCTTGGCGCTGGCCGAGCAGCGTGCGCGCGGCGGCCAGCGTGGGCACCGACATGCCGTCGCCGAGGAACATCACCACGTTGCGCGCCTTGTGGCCCGCCTTGCGCGCCAGCCTCACGCCGATGGCTGCCTGCGCTTCGCTGTACCAATGGTCGGCGCCGGTCTCGCCGCGCGGCGCCGAGGGCTGGTAGCGGTCGTGCGGCGGCACCCCGGCAGCGGCCACGCTCGCGGCAAGCGTCACTATAGCGATCTGCAACAACATGGCGGACTACTTGAATGTGGCTCTAACCACAGCAATATTGCTTTTATTACTGATAGGCTGCTAATTATCTAATCTAAAAGTTCCCATATTGCAAAAAAATGCCATGCCAGACAATTAAAGATAACTAATATGGAGTTTTTTTAAGTAGGTAAGATACTTTTATCTGATTAGAAACATTGTATAGATACTCAATAATAAATCTACCACGTGCGCTTCATGTTTTGATCTTGTAGCAGTAAGTTGCTGAATACATAACGATTTTTGTTCTCGAACACAATAAAATTTAAAACGATAAAAGAGGTTCTTATTTTCTTTTAAATATTATTTAATTGTTTTGTGATTTAATTTATTTGTAACCCAACCGTCGAGTGGGAGTCGGACTTGCTTATGATTGAACGAACAACTTGTGTGTCCAGTCCCGTTGCCACTGTTACAATGTTGAGTTCTTCTTGACCATACCTACTTACGAACCCTAAGACGAACGTCATGCCAGAGCTTGGGATAACGCGCCTAACCATATGAAGAATATTACTTAATGAAGCAAGCCAAGTAGCAATGCAAGCGACAGATGAGGCAAGTGGCCGCTGCCGTGAGACAAGCGAAGGTCGTTGAACGTCTGTCACGGTCGTCGTTATCTGTATCGATGATAGGCCAGAGCAGTTACGCAATGCGATATAATGTGAATCCATAATGATCGATATCCGCACAAGGCGGAGGCTGCGCTCGCATACAGTCACTCAGTAACGTCGTGCGCGCAAGGATGTCATGCTCATTGTTGATCGCTCTGTTGGTAGTGCTTGCGCTCGCGCGTCCTTCGCACGGTACATCACTTCATCCTCTTTGCTAGACTGCTAGTAACTTCTTACTACAGCCGCTACCAATCTTTAGTGTTTTGATTATTCATCAGAGCGAGATGCGTACCACAAGCTGTCCCGGAGCTCACCGGCGGCGGCGGGGTGGAGCGCCCCGGAGGCGGAACAGTCGCCGCAGTACTGGGCAGCGGAGGCGCAGGCGGCCATCGCCGCACGCCTCGCGCGGCGCGAGAACAGCAACAAGGCGCGCAACGTGGTGATGTTCCTCGGCGACGGCATGTCGGTGCCCACGCTGGCCGCCGCGCGCACGCTGCTCGGCCAGCGCCAAGGCAACACCGGAGAAGAGGCACAACTATCTTTTGAGGCGTTCCCCACTGTAGGACTTGCTAAGGTAAAGTTGCACCGAATCTGAACAGTCCTGCGAACACTTGGCAGGCGATAACGACAGAAGCTCGGTTGATATCTCTTTGACAGACTGTGTGTGGGGCAGGTGGTGTGATTCACTGGGAGAAAGGGGCTGTGTTTGGCTATCAATCGAAATGTTATTTTATGGTAAATTGTCTTAATTTTTTATTATATTTACCAAAAATCCCAACCGGCAATTTTTGTCTACATTAGTAGCGGAGAGCTATAAGTGAAACTTGTTTGACCCGGGTGACGTAAAATAAAATGTGGTAAATCTAGATGGTCGGTATTTGTCGCAGACGTACTGCGTGGACGCGCAGGTGGCGGACTCTGCGTGCTCGGCGTCGGCGTACCTGTGCGGCGCGAAGGCCAACATCGGCACCATCGGCGTCAGCGGTCACGTGACGCGCAAGCACTGCACCACTGCCACGGACGCCACCAACCATCTGCACTCGATTGCGGAGTGGGCGCTCGCCGCGGGAAGGGACGCCGGTATGAACGTTATATGAATGCGACGCATTCATCTATCCCTTACTTATGTGTACCAGTGTGGTGGTGAAGGGTTGATTTTTGTAAGATGTAAGCCGGAATCAAACTGGAATAAAAGACTATTAGTGGTAGACTACTAGCATACTAACTATGCCATTTTTGACGAAATCCGAATAATGTACGAAGCCTTCATCACTGATGTGTACCTGTATCTTGTAAAATAAATAAAAAGTATTTAATGAATTGTTAAATGATGCAGGTTTAGTGACAACAACACGCGTGACTCACGCGTCGCCGGCGGGCACGTACGCGCACACTGCCTGTCGAGACTGGGAGAGCGACGCGGATGTGGCCGAGACGTGTGCGCCACACGACCGCCAAACGCAAGATGACATCGCATTGCAGCTCGTGCGCGCGCACCCTGGAAACCAGTTCAAAGTATTAAAACAAACTTCTTAATAACCACATTGTGTAAGACTGATTGATTTACATTGATCCGGAATCTCAATCCAGAGCTGAAATCAGACACCATGTTAAAATAATTGCGGCTGCTCCAACTAAATCTCGTGCTGATATCGGACACTGGATTGAAAACTTAGCGGCTCTTGTATTGGGATCCAGCGCTGGATGCGACCATAGGTTACAGTAGTCGTTTACCATGAGGTAGACCGTATGCTTGTTTACAACCTAAAAACAAAATATAAATAATTCTATATTTTGGTATCGGAATGAAATAATTATTATGAACATTGGTTATATTTCGTTGATGGTTATATTTGCATTTTAATATTACATATTATTCTTGTGTTAGTTATTGGGATTTAGACATTAGTTTATAAAGTAACGCCTGTTGGAACCCTTTTTTTTTGTTTAGATTATTTTTTTTGTAAATTAATTTGGAGTTGACATGTACACTAGATGAACTTAAATTTCATTCCATATAAGTTAAAGACATCATAAATTAGAGACAGCATTCCAGAGGTTACATCATATAATTAGGAATCGAATTGCATGTAACTTTCCCATGCGCGTACTTGCATGATGTCATACTTAGTCAGCGTTATCCGACTCCATACGACGAATATAGTCAAGTGTAAGTTCAAGAATTGTTTTTTTTTTGTAAGGACTGAGATATGATTATTTGATATGATTAGACTGAGAACAAAACAAAAGCTGAAGGAATAATTTAGTACACAAGATTTGACATGTACAAGGGCTGATCACCCAAAGACTATGCGAATTCTTGTGGACCTAAGAATTAGTTCGGATTTGTGTTTGTTTTATGTTATGATATTTAAATGAAAAGTATGGTATAAGTGGTACACAACGTAAGGTACAATTTAGGGTTCATGTCCTTTACTTCTGATCATGGTGCGGACGAGATCCCTCTGTGAAGATTATTGGAAACCTAAGTGGAAGTTTTAAATATGACCCTAAATATTATAAATAAATGAATATGATGAATAAATGTTGTGCACAACGTAATGATTAATAATAACAGGTACCGAGAGTCCTGAAAATAATAATTATAGTGTACCTTACGATATATCTAATTGTGTATCTCGAGTTTTTAAGTGTACCTAGAAATGTGAAATATGAGAGCTAAAGGTTAAATGTAAAGGGTAGCTAAAGGTTATGATGATAGAATAAGATGTATGCAGAATGTTTGTTACAATAATAATGGAAAAATGCTAATGAAAAAGATGAAAGTACTTACTTAAGTTTGTTTTTTTTATGCACGCTATTGAACAATAATTCAGATTTCTAATTACTTTTGTCAATCAACAGTGCGTTACACATTAATAATAATTGTTTTATTTTAATCTATATTTTTTAATCCTTGTTTTTAAAACTTCAAAAGTTTGTTGTTTTATTTGAACTAAAGTTTTTGTAGAATTTATTTTGTAAGTCATAATGATGGTTAATTGGATATAACTATTAAATTATACTAAAAGTTTATAAGCAGATTTCTGTAAAATAATATCATTGTCCGTTTATTTGTCAATAGTAATATCTGAAATAGGATTTCTTTTTTCGACCGTTTGATATTTTTGTTTTGTTTTGTTTGAAAAATCAAATACAATTCTTTATTTTATTTTTCAAAAAATAAACGGGGGAGGTGTAGTGTGTGTCTCATCTCCCTCCCTATATATTGTATCTAGCCTGTAAGTCATGCAGTACATTATACGTATTCGTACTATAAACACGTCCTTTAATTGCTCACATAAACACCCGTCACTGCAATATATTTGATGCCATCAAACAATTGTTTTATTTGCAGGTAATCCTAGGAGGAGGAAGACGTGAGTTTTTACCCAATTCCACAATTGACGAAGAAGGTTCGAAGGGCAGAAGATTGGATGGAAGAAATTTGATAGAAGAGTGGCAGCAGGATAAGAAGGAGCGCGACGTCAGTTACCGGTACGTGTGGAACAGGGAGCAGCTCATGGACGCTGCGGAGGACCTTCCCGAATACTTGCTGGGATTGTTTGAGGGCAGCCACATGCAGTACCACATGCAAGCAAACCCTAACACTGAACCGTCGCTTGCCGAACTCACTGAAGTGGCGATTCGCTCATTGAGTCGAAATGAAAATGGATTTTTCCTTTTTGTTGAGGGTGGACGTATCGACCACGCCCACCACGACAACTTGGTTCAGATGTCGTTAGACGAGGCTATCGAGCTGAGCGGAGCAGTGGAGCGCGCCATGGAGTTGCTGTCGGAAGATGACTCTCTGATCGTGGTAACGTCGGATCATGCACACGTCATGAGCATCAGCGGCTACTCGCGTCGCGGCAACGACATTGTTGGCCCGTCCGACGACATCGGCGATGACGGCTTGCCCTACATGACACTCTCGTACGCCAACGGCCCTGGATACCGGCCGCACAGCGATGGAGTACGTGATGACCTCACGCAGCATGACTACCGTGAGTCGCATACCTATTGCATACGGTTGTTATAATAAGTTTGGTAGACGCCACGATATTCTAAATACGTACATATTTCTTTCTAAATAATAGTTCACAAACATAAATCTTATACGATTTTTTTTCAATTTACGGCTTACACTTTGCGACAATATTAAAACTTTTTTAAAAGACTTTTTTTTACAACATCTCTGCTTTAAGAGAATTTAAAAGTGTTGAGTGGGAGTCTATATGAACAAACTGATGTTCTATTTGCAGACCACGTGGAGTTTGCGTTCCCGGCAACCGTCCCGCTGGAGTCGGAGACGCACGGCGGTGACGACGTGGCGGTGTTCGCGCGCGGGCCGCACCACGCCATGTTCACGGGGCTGTACGAGCAGAGCCAGCTGCCGCACCTCATGGCGTACGCCGCCTGCATTGGCTCCGGCCAGCACGCCTGTGATAACTGAAATATAATAACCCTGTTATAAACTTTCGTATATTCTTAACCAATGCATTAAACAATTTATTATAAGCACATCGATTTTGATTTACAATATTTTACTATTCATTAATTTAACACGTTCAGAGCAAACTAATTTTTAAATATCTTTTAGTAACAGGTAAATAGTAATACTCGTAGTACCTTTTTTTTTTTTTTTTTTTTTTTTTTCGTGTGGAAAACCCCTTATGGGTACTCCACCACCAAAGGGCCAGTGATGGAGTTATGTCCGACTCGCACGGACTAAAAACCACACGGTGTTCCTCAACGGACCTCTGGACGGGAGAACGGGGTTCACTTGTGTATTCACCGCCCTCCCGCCCTGGTCTTGACCCGCCAATGGCAGGTCCCGCCGTTGTCGGCGCCCTGGCCGCCGCCGAATCCTCTTGAGAGGCGCGCGTGGAACACGACGCGTCGTCCTCTTGGGCCTGTTAGTGGTTGGGCGTCAGACTGCCCCTAGGTCCGACGCCCACAGGCCGGCAACTCATGGAGGCCGGAGGTCGTTAGTCGCCCTCCGGCGTCTGGTGCGTCTCCTGCGAGAGGGAAGTGTGGTTGTCATTTCCCTCTCTCGCTCTGCCGCCTCCTTTGTGGACATCACCTCTTCGCAAAAGGAGGCGACGGCGTTCCACGCTGTCTCGCTCTCGACCATCGATTGGATGATGTTCGGGAGCGAGAGGCCACCGACTGCTGCCTCGAGTTCACGGCGCTGATCCGCCCAGGCTGGGCACTCCTCTAGTGTATGCTGCGCCGTGTCCTCGAGGCCGTTATTGCAGTGATGGCAACCAGACGATTGCTCCCGGCCTATTCGGCACAGGTACTTTCCAAAACAGCCGTGTCCGGTTAGCACCTGCGTCAGCCGGAAGGTTAGGGCGCCATGCTGGCGCCCCAGCCAATCCTCCATAGTGGGCCTTACCGCCGCTATTGTGGCGTGCCCAAATACTCGTAGTACCTACTCTTGTTGGCCGGGTATAAGTATATGGTCAAGTAGCATTACTGGTCAAGGCGCGGATGCAGCTCCGCGAGTGGATTGTCGATCGCCGTTGAGAGAACGCGGACGCTGACAAAAGTTCTGATGGGGGGAGGGGGGGGGGCTAAGTCTGAGTGGTGCGTATCATAGGTATCTATTGTTAAGTTGACGTGGATGAATTTGATTCAATGACCTAAAATTTGTACGTGAGCGAGTCCAACTCGCACATGTAGGGTTTTTACCCGACTGCAAGGAAAGCTTTTTGCGCCTATCTTTGTTTGTAATATTTTTTATTCCCCCTCATATCTTCCAAACCACTCGATCTTTAATTAAGGTTTCGTTAGATTAGTCTCATTCATCCAAGTGTTCTTAGATAGGTAAAATAAAAAAGTATCCTTTAATACTCTTCTGTTTTTAGAGAGAGAGAAAGAGAGTGAATAGTTAATGCCTCCGACTGCGTTTGTGAACACTGTGTAAACTATGATCTACCTATAACCGACTTGTTTCTATCTTTTTAATGATTTAATAAGAAATTTTGAAAAAACAACTGATACGGATGGGATTCGAACCCACGATCTTCGACGTACCGTGTCGATACGGATACGGTGGCTCAGCGGTTAGAGCGTCGACACGGTACGTCGACGCTCGATTTCGACTTCGACGCGTTCGACTGGTGCTGCTGGGATACGGTCTATCTTTTTAGTTAGCAGTCGGGTTTTTTGTATTTTAAAAATATTTTTTTATTTAAAATTTTATAGAACTCTATTTTTAATCTTTTTAAGAAACTATCTGTTAAATAGTCACGGATTGGTGGATTGCCGACCCACCGGACTATCAGTGAGGCAGTAGAGAGTGCACCTGATACAACAGGTGCGCATTCACTTGTGCACTGTAAAGTCTGCTGCGGTCTGCTTTAACAGAAATACGACCATAGGAAGAATGAGAAGAAGTAATATTTGTTTTTATATTTTATTGTATTTGAAATAAAACTACTGATTTTATATTGAAGCATTGCATTGGAAAGAAAGTGACAATCTTAAGCCAACATATTTTAATGTTCAGTTCATTAAAATCGGTCCACCTTAGCAAAACTTTAAACGTCATGTGGCGCTAAGTAACTACAAGTGTAAATTATAAAAAATTAATGGTGTTATTATATATATGTATATAGCAAAAGCTTACAAATATAAACCACCTCCTCGACGGAGCTGTGCAATTGCAATGCAAATGATTATGCGATGTAAAGCATGAGGGGGATTTACAGATAATATATTAATTTGCCATGTGCGCACGCGCATCTATTGGATGAATTGGTGCGTGTGTTGTTGTTGTATAAATTGTGATGCTAATGTAGTGAAATGTGCAATGTGACAGCGGCGCGTGCGCCCGCGCCCTATGCCGCGCGCATTCGTCGCTTGTCGGGTGACGTCATTGAACTATATGAGCGCACCCGCCGTGACGTGGGGCCGTGGCCGTCTGCTCGCGGAGCGGTGTATTTCAGTAAGTGCCGAGTTGATAGAGAAACTGTTCTTAGAGACCCCAGTCTGAGAAAATTCAAGATTTTCTGATACTTCCTATACTTCCTTAGATAAGAGAATAAAAAGTACAATAGAAACATTACGTTAATATGAAAGACTTATCGATCGTTAATATGCACGGTATGAACACGCCAATCCGTCATTTTGCCTTTTATTTACATAATAAGTTGTCAGGTTGTTTGTTTACTCACAAGTATGATGAAAAACATTGTATGTCACACTGGCGGTACGACAATTACTAACGGAACAAAAACGAATCGTACAATTGTCGATTATGGTTAGTTATACGATCCAAAATCACATTTTCCATTTCGAATGAAATTCCGGCAATGTTGTTGATGTTGTTGACGTTACTGTTACTGAAGTGGTTAGGTTATAAACACACACACACACATCACAAGCACGCACAGGCGCGCGGCGTTGCTGTAGTAATATAACTGGCATAAAGGTAAACTTGATTGTGCAAAGAGGTACAACATGTACTACCTATTGAGTAATATGTGGACATCGGTGCTGCTGAGAAGATCGTAAAACTTGATGGCTTGAAGAAGGTCACAACTAGAAGGTACAACAAATGATAAAATATACAATTAGGGAAGTTGCACCGGTGGCTTCTGTAATGCTATCTTCTCACCTCTTGAAAATATGTGTAGGTACTACCTACCTACATAAACTCACGTTTAACTTGGTACCATCATATAATGATGGCTATCAGCAAGCCTTTACTTAGACTTGTACGATGACAGGCAACATTCAAGTGGGGACATCGTGCTACTTGTAGATTATATATAATGTTGACCGCCAATGCTATCCTCGCTGCGGTGCAAGCAAGTACGGAGTGCGGTGACAGCGTGGCACCGAATGGAATCAAATAAAGGCTGCGATCGACGACCGCCGAAAGCACACAAACTTTGCCAATTACACAAATTGCTCGTCGCTCATTACGCGAGCCCCCCTCAGCGCCCCACGCCCCTGCAGGTTGCCGCACCCCCTCACTGGCCCGCGACGCATCAGTATTCATTAAAAGCGCAATTAGCGGAGTGCATGCCCCTTGCGAAGGCGCGCCGCTCCTCTCAAAGTGAAACATTGCGAAAATGTCATTCGTCAAAATTTCCCCGAAGACTGTCGAGTCCGGGCGAGCTGACGGCCGGGCGCGCTCTCCGCTTCCCCGCTCCGTGAGGGTGTAAGGGGCGGAGGGCGCGGGACGGAGGGTGCACTCGGGACTCCGGCAGTGGCTCGCGTGGGCCCTCGCAGCACGCGCGCTGCGCCTCCCGTCGCCGCCGCTCCGCCTGAGCGACACGCAAACTTTACGCGCGATCGCAGTGAACTTGTGCCGAGTGCCGACCTGGACTGTGCGCGCCGGAGCCAGTGCACCTTTGATTACAGTGCCAGTGTGTATGCGTGTGACATACTTTACGTGTCAGTGACTTTGTTACCACTCATCTAAACTTTCTAGAGGGATTTCAGACATAGGTAATTAATTGAGCATTTAATAAAGCATGTGAACCTGACAACTAGAAATAATGTATATAATGAAATGAATATAATGTAGTAGAAAAATTATATATTTTAATACTAATTATTTCCTACTTTATTATGAAAATGAAATTGTAGTTTTTCGTAGTTTATTAATATTGATTCGATTTTGCCAAAGCAAAATTGTATTGTATATATTAGTGGCGCCCACCGTGGGGCTGCCGTTTGGAATTATTACAAGTGTCACATTATTAAACCGAGAAGTCGATTCAGATACAATTTAGCAACGTGTAGATTATAGGCACTTTTTTGTTTAGTGAGTGACTCAATCTCAAACTAGTATTTAAGTAAGTAGTATTTATATTTAAGGCGGTTTGTAAAGCACTCCCGTAATGTAGGGAACAGATACATACTCGTACGTGTACCTGTCTAAAGGTTCTAGCCTCTCTGAAGGACCTTTTTCTAAAAGTTCTAAAAACGAGACGCACTTTTGGAGTTGAATGATTTATGCAATTTAAAATTTAAAAAAATGACATAACTTCGATATAAAATCATCCCGCTACTTTGTCTGCGTAAATTTTGGTTTTTTTTTTTTTTAATGTAATGTAATTTTTAATGTGTTATCAGATTTGAATTCCTGTTGTTTTATTTAATGTTTACCTCCTGAGTGTCAGGATCTAGTCAGGGCCAGGGTCCCATATATATAGGGGTACATAATTATTGTCTGGTTAGATTAGAAGACGACCCCAACAAAGTTTGGGAATAATAAAGCTAGGAGGATGATGATATTGTCTGGTATGATTATACACTTCGCGGACAAACACCAGTTCTTCGTCGGTTGATAGCAGATATTCAAGCAGTTTGTATTGTTGTTGATAATTGTAAACTTCCGAAAAAAGTAATGTCATGTGTCGTGTCAAGTACCGTACCGACACAGAATGTATGTCTGACTGAGTGACATTAGCTGGTGTGGGTACTCCTCCTTGTGCACAATTCTATTTTGGATTCCGGCTCCTCCGGTTCGCCGAGCTCTCCAACTATTTATAGCAGTGATCATCATTGTTATGACGTAATATAATATTAAAATAATAAGTTTCCCAGTAGTAGTCATCACGAGCGAACTGCGTTTAAAATAGATTCCCTCGTAAAGCTCGCCCACTAAAACTTGTCGAGTCAAGTAGAGTTCAATGTGGCGTATTATATTATTATAACGTATCAGGCATGCCCGTTGCCCGCGGCTCCGTCCGTACGTCCGTATGTATTGTGTTTCAAATGTTTTTGTGTCAAACTTGGCCCGTTAGCGTGCCTTAATGTTGTAAACGGCCTTTTAGAAAGTGAACTTGGTCACGTTCTTTTCGGCGTATTTTGCTCGATCTGAGCCAGGGCAAAACTTTTGAAAGGTAGGGGATAGAAGTTTGTATGAGACTTCCGCTAATTTTGATACTAGAAGACTGAAAATTGATTTTTGGAAAAAGGCACCTCTGATGTGCAAAAAACTAAAAAAATAAACAAAATTAAAAAAAAAATTGTCATGCAACTAATAAAATGAAGTGAAATCCTGTGAAATCCCACTGAAAAAGTTGTCATATAAAGTGTCGCCAAGACGCGACTATAAGGCTCGGCCTTGCACTGTCAAAAAGTACCTGCCACAAAATATTTTTGGCGGGATACATTTTTTTCTTTTTTTATTGAACTTTTGCAGCCTATAATTAACCTTGATTATGAAACTAATTAGTTAGATACGGATTAATTTTATGATACGATCTTTCGATTCTACCCGTTCAGTGTCCTGGCTGACTCATTTGAGACAATAGCCTCGCGGACTTTTTTGTGGGTCATCAATAGTTTGTGCAGCGCACGTTGAACAGCTAAATACTCGTATAGACGTACGTTCAATACTTTTATAGGCAATTTTTAGATATCTTGCAATTATTTTCATATCTAGATTTATAATTAAAAATATACAGATGTTACTTGCTAGTAATCTTAATTTGTATGGTAAAAGAATTTAAAAAATCGGTTTGGTAGTTTTTAGGTTCATCCATGACAAATAACACAAATATACAAAATGTAAAACCCACATAAAAGCTAGAAATAACAGAAAGACGTTCGTTTTGGAGTTCCAGATTAAACCAGCTCATCCTAAGCCTTGCGCCGACTCCAAAATGAACGTCTTTGTGTTATTTCTGGCTTTTAGTGTTTGAAGTCGGTTCTAGTATTTTTGATATTTATTGTTATAATTTTGAATGGCAGATTAACTTCAAAAGGAAAAACCCCACTTTTTCTGAAGTTGGTTATCAACAACACATACAAACAGTGAGAAATTAGTTGTTATTATAAGTTTGTTATCGCCCGATGAGGAGTGCCGTTCTGTACCTGTAACAATATAATTGTATGGGACCAAGTCTCATTCCAAAAACACAATTACTCTTTGTGATACTAGTTTAGATTTCATTATTATGTGTACCATCGACATGGCCTGGACAATATATACGAGTACGTGTTTAACGCGTTGTGTTCAGCCTTGTGTCTACCATAACATTACTATATTGTCTAGTTTGATGGAGTAGGTCCTTGTTTACAAGAATTATGATTTAAAAACAACTTCGCAGATTGTTTAGCTCAATGATTGATAACTGGATTGCACTGGGTATTTTTTGGTCTGTACTATTATTCTTATTCTTTCAATAACAATTGTCCATAATATTGTATTTACCCACGCTTCCTAGTGTTATAAAATGTATGTAGACCAACATCAGAGTAGCTCCACAGCTGACCTGAGATGATTCTGACTGAGCATCTGATAACAGTGTGTTTGATTTGTTGCAGATGTGTGCAGTGATGATGTGAGCCGGTGACCAGTGCACAGTGAGTGATGAGTGTAGTGAGAAAGTGAGAGTGGCGCTCGTGTGGCGCTCGT
The DNA here is from genome assembly GCA_936450705.2 of Protodeltote pygarga. Lineage (NCBI taxonomy): Eukaryota > Metazoa > Arthropoda > Insecta > Lepidoptera > Noctuidae > Protodeltote > Protodeltote pygarga. The sequence continues at coordinate 14,106,295 of OW388264.2, read as the reverse complement.
GTGGCACGCGTGTGGTGTGAGTGTGGTGCAAGTGCGTGACTGCGAGCCGATATGGCGGACGACAACACCATCATCGAGGGCACTGTCAAGTTTCGCGACGGAAAAAAGGTGAGCACGTTATCGTGTTTTTACCCGACTACACTAGAAGGAGGGTTCATATGTTTTTTGAGTGTGTGTATGTATATTTCTTTGACACGGCTTAGAGCCTAAACGACGTTGCATTTTAACTTGAAATGTGTCATTAAATTCGTCTTAATGGTGAGAGTGACACTGGGAATTTTGACGCCAAAATAATCTATCAAGTGGGGTATCAAAACAAAGGATTTTGAAAGGTTATTACGAATATATAACTATACCTAGAACTTATATGTTTGAATGTAATTTTGTATAAAAAGAATTGGATTGCTAAAAATAAGAAAGTCAATTTCGTGGGAATTTATTTAAATTCAATAAAATAATCACAAAAATAAAAAACTGCGTGTTTGTTAACTTAAAATATTAATTATTAAAGATGCTAACTAAAAAGATAGAAACAAGTTATAGATATAACATAGTTCACACAGTGTTTACAAACGCAGACGGAGGCATCCTTTAATACTGTATATGTATTAGAGTGAGAGAGAGTGAACAGTTGATGCCTCCGACTGCGTTTGTGAACACTATGAGAACACGCAGTCGGGTTTTTTGTTTATAATATTTTTTTTAATTGTAGGACTTTGAGCCGAGACAAGTGTAAGTATGTAATTTTCAAAGCGTCGCGTCGGCCTAGCCTTGCAACGCGATATTACTTGATTGTGCATGTTCGAAGTGTTTGGTTTGAAGTGGCACTGACTCACTTGTACTGACCTGCTCGTTGTTGTCCGCAGTGGAAGTCGCGCTGGTGCGTCATGCGCAAGCTGTCGCCGGTGGCAGGTAACTACCGTCCATTACATTACCTACATATATCCATACTTAAACAACGCCTCGAGCGTCATACCCGACAGGCGACAGGCGACAGCGTCTGAAACGTTTGTTAGTGTTTATTGTTTAGTTTAGCAAATCATCGTACTTACGTAACGAGTATGTCAGTGTGATATTATGTCATTCATTGTATTGATTGTAGTGTACAGTCATTAGTTAGAAGTCTCGCGGCGCCGGCGCGGGCGGTCTCATCTCAGTGGCGGCGGGCAGTCAACTAATTTATCACAACTTTGTGTTTAGTGGGGAACTAATTTTCAATTCTTTTTGTTATTCCGCAAGAACATAGAACTTACAAAATACATATTTACGAAGTTAAAGCAGTAGTACTAGCTGCTGGCGGCAGCTTTGCGGCGCACGGCGGCGGCGGCGGCGGCGGCGGCGGCGGCGGCGGCGCTCTCTAGCGGACTAACGATAAACTGTCAAAGCGAAGTAACTCCCAAAACGAAGAATGGTGTCTTAAAACGACCTATAGTAAAGTTGTCAGTTTTACCATTAGCGAAATCTAGCAGTGAAGAAAGGTCGGAAAACGAACAGTTGATGGAAGAAAACATAAAGATGTCAAAACGCAAATCCGGAATTACTAGCAATTTTATATCGATGGCGATATCTTTGACATTGTTCATGACTATAATATAAAAAAATAAAAATATTATTTATTTATTGGCTCACCAACAGTTGTTAACACTTATACAATTACAATGGATTTTTCTTAAAAACTTTGACTTTGACAAAAATCAAAGATCAAACACAGAGCAATAGACAAAGCATGACATAATTATTACATAATTTTAGGGTTATAAAAGAATTTTGAACATATTATAGCATTATAACGATGCCTTCATCAAATTTTAGAGATATTTTATTAATTATCAAAAATCCTTTAACCATGGTCACCGCTGTCATGTCGGGCGGCTCAACTACTTCCGAGTTACGAAACGCTCCAGTGCAGCAGTGGTGGTGCTCCAGTCCCGGCTTGCACTTCCCCACGTCACTTTACTGTAGCGGCAAGGTGCTACGTGCGCCTCCTGCGTAGCACACAGCTACGGCGTAGTACTCGCTACCCTTTATTTTAGTCACTACATACCTATAAACTAATTAGGGAAACAGTTCTTTATTCTGTGCTAATACGTAGACTGCTGACCTCAATATCTTAGTTGCATTTGGCAGGCGCAAAGGTTAAAAACAGAAATACCTACTCATAGTTTAATTTTGACATGAATTACATTATGTAAGATTTTGAAATGACAATACTAGAAACTGCACATGTTGATATTACTACTCAAACTGAACCAATATAAATCTAACTAATCTGCCAACATCTAACTTAATCCAGAATAATGAAACTGCGTACGTATGACTAGATGCTTTAATAATAATTATTATAGATTGTAGTGTAGTGGTAGTCAATTTGTAGTTTGGTAGCAATCAAGCATTCGGCCGCTTAACGGCTACGGTAAACGGTTGTTACCTGAAGACTCGGGTAACACCAGGGGTATCACTTGCACATACAAAATAGAAATTCCGGAAGGGAAAATAGAAATTCTGGAAGAAGGGGGGGGGGGGAATTTTATATTTTAATTTTTTTTAACTTTTTTAGAATAGAATAGTCATTTATTTGTTCTGAATATAGGTGATAAGTTACAAGATGTCATATTTATATAGTTTCATAACCATAACATTGGTATACAAATATCTAAAATTAACTATAACATTAATTTAAAAATCAAATAATCTATCACTAATACATTTATAAAATCCGTATGTCAAAAGCCATAAAGAAAAATAATCATTAATCTAACAAATTAATCATAATTCATAAAACAATGTCATCCATTCATCACTAAAATTAAATAAGTCAATAATTCAATTAAATAATATTATTAAGTATGTCAAAAAACAATAAAATATGTGTAAGTAAATTTATTATAATTCATTGGAATATCAAAATAATTTAAGTAGGTATAAGCCATGGAGCAGATACTTGGTAGGTATATGTTCCATGGTATGAGCCAACTGAAACTTTTTGTTTTTAAATTAATTTGTGTGTTTATTATAAAAGTTTCTGTCGAGACCAATGTCTTAGTCGAAACGGTAATATTTATTATTTTCTTTATTGCATGTCCGACATAGTTATTATTTTATTTAGCGCACAGATAGCCTAGCGGTATGTCCGTCGACTGATAAGTCAGTAGTCTCGAGTTCAATCCCAAGGCGCGCACCTCTGACTTTTAGTAAGTTATGTGCGTATTATAAATTAATTATCAGTTGCTAAAACGGTGAAGGAAAACATCGTGACGAAACCAGCACACCTGAGAGATTTTTCGATGGTGTGTAAAGCCATGTCAGAGGCCTACGGGCGGTTTAAAGTCTGACACCAGGTTGTTAATCAACCATACGATAAGAAGAAGAAGAAGAAGAAGATTATTTTATTCCTCGAATTGGCTCAATATGCACTGGGCTTGTACAAGTCAAATCCGTCGTCGGTCGTCTACTTCAATGACTTGTACAACCGCAGTGCATATTGAATGTTGAATGTTGTTTATGACAAGTGACACCCAATACTTACAACTTGTTATACTTACAAGTAACGGTATCGTTAGTTATACAAGACTGACATTACTGGTGATATTTATAAATCCTTTTAGGTTTAGAAATCTTAAGTGTCGGTATCATCCAGGAGGGGAATGTTTAAGGCTGTGTCTAAGGAATGTGTGGCCCCCGTTAGCCGGTGAGCTGCTGTACGCGAACACTCGTGTTGCTGGTCTCACCGCTCGCGCTGCACCGATCGAATCACACGTTGAACAGCGGCGGCGGCGCGTGGCTGTGGTGGAACACTACATGTATACACGCTTCTTCAAACTGATCCCACTAATTTGCGTTTAAAATGGTATGCTGCTATCTTTTGTTACATATTAACTAATAAATAACTATAGCAATGAGAACATGGAACTTATACTCTCGAATACGGCTAAATGAGTCAGTCGATCACTGGATGATTATGTGTGACATAATCAAAAACACAAAACTTGACATTCATGCATCATTATTTTAATTTGCATTAGAATTCGATAATAATCTATTAACGATTTTGTTGGTAAAGAAATTACTGCATTTGTCAGCCTCTGACTGACGCGATAGATAAGCGTAGTACAGGAAGATCCTTACAGAATGTAAAGTCTCTGAAGACGATGATCTTAAACGTACACATAGGTAAGAGAGGCTGACGTAGAAAGTAGTGTTTAGGATAACTGTCTCGGGCGAAGAACTCGCGACGTGCGGCCTGCGGGGCTACCGTATCCTGTACGCTGTACCATCGCAGTCATGTCGCGTCGACACGTCACACGCCACGGCTCAGCTCAGCTCTGCGCGCTCGCGCTGCGCTCCGGCAACGATCATTCATCGCCTCATCGTGTGTGAACTACAATAATAATAAATAAAAAAATATATGTATATGTATACGTATACAGAGTTGATATGACAGAGGGGCATTAAATTACACTGCGTAAGCTATACGTGTTTAGTATTAATTTGATACAGTATAAAAATATATAGCGCCAAAAATGAGAATTTGTTTTTTTCAAACAAACTAAATAGCTTACAAATCAGAGTAAAACGCAAACATCCTGTGTAAATAAACTTGACTGACCTTAGATACTAGGTAACAAAGTGGCAACGTCGCACGCGCAGCCTCGTAGGTATCAAGGCGGGCGGGCGGCGGCTTAGGCCTCCGCTCGCGCTCTTTTATGTTAGGTAAGGTTTTTAAGTACGCGCAGAACAACAATCACAACAAAAACACAACATTTTTAAATTCTCGATGTGTCCTCCATTCACATCAATACACAAATTATACCGACGACGGAGAATATTGTTAAGTATTTATTTTTCTAATTAAATCACTTCCCGTCGCTAAGCATTTTAATTTGTGAAATGCTAAAGCTGCGTTTTCACGGCATTCGCCATAAATTAAAATAATATCGGTGTATTCTGACGCCGTGTAAGTTACACGAGGCATTGTTAAACACTTTAATTACGATACACAAAAGCAAAGTTTAATTACGTGACCTATCACAATAAAAAACAGTCAATCACAAAAAAAAACACTAACACTAAATAATAATAATCCCAAATTACGTGTCCTGTCACAAGAAAAAAAAAGATACTATTTAAAACTAATTTAGTATCCTATCACAATAGCAAAACAAAATAATTACGTCACGTATGTTCCGAAAGGATAGCGTCGGCGCACTGAAAAAACAAGTTTTTAAGAGGCCCCACTTACCCAATTACCAACCGATCTCAAAAATCTAGGATCCAATAAGAACACACTGACCTATTTCTATTTCTTTTACGCGCGAGATGATTCGCTATCATTGTCACTCTCGTAATGAAAGTACAGGTGTGTGTGTATTTAATGCTTCCTTGTTTACATTACCGATGTTTATTGAAATATAAATATTTGGTTGTACTTGTGTCTTCGGAGCAGCAACAACGTATCGTAGATTTGTCGTTTTGAGGTGCATGACCTATGGGTCTAGACATAATCAGCTGTTAGGAAAGATACATCGTGTTCAAACGGAGCAAAAACTTAAAAAATCATTTGCGACTAAACTACTGCTCCTATTTAATTGATTTTTGGTACAGAGCTTGAAAATGGTACCTAGTATATGTAGTTTAAAGGAAAGCCCCTCGGTCGTATCAACTTTGTATATTTATTATTTATTTCTTTTAATTATATATTGCTAATATTTGTTACCACAATAACAATAGTTATTTAGGAGCAGTGATGAACTTTCTTTTATTTGTGCATGTTTCTGTTAACTGCGATGAGTACAGATCATAGAATTGTAAATAAATCGTGGCGCGATTAAAGCATTCGTTCAAACACTTGTACAACACAACGGCGCCCTGTTCAGTACACTTACCCACACAAGTGTCACGTCAGTCGCGCATGCGTCGTGGGTGGTTCGTTTAAGTGCGCGACACTTCCGCGGCGCGCGGCGCCAGCGCTACTTCTGCGCGCGGTTGTACCGCACCGCACAAACGAACGCTCTTTACGACGCAACGTACACTCTTTGTCACGCGACTAATGTACACTTCCGACGTCTTATTGCCCATAAATTGCTATGAAAACACTGATGAAAGGGTGCGTCGACAAACTTAACGAATGAAACGTTCAATGAAACACTTGTTCCAATGAAACACTTGTTTCATTGAACATTCATAATTATAATGGGCAAAGAACACTTAGCAGTCGCCAGTCTCCAGGTGCATCAAGTGCAAGCGATGCGCAATGTAGCTGATTGATAGAGCTCACAAACATGAGAAGCAAGGCGGAGGATATGACTGGTGGATAGGCGAAGCGCGCGGCGGCGGCGCGGGCGCGAATCATTTGAGAAAGTGATATACCTACTTCACCACACGTTGAGAGGACTAGTTTGCACTTCCTATTTAGTTTTAAACTGGAATGCTCTTTGTTTACGATTATTATGGGGCTTAGCTTGCGTACGAAGTAAATTAAAACTAATTGTAACAGCTCTGAAATATTGATATTATTGTTAACTTAGGTAGTTTGGTTAATGTGAACACTGAACAGCGCAGGTTGTGTGGGCCCGAAGATACTTTAGTTGTTGGCACAATTCGGCTCAGATTACAATTTATTGTTAGTTAAGTGATTTGGTGCCGTGATATTGTTTTGCACAGTGCTCAATTCGTTCATGTTGAATATCTTCGTTCCCCCGAACTACAGGGTGTGATGTCGAACCACAAGCTTTTTGTCGCCTCTTATGGTTTCGCAGAATTTATGACATCTAATGTTGTTTCGTCCATTTAAACTAGTGACGCGATTACGGGACGCGCGCCGCGCTGTGCGTCGCGTCGTATCATTAAATGAAATGCCGTCACGCGTAAATAGTGCTTAGGGAGGACTACTCGCGACGCCACGGTGTGGTGCGGAGCTGTGACGACTACAAAGGATTTCTTGCTTATTTTCGACTCCATAAAATACGAAGAATGTAAGTGGATCCCGAACGGGCGCCCCTTTATTGCCCGCAATCGATAAGTTGAAATGTTACGACTCCCTCCGCCCATACTACCGGTTTAAAGTGCAATACGTTCGGGAATTTAAACAATATCCGCACTGACATTTCGCTCTAATTCATTTTATATAATATGTCATGTAGACACTCGTACTGTATTGCAAAATTACGGGTTTTTAGTTCTACATTTTTGCATAGATATTTTTTCTAAACTTATTGTAATATTTGCTGACGGCGTTCTACAAATACATAGTTTAATTAAATAGTAACCCTCATATATTGGGCACATAGATTGTAGGCGTCTTACAGCGGTATTATACTTCCGCAGACTGCGTGCACCTGCAGCTGTACCGGGACTCGAAGGCGCGGTGCTCGGGCGCGGCCAGCAAGGCGTCGCTTTCGCTGCAGCACTACCTCGGCAGCGAGGCCGGCTTCACGCTCGACAAGCACTCTAACACGCTGGCGCTCGTGTGCCGCGACCTCGTCGCCATCGTTGCCTTCGAGACACGCGAGCGACTCATACAGTGGCAGGTAACATATATGACCTTCATGTGTTACCCATCATTGTCACACTGCTATCTCATCGATTTTTCAATCGGGTTCGTTGTGCAGGTGAAAGTCAGTGCTCACTTGGGTGAGCCGCGTCACTACCTGGTGCTGGTGGGCGGCGCGGGCAGCGCGGGCAGTGCGGGCGGCAACAAGCGGCTGCCGGCCGGCCCGGCGCGCCTGCACCTGCACGAGCGCCGGTTCGCGCTCACGGCCGGCGTGCCTCCCCGACTGCTGGGCATATGGGAACTGCCGCATTTACGGTAACCTCCCACTTTATGGATTGTCCCTGTTGGTGGACAGTTTACAGTGACTGTAGCTTTCTCTTTCTCATAATGTTTACTTTCACCTGGATGACGCTACGTGATTACGTGCAGACGTTACGGCGTCGTGGAGGGTCGGTTTTGCTTCGAAGGCGGCTCCCATTGCGGCAAGGGTGAAGGGCTGCATGTGCTCATCTCCGACCAGGCGAAGGAGATCGCGCGAGACTTCGACCTCGCCTCGCAGGGACGACTGTCGCCTAGGAGGAGGCCTAACAACTTTATGAGAAGTGAGGGTACGTATGTGTAAATAATTTAGTTGAAAATTGTGATCAAATTAAGGATTTGTTTGACAAAATAATTATGCAGGCCTGTACATTACAGGCATATGTACATTGTGAAAGTTTACTGCCTATACGAATCGTTATAATTCGCTTTGAATATTATTACGCTGTTTGTTTTTTAATAACATTAGATCGTTTCTTTTTATTCAGGTGCTGACAGTCCTAAATCCTACAAGGCATATCGACCAGACACCCGGCTCTCTGAGCTTAACACGATAGATCACTCTTTGCCACCCATAGATCTCCAGAACTATGGGGATGGGTGTGAGGACGCGGGGGCCATCTCACCATATTGGCCGTCCGCCGAGCGGACGCACTTCCAAGACATGGGGCACGGAGACACCGCGTCGGTCAACGAGACGGTAGAGGAATTGGCGCCGTGGAGCGGCGCCAACAACATGACGCTGGAGCGGTGCATGAGCTGCATCTCCAAGCTGGGCGCGCTGTCGCGATCCTCCACAGCCGCGCTCACTCCGGGCGCCAAGCACTTCAACCCCGCGTGGACCATGGAGCCCGTGCATGAGATGCTGCCTGCCAACCCCGCAGAGCTCACTCAACATTGTGATATTGCACCTAGTGCAACCGATAAGACTGAGGACGTATGTCGCTGCCCCATCCGCTCCGAGCGGCCGCCGGAGAGGCCTCCCAAGCCCACCAGACTAGAGCTTAACCTGAGCCGCAAGCCGGCTCCGCTGTGTCGCTGTGCGCATAGCGTGCCAGAAGATAGGCCCAGCAGGGTTGGACCCTATGAGAACTACGATGTTCCTAAAGTTCCCTACCAAGAGGTAATATTTTTAACTAATAAATCAATTTTATTAAACCTTATTTTGATAACTTATGATACGAGTATAACTATGTATTTTTCGTTCTGTAGGTCGATGGAGAATACTACGATACACCAAAGCGACTCAAGGAGTGTCTCAATAATGAATTGTTTAAAGTTACCAAAAGTACCACTTCGAACGCTCTCATATTAAAAAAGCCATGTGGCTGTTTACTCAAGTTTGGGAAAAGACGAAGAGAACCCACAATTGTGGACTCTGAGGAAAACTTTCAGCCTGCCAATTGTCCTTGTCAGCGGGTCACTGATTGGGCAAATAATTGGATTAAACTTCCTTACTGTAGAAAAAATACCTTGTCTAGTGATAATTTAGTGCCAAATAAAGAAAATGTAACCCCTAACAGTAGCGATCGATCCGCTCTTTATGCAACTATTGACCTGTCGCGAAAAACAAGAAGAAAACAAAGACCTTGTGACCGACACGAAGACGCCCCGGAGAGTGAACCCCGAGACTTGAATCCATGTACTATAGAAATTGATAATGGCCCACTTGCTAATTATGAGAATCTTAGTTTTGCCTTATCTCTGGAGCATTACGAAAATGCCAAAGATTTGTTAAGAAAAGCAGGAGTAACGCAATCAGAGATAGATGCAATCAGCGCTAATTTGAAGCCAGCTACGTTTGCAACTGTAGACGGTGAGAGTTTGTGTACCAAGTGCGGTCACCCGCAACCAAAACGAGACCCAGACGCGCGCCACGAGGAGCCCAGCGTCAACACCGGCGACGACTACCTGATGATGCAGCCCAATGTTGGCAACAAACTGGAGCAAAGCAAGCCCCCGCCTGCCGGGTACACTCCCATGTCTCCTATCGGTGGTTTTGCGATCAATACTGTAAAACATCCGACAAGGAGTCCCATTAATAGGTTACTCGAAGAGAAGTCAGCCAGCAACCCCACGCTGTGTGGGCCGGAGGAGAGTCGGCGCGCAGACGCGGGTCACGTGGTCGAGGCACGAACACCGCGCGCTGCTGCTGAGCGGGCTGATAGAATTGAATTTCGGAAACGTTCCAGTTCTGCAGATTCTTCGCGGTTCCTTGAAGATGTCAAAGAGTTTGAGGGTAGCGTGGGCAGTCATGGCTCGACATCCTCCATAGAAACACTCCGTAATATTGCGCTGGATGGAGAACGGGCTTCGACGCCATGCAATTGCGTGGCGGACAACAAACATTCAGACGCCGATAGTTCAGAAGCATCTAAGGGCGCGCGGGGAAGATTGCCGCCATCATCGTCAGCGCCGAGCAAGGCGGGTGGCAACAGAGACTCTTCGAGCTCGAACGACTCAGGCGTGTCAAGCTGCTCGCTGCGACGCGGGGAGCTGTTTGAGCTGCCACTGACGACGGCTGCGGCGCGCCGCCACTACCGCAGCGCACGGCGCGCTGCCTGCGGCGTGCCCGTCACGCTCCCACGCCGCTCCAAGTCCACCGACCCACTGAGCGTCGGCGCTACTACACACGCAGAGCGCGTGCCGGCCAAGTCGTCTTCCGCCGAGGCGGAAGTGCCCGTACTCTCAACGAAGCCGCTCAGAGGTAAACTTAAACAATTTATTCTGATCTACGTAATATCCCGCCTAAATTCCCCGAATGGTTAGGTAAATCTATATCCCCACTATACCCACATTGTACTCATTTTTTAATCTAAAACTACCTTATGTTGACATTATAATATTGTTTAGTTAATCAAACTAACTTTTGACATTCGAATTCATGTTTACGTAGAAAACCTTAGAGGAAAAATTTTGCCTTTGTCAATTCTTCCAAGTAGGAAACAATAATGCCAGTACAGACCTGTCATAAAACTTGTATTCATTTATTGATGGCCTTCCTCTGCGCAGGAGTGATGGACACGCACAGCACGTCGAGCGGCACGTCCGACATGTCGGACTACATTGAGACGTTATCGATATGTTCCTCACATTCCTCCACAGACACTCCTGTCACTATGAGGTAAGTTACCGTTGGTATATATGCAAGTAGGTTCATGACATGTCTAAATGCATGCTGTCATATCATTCTCGCATTAATAATAAAAACAGGTTAGGCCGGCCGCGGCGGCATGCCGGGCCTTACGACGTTGATCACGTAATTGCCAGAGTACAGACTGAACAAAATATGAGTTATTGCGCACGGTGAGTAACTTGGTGGCTGCCGTTGATACCTGTGTGTGTGTGCAGGGTGATGCGCCAGACGACGAGCACGCTGCGCCCGCGCTCCGGCAAGGAGTACGGCAACCTGGACCCGCGCCTGGCCTCCGCCTACCGCCACCACCCGCCCCTCTACCCCAACCTGCCGTGAACCCGGTCTCCCGACGTGCTCCTCAGCGGACTCGTCTGCTGAACACACTCTAGATGTCTGTTTATTGTTTCACTGTTGTTAAGTGTATTTACTTTCGTACGATCTTTGAGCAAAGTGAGGTTATTTTACGTGTGGTATGTTAAGTGTGATCCGTCCATGGTCTGTCCTAAATGCGTCGATTTGTTTGTGCTCATCTCCGAATTTACTGATTCCCAATGTTAGGGAATATTATGTATTGTTTAGTATACTTCCTCAAACATTCTGTCTTTGAGCTCGTGACGCACTCGTGACGCGCTCCTGATGCGCTCGCGACGCACTAGCGATAGAGTGCTGCATCTTTCGAACGGTGTCTCACACTACGTCGCAGTGTTCAGTGCCAAATGTTACCTCAAACTGCAGCGTTTATTGAAATGTTAGTTACATTCACAATGAGAAACTGAACGAATTACAAGACAGGTGAATAAAATAACTATTGTTAATAATTTTTGAGTGCGTATAATTGTACACACGAGCGAGCGTATAGGCTAGGAGTGAGGAGAGCGTGCGCGGGAACTGCCGCGCGCTTGTACATAGTGTAAACTCAGAGGTAGTTCGCGTTGACTTGCTTAGAACTATGTAAATTATATAATTAATATAATTACTAAAGTAATTTATAAATAAATTTAATCTCTACAACGACTCTCTTGTCTCTACTTTGTTACGACGATGTAATATTTTGATATACGGAGTTTATCTGAGGACATTCGGCGCGGCGCGTGGGCAGGATTGGCGCCGCGTCTCACTAAGCAATAAGCACTGCAACCAGAGGTGATCCATGTATTGTATTGTACATTTAAATTAGTCTATTGAGTACTTTATTGGTGAAAGTGCGCTCGTCTGTATGGTGGCGCGCTCGCTCCGCGTCGCTTTGCCGTCGCTCCGGCATCACTCCGGTGTCGCCCAGGTTACGCTTCGGTAGCGCCTTGCTTGCGGCGACAACGAGCGCGGCGCGGAGCCAGCGCGCGGGTGGCCAGGTTGGCCCGAAGACTGGAATTGTAAGCAGGTTGTTTAGATATTACGCTAGCGAATGAATTTATATTATAAAGAAGTAATGTTAATAAACTTGGAATTTCTGAATAAAACGTGAATAATGAACGACTTCGTTGCTTTATTATACCTCACAGTTCACAGATCACAAGATGGGTGTAATAAATAAAGCCTACAAATGATAACACGCCGCTGCTAGGTTTACTAAACAAATTGTATAATAGTTCAAACGAATAATGTCCTCCTGACCGAATTTCGGTCACAGCTGCGACAACGGAGATTAGCCAACTACGCAGGAGATATTATAGTGCACAAGTGTGTGCGCAAACACAGGTTCACTCTCTGTTCCCTCACTATCATGTCCGATGGGATGGTAACCCAACACGACCGAAGAGAGATCAAGCGCAGGACCGCTTTACGTGCTTTCCGAGGCACGGAGTAAGTGATCATTTATTTGGGTTCGAACCTGAGACATCCGACTTACCAGTCAACAGTCATACAGTTTTAAAATATTTATCCCATGCGAGCAAAACTGAGGCATGGCATTGACAGATTACGTTAAGTCACCAGTACTTGTAAGCCAGGATAACACGAGGTCGTCTCGTAAGTTCTTCTTAGGCACTTGCAGCTCGAGCGAATCGCGATGTCCATGCTTAATGCTTCATGCTTATGTTTCTAAGGGTCCCGTACTCAAAGGTTGCCAACGGGACGCTATAACTAAGCCTCCGCTGGCTGTCCGTCTGTCCTCGGGCTGTATCTATTAAGCCCTTGAAATGTTCACAGACCTATGGCCGCTCAAAACAAAAAAAAAAGTTGAACTTAAAGGGCATTATCAACTTAAGGGTATTATTTTAACACATTTTAAAATTATTGTATAATATTACTAGTTGTTTTATTATGTTAAACGTTCGTGAAGGTTTGAGACTGTACAAATATTAGTAGCTCATCGACTAAAACATTCAAGTATTTTTTGAGGCTGGGGTCTAATTACTGGTAGCAGCGGAACCGGGGCATCCGCATCGCATCGCCCACGTGGGTGTGCGACTGCATGTCACTGTATCATCCTATCATTGACCAACGCATCATTTCATTATAACATAGTCTTTACGACTTCTGTCTTGAGTAGCGAGCTCAACTACACTCATGTCGGAAATGTAATAGTCATTTACAGACAGTTGATAAATTTGATTTGGATGATGTTAATGAATGTATGAAAACGTAGACGGTGGTTTCCTTGTCATAGTAGGTACTTGTAAGTACTTATCAAAATATCGGTCAATTAATACTAATTAATAACAATGAATATTAATTCAACCATGATTATCTTGTTCTGGATTGATCAATGCTTTGATTTGTGACAGGTACATTTAATACCAAGGCTTTAATTAATCTTGCACTAGTAGTATAGAATGATTAGATGTAATATACGTTTTTACAATAGGGATTAATTGAAAAGCGCAAATAGACATCAAAACATTGCTGACAGGCAGCATTTTAATTGTATCAGTATCTTTCTCGTCTGATCTCCAAAAGTAAAACTAAGATGCGGTTCTTAGGACTTATTGAAAAGTGAACCGTACAACATTCGTTCTCTCAGTCATACTTACTGCCCTCTATTATTAGGGCTGTTAGTTTAGAAACTTGGGAGAAGAATGGTGTTACGATATTTTATCTCTTGAATGTAGCTCTCCAACATCACGCTTATCGCATCCGTCAACGATTCAATATGTATCGCAATACGCTCATCAAGTGATTCATGCATATTGATTTTCTTATATTGTGCTGATTTTGATAAGACACAAAATATTTTCAGTCCCTTGACTGATGTTGTGTCCTTGACAAACAATAAACAAAATGTACTTGTGAATGTCACATCACTTCTGCTTATCACAATCTTGTTATCATACGTATGTTTTATAGGTACCTTCGAGAAAAAATATCTTACTGATAAACATGTAAACATCTGTCTGCGTACTGAAATGATATTCATGTTTTGTTGCTGTAATCAGTTACTATACATTCATCTTTGTTGTATATTGTATGTTAACTTCTTTTTTTGCCCAAATTAAGTGATTATTTATACTACATAACAGCATAGAATAAAAAATTGCTATCAAGAAAACGTGTTTCAGCAGAACTTATCGATAGCAAGTTATCATTCCTCCTCTGCTGGCGTCGATGGCATTATTGAAATGAGCGTCCATAACCTTGACCCGACGCGGAAACACTCCGAGGCCCTTATCAGGGCTCAGCGTATCACGAGTCACGAGCGCGACGTTGTCGACAACTGACAAAGGCGATAGCTGTTGATAGTCGCGTGATAGTCACCGGCAATAGCCCCTGATATGATAACGTTACCTCGTTGATCCGTTGCGGACACGTTTGTCCCACGACGTTATTTAGATACTACCTAAGTACCCACAGTTGTTGAACCGCGTTATCGACATATTGACGGATCATAAACTGAACTTGTTGGAACTCCCGCACCCGTCGCGCGTCGCTCTTGAAATGAATGACTGGTAGTGGTAGCTGCAAGACGGAGGGTTTGTTATTGCGCATACGATTGATGTAATCCTTTAATTGATTTGTATTATATACCTAACCGAGGATAACAATGTAAAAAATATGGTGAATTACATTGAAAGAAGTGTCAATTGACATACCTACATAATACCTACATAATAATTACAAGCAATAAGTAATTCTCATCCACTTTTATAGAAGGTATCCTATAATTAAATATTTTATTTAAAGTAAGTGAATTTTTACTCAGTGCAAATCTGTAGATATAGTGGATACTGTAATCGTTCTCGGTTTACTACATAACCAGGAAAAGGCGATAAAAAGACTAGTATTTTATATTGGCCAATAGTTTTAATACTTATTTTGACAAAAAAATAATGAAATCAAAACAAATTATTTATTTAGAATTATAAGTATTGATGGTGAGCCGCTGACATATTTGAAAAAGCTCGAAATTATCAGTCTATTTTGGCAAAGAAAGATAATCAGGAATAAGGTGGAGGAGGCCTTCACCCGTGGAGCGGTCTATATTTACTACAGTGACTACAATCTAACTGTATTTACAATTAGTTTTGATAATACTACACCTACTACAAAATACTACCCGCGATTGCGATGTTAAATACATGAGTGCTCAGTATCGAGTGTTCCTCTGCTATGATGTGTGGATGACACAATCGTCCACGTACCTACTGTTGCAGATAATTACAATCTCTCAAATCAAAGTAAAAGTGAACTAACAATCTAGTGTTAGAGTTTCAATCACCCGTAAGCCTCTAGCTTGGCTTAATACATCATCGAAAACCGCAGTCAGGTGGTTGGCATGATCTAGTGTCCTGATATAACTTCCGTTTGTACCTGAACGAGGTGAAACATAAAGAATTGCCATTGCGTCTCAGGTGAAGCAAGCTAATAATTACAATGGTAGGTATAATACAAATGGCGACTCAGCTTAACTTATCTACGATGGCATCGCACTGGTAATTAGGTAAGATAAAAAGATACAAGGTATGATAATAGGGAAATACAAAATCATCGCCATCACTATATTATTACAGTAAATACCGTCTAATCTGATCAATTTTATCATTAATCTTACAAATGCACCTTATTACGGTAATTAATTTTATAGCTAAAGATCTAACTATGTAAACATCATTATCACTGATTACTTTGTACACACTATGATTATTGTATGATAATAGACTCGCCGCGTGGTACACGGTACTAAAGACTTAACGTGGTTTTAAGAACAGTTTTATATTTGGCGGAATATATTTTATTTTGTGAGTAAATTTCGAAGTGCGAAAGGCGATAAATGTAAGCAATAAGTATGTTATATTGACACTATACATATATTGCAACAAAATTAATTAGTTCACTGGGAGCGGCATTAGTTTCAGAGCGGACGCGGCGAGGAAGCAATCGCCGCGATATAAATGACGGCGCTCTCCACACGTCCACTGCGGCGCGGGGGGTCGGGGGTTTCATTCAACCGAATTTAATTTTTGTTTACTATTATTTATTAATTAATTTATTAATTCACATAGGAAAACCAACAGCTACAAAAATTACAATAGGACAACAAAATAATAAGCATCGGTAAGCCAATATTTTAGAAACTAAATGAACACTCAATAGCAAACAACTACCAATAAAAAATAATTATCAGAATAATTCAGTAAGAAAGACTACTCGAAAAACTTCAGGTTAAGCATCCTTCTTGCCTTAAATTGTTACTATTAGCCACGAATGGGTCCAATATAAACTGCATATTTTAATAAAATCATTACTTGCTCGCACTAAATACGCATTCTGTCTATAGTTAGATGAAGAAAGAGTAAAATTATACGTATAGTAATGTGGTAACGTGCTCCTGAAGTGGCTCGTGCGGCAATCACTTGAGGCATGTATATTCATTTAGTAGTAGTAAATCTTTAAAGCGTAAATTAACGTGAAAACTAGACGAACAAGATTAAGGCGTGTATCGCACTCGCACATTAGGTATAGGTATTTTAAATCAAAAAACCAAGTTAAGGCGAATAACATTACAAAGTTTCAACAGAAATATCAGTTTGATCGGAACAAGTATTCATACGTAAAAATTAGTTCCTATGAATTTTTGTTTAGGCAATTTTGTTTGATGGTTTAGAGCAATAGGCGCCCTAAGCTAATTTTTGTCAACCTCTGAAAAGAACTATTTACACAAATCCAGCGAATAAATAAATAATTTTCGATTCTATACTTTTAACAGAATAAACCGTTTAGAAGTATTTGAATATTTGTGTAGAAATAACAGAGACAGAAATAATAGAATTGTAATTATTTACTGAACAATACGATAAATGCTTTGACAATTCAACAATAAAAACCATTTCTTTCGTAACTTTCGATGACAGATTACTCAAGTTACGAATACAAAATGTACCAAAGTTTGTTTAGAGTAATCACTATTGTTTTGTTTGAGAAAATAATTATAATCTCTGTATTTTTTTACGGATTAAGTGGAAATGTAGTACCAAGTGGCAAAGTAAAGAGAGGCCTCTACTTTGTAGTGGGTACATTTATTTATTTATTTAAACTTCATGACACAAAAGTGTACATTGGCGGACTTAATGCCTTAGGCGTTGTACATTCAAGCTGTGGATGATGATGATGATGTAGTACCTATGTACCTATTCATATTCAGCCTGTATAAGTCCACTGCTGAACTTAGGCCTCTTCTAACTCGCGCCACTATTGTGCGTTCATTGCAAGTATTTGCCCATAATCGCTACGCTAGGCAAGCGGGTTGGCGATCGCAGTAGCAGATGATTTCTGTTACACAGAATCAGTGTTGTTGCCCATCCTCCGGATCTTTCCTTTAGTCAACGACACCTGCGGGACGAGTAGGGCTGGTTCTATTCTTAGGCCGGAAACCACACGTCACGTAGGTATGTATTGCTGTAATACAATAGTAATGTAATATACGTTACCACGTTCATAATTATATAATTATGTATTTATTTCGTTTCCAACATTTACCATTAGACAAATCGTCGTGTTATGAAACCAACGCCAATTGTCATAAACTCTCTCCCGCACGTAATTTAAATTCTACAAAATGAAATCCCGCATCGAGTCGGTATAGTACGCTTGATAGCCGCATAACGTAATATTCTCCTGACCGAATTTCGGTCACAGCGGCCAATCTCAACGGAAACTAGCCAATTACGCAGGAGATATTATAGTGCACAAGTGTGTGCGCAAACACAGGTGCACTCTCTATTCCCTCACTCTCATAGTCCGATGGGACGGCCTTCCGACACGATCGGAGAGAGATCAGGCGCAGGGCCAACAGCTTTACGTGCTTTCCGAGGCACGAAGTAAGTGATAAATAATTTATAAAACGCACATAACTTACGAAAAGTCAGAGGTGCGCGCCTTGGGTTCGAACCCGAGACCACTGACTTGCCAGTCAACGGTCACCACCACTAGGCTATCACGACTTTTAGCCGCATATCGTAATCGTGCGGGAGATGAGGACATTATTACACAAATGATATGTCGCGATGTAGCTCTCGGTAAATTAATGTAAAGCACTGCACAGAGCTCGCGCTATTAATTAGCGAAGTGAGCGCAGTGAGCGCAGTGAGCGCTGTCCGCCGGCCGGACCTCGCACGCGCCGCCTAATATGTTTATCTCACAAAGCGAAACTCATTAAACTCGAATTTGTATAAGAGAAGTGAACATTATTTTTAATTATATTTAAGCGCGGAGCGTATACCGCTGGTAAAGGTGAATCAAATAGTGACTTGAATAGTGTCCGAGTCACTGGAAGTGAAGTGACACCACCTCCATTCATACACCACGTCTTGTATTCACAAATAGCGTACTACAGTAGTGATAACGGGGGGGGGGGTTGTTGTGGAGAGGGTGTACTGTACAACTACAATAGGTATAATGTGTGTACAACAGTGCGGCAAACAACATCATAATGACT
This sequence comes from Protodeltote pygarga, assembly GCA_936450705.2. Taxonomy (NCBI): domain Eukaryota; kingdom Metazoa; phylum Arthropoda; class Insecta; order Lepidoptera; family Noctuidae; genus Protodeltote; species Protodeltote pygarga. Next base: position 14,087,485 of record OW388264.2, on the reverse strand, counting down.
CGATGTTATTATTTAGTTAATGTACTCGCGTTACTGCACGTCGTGTTTGCGTGATTATGCCGAAATACATTTTACAGATAGATATGTAGGTACCCCATATATATACACACACCATCGCAGAACCGCTTATCATAACATGGAGTTCGCGCCAGAACGCGCGGGCTCGGCAGAGGTGTTTAACATACACTATTCAATACTACTATTCAATAATACTGCTCGAAGTAGAAATCGAACCCTGAGCAATTAAGTTATTATGGTAGCTAATTGTTCAACTCATTTACATCAATTAAAAAGCAGATTTCATAAAGTGGTAAACAAAATTAGGCAGAACCGATCCCTCATAAATTTGATCAACAACGACGAAAAAAAAACAATCGAGCGTAATTGGATAGGCTTTCCTCCGTTCTAACATAATTGGGTACACGCACGCCCCCCCCCTCCCGCACGCGCCCCGCACCCGTCCTGCCGGCTCGCGTGCTACAGAATTAAGATAAAAACAGGTAATTTATTCAAAGAGCACATTCCTCCCGAATTAATTTCTGTCCAATCTGTATGTGTAGGGTGTCAATAAATCTAAATATTCATCAGTCCGGGACGGGAGGACGGAGGGGGGGGGGAAGGGGGGCTCATTTAGCCGCATTAATTACACGAGCACTCTGTTGCAACCAACCCTTTTATTATTCTTGGTGCGTAGCGCCGTAGCTGCGTAGCGCCGTAGCTTCGTAGCACTCACGTAGCACGTCGTTGCCGCACGCGCGCGCTATTGTGTAAAGTGCATCGGTTACGAATTAAACCGAGAAGCCATTACATTAGCAACCTTAATTAATGCAATCTGAGAATAATAATGAGTTACTTTGTCCTGCACTGGGTACTTACTATATCATTTTCGGGTTAGTATTAATGGAACCACTGCAAGTGGTAATCCTTTTCCAGGTTGTCGAAAAATAAACATTTTTAACATGTCATACCAGTAATTTTGTTCCCCTGTATGTAAGAAGCAGCACGATACGTTGGTACGTTTCGGTACTTGCGACCGGTTCGGTGTAGGTCACCTCCATGCATCCAGAATTCCAGACGCAATCGCTCGCGAGTGTCCGCGGTATTCACCGGTATCGAATAGTATCGAATACTTCACCGGTATGAGCAAATTAACAATATAATTATATTGATAATACAATCCTGACGTTTCGAGTACTTTGCAGCACTCGTGGTCGCAGGCAGACTGAGGTTGACAAGCGTCTGAACAGTTATTTAAAATTATTTTTGATCTACCGTCAACTTTATTTAGTTTTTGCCCATAGATATTATGTGAATTTTTAATTTTATTGAAAATTTTAAAAGCTATTATTAAGATTTTTACTACCGTTTCCTAGTGCTTTGGCTGAAAAGAGAAGAAACGGCGAAACAAACTCTTCAGCAGCACCCTACTATGAATTATACAAAAAACTAATGTCAAAATATAAAAACAAATAAACACTGTGTCTTGATTTTTAACAGTATGGTGTGACATTTGGGACTTTATCATTTTAATGACCGGGTTCCAAACAGGTGGTACTTGCCAACCATCTTCTCTATTAAAATTTGGATATTTTTTAATTTCAATAGCCTCACGGAGCATTCTGGCCGTATACCGGTTTTCCTTTGCGAGGACTTGTGGACGATCAAAGCGAAGATAATGGTTGGTATTGTCTATGGTGTGTTCACATACTGCATATATAATTATAATTGTTACAATGTGTATATCTTAATTTGAAAGGCATTTATGTATGTACAATATGTCTGAATGAAGGCAATTAATTAATTAAATTTATGACGGTCTCATTTTTTATTTTATTTAAATAATGCTATAGTGACCCTACATTTATGCTACTACGCTGAAAAGCGAACCTATATTGTAAAACCGAATATTGACCAGGTGTAACAAAAAATCGCAACACAGTCTAGAAACACTACACAAAAATAACGTATGTAAACTTTAAAATAATATGTCTAATCAGACCATGGAGTTTATAGTTAAAATCTTTTTTTATAAAAAAGTGTGTTGTGTCAAATGTCGTGAAATGAATGTCGTGTTTTTCTGTAATAAAATTCCCAATAAAATTAATGTAATAAAGATGTTATTTCAATTCATCATAAGAGAATAAACAATTTGGTGCCGAAACCCGGGAGTATTGAGTGGAGTATTGAGTGGATTATTGAGAAATAGTAGTGAAATAATTATCAAATAAAAATGGAGAAATTGTTAATGAAGCAAGAAGATATGTACGAACGTTTGGACAAAGCGTTTTCAAATTATAAAAAAACGCCCAAAGATCGATTCAGTTCATCGTATATCCAATCCAGGTTAGAGAACTTGGAAAAATTATTAGATTCGTTCACGGAAGTACATAGCACGATAGTAGAGTCTGTTGACAGAGAAAACAAATGTAAAATGCCTTATTTCACTGATGATATTTATACCAAATTTGAAGATGTGTACACTGAATATAAGACAAGGATAAAAGATGATCATTCCCGAATTTGTGGTGTTAAGGCTTCTTCATCAGAACCCTCTGAAGAAACAAGTCAGTCGAAAACTAGAGTAAAGTTGCCACAAATACAGCTTCCAAAGTTTTCTGGATTATATGAAGAGTGGGAATCCTTTCATGATATGTTTACGTCTTTAATACACAAGAATACAGCTTTGAGTTCAGTGCAAAAATTGCATTATCTTAAGAGTAGCCTTACGGGCGAACCTGAGACGTTGTTAAAAAACTTTACCACCACAGATTCTAATTATGAAGATGCTTATAAACAATTAGTTCGCCGTTATAACCACAAGCGTTATATCTGTAACGAGATTCTGAAACGATTGTTCTCGCAACGAAATATAACTGACTCAGCAAATTCAATTAAATCACTACTAGATATAACATCTACATCTCTTAAATCACTTCAAAACATGGGAATAAATACTAGCTCGTGGGATGTCATAATCAATTACATGGTTGTGTCAAGGCTTGATCCAGAATCACGAAAGTTATGGGAAATACAAATCAGTGAACTAGATTCAGAGACTTTACCGTCGTGGAGCCAGCTCACAAAGTTCTTAGAGACCAGATTTCGTACATTTGAGATGATAAGTGGGAACAAGCCTGCGATTAAATCCTACCCCACGCACGGCAACACCAAACCTAAGGTGTTTCATTCAACCACACAAGAGGAGAAAAAATCAGATATCAACTGTAGTAGTTGCAAAGGTCAGCATTTGCTATATCAATGCAAACAATTTGGAAAACAGACCCCTCAAGAGAGATCAGAGTTTGTACAATCAAAGAGGCTGTGCTTCAATTGTTTCGCACCTACACATTCAGTGAAAGAATGCCGATCATCAACATGTTGTCGTCGCTGTGGAAGACGACATCATACACTGCTGCATTTTGAGAGAAATGATCAACATTGTTCAACTGTAACTCCATCGCCTAGTACAGACAAAATTGAGATAGTGACTTCGAGCCAGGAGTTGAACAAAGATTCAGAGAAAACGGTTGTAGCTCATTTGGTTACACAGAAAAATCAAAGAGAGATGTTGCTAGCTACTGCTATAGTTAGAGCATATTCACCCAATGGATACTCTCAAGTTATACGAGTTCTAATTGACCCATGCTCAGAAGGTTCATTTATAACCGAAGCCACTACACAGTCACTAGGTTTGAAGAGAGTAAACATTAATGGTCTAGTTTCTGGAGTAGGAGAGAGTCTAGCTAAATCAAAGAATATGGTGTCTTTAAGTGTGGAATCAATTCACAATCAAAAGTATTCGGTGAAATTCGATGCTTATGTTCTGAGAAAATTGACATCATTTCTACCTACGCGTCAAACGAAGATAATCGATTGGCCTGAGATTGAGAAAATTAATTTAGCTGATCCAAGTTATGGATCACCTGCAAAAATCGATCTAATTTTGGGAGTTGAAGTATACGAAGAGATAATGTTAGAAGGCCTTATGAGACATCCATCAGGAATAGGTCCTATAGCACAAGAAACACGATTCGGATGGATTTTATCGGGTCGAGTGAAACCTACATCAGCTTCAATCAATTCTCAAATAATTAGTTGTCACATAAGAGTTAAAGAAGATGAGTTATTAAAACAATTTTGGGAAATAGAAAGAGAACCTGATGCAATTTCGAAAAGATTTACAAAAGAAGAAATAATGTGTGAAGAAATCTTTGAAGCTACTACTAAGAGAGATAGTGAAGGTCGATATGTGGTTCAATTACCATTTAAAGATACTAAGCAAATATGTGTTGAGGCAAAGTTCAAGGAGATAGCTTTACGCAGATTTCAATTTCTGGAAAGAAAATTACAAAGGAATTCATCGTTATATGAAGAGTATAAAAAAGTGATTTATGGGTATAAAGATCAAAATCATATGGTACAGATAATGGATATAAAAGAAATAAACAACTCAAAGGCCGTGTACTTGCCCCATCATCCAGTTGTACGCGAAGAAAGAGAAACTACCAAGGTGAGAGTGGTCTTTGACGCATCTTGCAAAGGTGCGAATAATGTCTCACTGAACGACTGTTTACTGGTTGGTCCTAGACTTCAACAGGATTTGCGTCATATTTTAATGAGGTGGAGACGTCATCCTATTTGTATACTTGGCGATCTAATGCAAATGTATAGACAAGTGCGCGTGCGCAACCAAGACGCAGACTTCCAGCGGATTCTCTGGCGATCAACTCCTGATAGTCCCATAGAGCATTACAAACTACAGAGACTTACTTTTGGGACGGCTTGTGCTCCTTATCTAGCGGTTAAAGCCTTACAACAACTGGCCAAAGATGAAGAGTCGAGGTATCCTCGAGCTGCAAAAATTACCCTTCAGGACTATTATGTCGACGATTTACTCTCTGGGTGTGAAACAGAGGCTGAAGCTATAGAGATATTCGAAGAAATGAATAAACTGATGAATGCAGGCGGTTTTAAGTTACAAAAATGGTGTAGTAACAGTGATAAACTAATGAATCATATACGAGAAGAATCTAAGAAAACTGATCAAGCTTTAAGTTTTAAAGTTAATAATATGATTAAAGTATTAGGTATTTGCTGGAATAAAACCACTGATAATTTTGAGTATACGTTGCAATTACCTGAATTAAGTGAAACTGTTACGAAGCGCAAAGTCTTATCAGATATTGCTAGACTATATGACCCGATGGGTTGGATTTCACCTGTTATTGTTAAAGCAAAAATATTCATACAAAAGCTGTGGAAAATTAAGTTAGATTGGGATGAGAATCTTACAGCCGAATTATTTAAAGAATGGTGTTTGTTTCGTGAAGATCTTAATAATGTTAAAAATGTTGTCATACCAAGATGGTTACAGACGCATCAAGGTGATAAATTAGAGTTACATACCTTTGCAGATGCATCTCAAGCAGCGTACGCCGGTGCAGTTTATGTGAAAATCACAGACGAATATGGCAATATTTATGTTAAGTTAGTAACATCCAAAACAAAAGTTACTCCAATCGAGAAAGAAGTTAGTATTCCACGATTGGAATTATGTGCTGCCTTGCTTGCGACAAAATTGATCTTTGAAGTCTCACAAATCATGCAAATATCTAAAGAAAATTTATATGCATGGTCCGATTCCACGGTTGTGTTAGCGTGGCTTCGTGGAGAGCCGAATCGTTGGAATACGTTTGTAAGCAATAGAGTGTCAGAAATTCATACCATGCTTGATTCCAACCAGTGGCGTCATATCGATACACACAACAACCCAGCAGACTATGCGTCAAGAGGAGTAAAGGGCGCTGACATGACTGATCTCACGTTGTGGTGGAATGGCCCAACCATGTTGCATCGTAGTGACACTTATAACATAAGTGAAGAGTTTTGCACTACCATAGAACAACGACCTATCAAGACATTAACTACCGTTGTAATAAATGAGGATGAATTCATATGGACAATGTTTTCCAATTTAACAAAAATGTTGAGAATATTAACGTACTGTAGAAGATATATTTGTCAATTAAAAGTACCAAAAGAGAAGAGAATAATAGTAACGAAGGAACAGAGAATGTCAGATTTTACACCTATAGCGATGAAAGAAATTTCGGAAGTACTGGTAATTATAATCAAAAAAACTCAAAGTTTATATTTTCAGGAAGAGATACAACAGTTAAAGTCTCAAGGACATGTCAATAAGAGAAGTTCTCTACACACACTATGTCCGTTTTTTGATGAGAGCCATGTGTTAAGAGTTGGTGGTCGACTTGAAGAATCAGACATGAGATTTGGTAAAAAACATCCAATTATTCTACCTAGAGATAGCCACCTTACTAAGTTATTAATAATTGATGCTCACTATAAGACTATGCATGGAGGTCCACAAATTATGTTAAATTATCTACGGTCTAAGTACTGGATAATACGAGCTAGAGAACGGGTCAAGAAATACTATCGAACATGTATTAAATGCCTAAGATATTCACGTCAGAATAACAATCAACTTATGGGTCAACTGCCAAAGAGTAGACTGAAACCTTCTAGACCCTTTAAAGCTTCTGGTGTTGATTTTACAGGATTTATAAATATTAGATTTTCACCTGGAAGAGGTTCAAAATCTTATAAGGGATATATTTGTGTCTTTATATGTATGGCCACTAAAGCAATACATTTAGAAGCAGTGTCAGATTTAACCTCCAAAGGATTCATAGCCGCATTTCGGAGATTTGTGTCCCGACGAGGACAATGTATCGATTTATACAGTGACAATGGAACTAATTTTGTAGGAGCCGATAAAGAGTTGAAAATTATGTTTGCCAGTGCAAAATCAAAGCTTCCTACAGAAATTGCTTCAGTATTAAACAATGATGGAACAACGTGGCATTTCATCCCACCGCATGCCCCTAACTTCGGAGGACTGTGGGAGGCAGGTGTTAAATCGGCCAAGTCACATCTCAAGCGAGTGATCGGAGATTCAACTCTTACGTTTGAAGAATTATCAACTGTTTTGAACCAAATAGAAGCGTGTCTCAATTCACGCCCATTAACATATTTAAGTGAGTCTCCTAATGATCCCCAACCATTAACTCCTGCCCATTTTTTGATTGGAGAGCAGTTAGTAGCGATCCCAGATGAAGATTTTACAAATATTCAAGTGACTGGTTTACAAAGATGGAAGTTCACCCAAAAAATAGTCAATGACTTCTGGAGAAAATGGTCAGACGAATATCTAGTTTCTCTACACCAGCGGTACAAGTGGTCAAACAAAAGACCAGAGCCAGAGATAAGAGATATCGTCATTATAAAGGATCATAATCTACCACCGACTAAATGGTTACTTGGCAGAGTTGATCAAAAACACCCTGGCCATGATGGAATCACTAGAGTGGTAACTGTAAAAACTAAAAACGGTTTGATTAAACGTCCAGTTAATAAAGTGTTCATTTTGCCTAACCAATGTTAAAGTAGATAATATTTGAGTCATTACTTAAAGATTGATATTTTTTTTGTGTTTTCAACGCCTATTTATGACGGTGGGCGGTTAACTTGAGTATATGTTAAATTGAGTATATGTTTAGTTATTTTCTATGTGTTTTCAATATTTTGTATTATGATACTGTATTACAATGTAATGAATTTGAGTTAGTTTTATAATGTTAAAAGGACAAGTCCTTTGGTGGGCGGAATGTCTAATCAGACCATGGAGTTTATAGTTAAAATCTTTTTTTATAAAAAAGTGTGTTGTGTCAAATGTCGTGAAATGAATGTCGTGTTTTTCTGTAATAAAATTCCCAATAAAATTAATGTAATAAAGATGTTATTTCAATTCATCATAAGAGAATAAATAACGATAATTATAAGTATCATTCACAATTGGACGTAGGCATAAAGGATCTAATCCACAAAATTTACAAAAAAAACAAGTATTCCTAAAGTACCTAGGCCTTTTCAATGAACGAAAACAAACCAGGCCAAAAACAAATCCAATACACTTTTGTGACTGAAGGATACGATCACTATGTATGGGCAGGTTCATTCTTTGTCAAAACTTTTAAGTGCCATAATATCTCAAAGTGAGTTGATGTGGTTTGGATCCTTTTCGCTTAACAACGTCCAATTGTAGTTTAGTTGAAATAAATACAAATCCGTTGTGTGAAGGGTACACCTACACAACGCAGCGAGCGCGAAGCACTCGAGCAGCTGTTCCGTGACGGGGTTGAAGGATGTATTCTCGTCACGCACTGCGCTTTATTCTATTTAAATAACCGCCGCCGGTTAGCGCGGCCCGGGTGGCCCGCTCGGCCCGGGCGGCCTGCGCCCGTGCGGCCCGCGGGAGGGACCACATTAATACATAACACTTGCACTGGGGACAGTATAATATGTGATCAGTGATGCTCGTCACATACACGTTGGCTCGTGGTCACTGTGCAGAGGGACTAGCGATTGAGCTTTCCGAACTGTTCTGTACCGAGGCATCTCTTTAGGATTACACGGGTAATATTTCACTTAAATATTCACGAGTCAAATGTCAGTTGGTCAGTATAGAATACAGAGCACTGTAAAAAACGAATACGTGGAAATAACACAAATTTTCATTTTGGAGTATGTTATGTGCCAAGGCTTACAAACATAAGGTATACAAAACTATCATCCACTTAGCAAGATAACGACTTCAAAACAAACGATTTCATTGAATTACAAAAGAACCATCAAAATCTGATTACCCTGTTTTTTACACTTAAAAAAAATAATTAAGATTTAAGAACCCACATCTTTTTTCAGCAGTCATAAACATCAAACGAGGATTTTGCTGTTTGAAATTACCTACGAAAAACTTTACACTCACCAAATATAATATTAGCCACTACACAGACAGAGTTTAAAATCTTCGGCAAGATTTATTGGAAGAAAACAAACGGGAGTTAAAGTTAAATGTACAATCAGCGAGATATGATTTACAGGAGAACGGTAGTGGGGGGAGAAATAGATGTAAGGCTCGCGCATTGCTATTCGGTGCAGCGCTGCAGCGGCGCGGCGGCACTTCGAGTCGACACGACGCGACGCCACGCACGCCACACGGCAAGATAAGCGACGCAGCACATTAGCATTGATAAATACATTTTTATTTCGCTTTGAGGCATGTACTCGACACATTTTTATACCAAGTTAGACTTAGACTTCTTTACGTTTTAAACGAAGCGTGATTAGTTATCTCTTGATGCCCATGAGTGTGGAGGTGAGGAGGTGTGTGTCAACAGGAGAACGCTTTTGGCGCAGGATTGGCCGCACTGAGTCGCGGACTCGCAGGTCATACTCCCGGGATAAACTTTTTTTCGATAGTCTGCAATTCGTACCCACTATATAGGCGAAAATCCTAGTCCCTAATTTCTTTCAAAGTAAATATATACAATTGACAACGAACAAGTGAGACCCCTGAGCTGCAAGCGTGTAACCATCACGCTAACCATGCTAGCCATTAGGCGAGCCGCGGGTCGCGCGCCGGTTGGCCAGTTGTTAGTGGCATAAAACAACGTTAGTGTCCCAGAACTAGTCACACAAGTCATAGCTTTTCAAAGTCACACGTTACACAGAGGAGGATAGACAACACTGAGCTTGCTGACGCCGCCGCGCCGCGCCACGCGCCTACCGAGCGCAAGTACATGGTTCCCTGCAAGTGAACAAAGCAAGTGTTTGCGTTGTTATCAGAACACTAATTAGATGGGCTCGGGAGCCGCGGCCGCCACTCATGTGCCATCAACGTTAATTAATATTTAAATTAATCCCTTTATTATTTGCTTTGAACCCGCGCCGTATATGTACTATCAATACATAGCTACATAATATATGATTGTTTAGCAGAGGCTCGTCATAATGTTCCTAATTATTATATTAATCGCTGCATCTTTACAAATACGTGAATTAGTAGGCGATGTATAACTGCGCCAAGTATATTAATTTCTACGCAGCGATAATGTGTACATAATTCAATCAGTTACAAAATGAAATTAATAACAATCCTAACTTAATATATAGTAGCGAAAGTTGTCTGTTTTTAACCTTTAACGTCTAAACCACTGACGGAACCAATTATATTTTATGTATGTTTTTTTACATGTTTTGCTTATTAAAATTGAATTAATAATTAAAAGAAATTCGCAAAACCTTCTGACTTAAACTGAACTGAACTTGTAACTTAGACCAGCTCATTAGTGTCCCACTGCTGGCCAAATGTCTTCTGTGAGAGGAGGTTCTAGAGGGCTCGTGTTGATTGAAGGTGCAGTTGCTTTCCGTGTAACACTATAAATTGAGAGGTAATCTACAAACCTATTGAGAGGTATATATAGGTACGAGGTACACTAATAACTTTTTTCTACGTCTCTGTAAAAATCGTAGTGAAGCTAATTATTAGAGAGCGGTATTGAATGAGACACCAGAGAATTTGCATTAAAACTTCTGTTTAATTACTCCGAGTTTATTAATTTCCGATTGCGAGAAAAACTTGGTCTAACATAGAACTATTTGAGCTCGGTTGCGCTCCGCTCGGAGCGGAACTTTGCGGTTAGTAGCGAAGTCATATTTTGTAGTCTTGGGAGCCGATAGTTCCATAGTTCTGTACCAATGTGTTGGACACATAAGATGCCTAGCGTAGCTGCAGCTGGCTATGTTTTTGTTTTCAAGTCATACAAATACTGTTTCTCGCGCCGCGTTTTGCTTTGCAAATAAAGTCAGAACCCTAAGACTTCCGACTCCTGAACACGCCCAAATATAAAATCAGTATAATGACTCCCCCACTATAGTCAGTATCGTGATTTCTACTACTAAAAAGTCAGTATCATGAATTCCCCATTATAAAGTCAGTATCGTTAATCCCCCACTATTAAGTCAGTATCGTGACTCTCGCACTATAAAGTCAGTATCATGACTCCTCCAATATAAAGTCAGTATCGTGACTCACCCACTATAAAGTCAGTATCGAGACTCACCCAATATAAAGACAGTATCATGACTCCCCCAATATAAAGTTAGTATCGTGACTCACCCACTATAAAGTCAGTATCATGAATCCCTAATATAAAGTCAGTATCGTGACTCACCCACTATAAAATCAGTTTCGTGACTATTAAGGTAAGCGTCGAGTGGAGTCGGGCGGAGGCGGGTGTAAGGTACGCGAGCGGCAGCGGTGGGAGGACCAAACTGTTTCAGATCTAACTGATATAATTTAGTTGGGCTTTGATCCGTCGCCGCGACTACCTTGTGCAGGTATCCTCAAAAGAGGTATCTTTTAGTGATGTAAAACCAGCAGACATCGACACTCGATTCGTATCTCAAAAGTAATTTAATCATACGATGCAACAGTTTTATGATATATTTTGCTGCCATCTATGGTTCACACTAGCTCTGGATCGAAAGGCGTGAAAATCAGAGGGAGAGGCCTATACCCAGCAGCAGTGGGATGACAGTAACAGTAACAGTTATGTATGTGCTTAATTAATTTTATTTAGTTATTGTTATTGAAAAAATATTATAGCACTGATAGCCTAGTGGTATGACCGTCGACTGACAAGTCAGAGGTCTCGAGTTCGATCCCAAGGCGCGCACCTCTGACTTTTCGTAAGTTATGTGCCTATTATAAATTAATTATCAGTTGCTAAAACGGTGAGGGAAAACATCGTGATGAAACCAGCACACCTGATATATTTTTCAATGGTGTGTAAAGCCATGTCAGAGGCCTACGGGCGGTTTAAACTCTGACACCAGGTTGTTCATCAACCATACGGTAAGAAAGAATTGAAAAAATAAGAAAAAAAAAATGGTATTTTATGTCCAATTTATCCCAAAGAAGAAACGAGATGTAAACACCCGCAAAAGAATATTTAAAAAAACGCCTGTAATTTACCTTAATACCTTACCGTATCACTATTAAAACGAGTTACTTACTCGTAATACATAACGCGTACATGACTGCAGTACTATCTAGTACGTGTACTGGTTTGAGGCAGGTGTGCTCCGCCGTGGACTACAACACTATTTAACATTGGATGGTCCAGGTCAAACGCTTGCCATTTTGAGAAAAAAAAAATCATGATAATTATGATATTTAAGAGACCCTTCACAATATATTTCTGGTAGTTATTCGTCATGACAACTTCGTCCATAATTGCACAGATAAAACCTTTAGTTTCCCCAAAGAGGTCACCGAACCGTAGCCAGGATACGGACGCTAAGAAATTTGTATCAGTCCCATGAAGGGCCCGAAAAAAGTGTCCTTACTCTGCCATACCTCCTTACGGTCATTAGTATCCAGTACCATAGGTTTGCGCCTATGGTACTGGATACTATTATTACTATTATGTATATTATATGTGAGAGTTGTGTCCGTGTGTGTTGGCAGTACAAAGTAGGTACTGGAGGTACTGTGTGATGGTCACAGATAATATTTAACATTCGCTGTGTGCAGAGGGCGCACGGCGGGCGGCGGCTAACGACTTCCGTTTCCGGCGGCGGCGGACACCGCTACGCGGCACGCGCTACGGGCGTCCGCGGCGTAGCCCTCGCTACGAGCGGAGCCACTCCGCTGAATGGCCATGTTGGAATGGAGCTCGGAATTATGAGTTTATATTGTGAAATACGAGTGTTTTTATTACGTGTCGAATTTTACATTGAACAATGACACGCGCACTGGGAGCGAGGGCGTGTGTGACGTCACACCACTGTCGTTGTGGGAGTATGTGTGGTGTATGTATTGCAGTCAGTGTACACATTTATTATCATATTCACCCTTAATCTGAATCAAATTAAAACTATACAAAATATTTTGACTCAACTATTAAAAGAAGAATAAGAAATTTAAATTTCAATACGATATTTTAATTTTTTTTAAGTACGCGTTCGACCCTTCTGTTGTCCTAATCCGTGTTCAAATCTCTAAACAAAAAATTCGTCCTCGTACCGAATCTCAGTCACCCTCAGTATGCTTGTAGAGCGGAATGCGAGGAGAGGGGGGCCGGGGGCGGGGGTGTGGAGCACTGAATATTTATGCAGCTCGCGAGTGACGCGACAACTTTCCTCCATGAATACTACAATTGAAATTACAGAATACACCGAGCAACGAAACAATTTGGTTTTTCAAACGCGTGCTGGCTCCGATAGAGCGCGGCGGAGCGGTGGAGCGGCGGAGCGGTGGAGCGGCGGAGCGGTGGAGCGGTGGAGCGGTGGAGCGGCGGAGCGGGATCTAATCAAAACAATACGTGATTGAATACAAACATGGTTGTAAAAACGTCACTTATCGACGCAGCCCTCGCTGCGCGAGTGATATGTTACGGCAATAATTACGGCGCCGGTTGAGGATACCATGAATGTTATCTCCCCCCCCCTCCAAGCACACGCGCCCTGCAACAGTCGCTCGTCATCGTGTGCCGCCGCTAAGATGATGATCTGAGCTATCTCTGTGGCGGCTCCGTGTTGGGTGCTGCGCCGGCGCGGGACATAATATTTGCATACACGTTAAACATGGCGCTAATAAGAGTCTTAGCTTGTTATTGCGGACGCATGTCCTCCCTCTCTCTCTGTTTGCCATGTTTCAGTTTGTCATTTTGTAATTAAAAGACAATTAGAGAGAAGCGAACTGTGACAGTGCTGAGTACTGGTTGCAAACCATTGAGAAACCAAGTCAAGGGCCACCTCACCGGCTCAGAGGTACTGACTTTAAAATCTAGTAGTATTTACTCGTATATGTATAGATAAGTTTGCATACTTCGCAACGCTAAGTTCGAAATTAGGTGAACACGAGCGGAGTTATGAAGCTTAGTGGCAGAGCGACTGGGGACTTTACCTAGTAGGTCGCGGGTTTAAAGCCAATTTTCTACAAAATTTCGAACTTTAAGTTTTTTGCGAAAGAAATTTTCGCGTGGAAACCAGCACACCTGGGAGACATTTTCGATGATGTCAAGCGAGACATCTTGGAAATCTGCGGCTTCAAACCGAGATTGTTCATCAACCATATCGGTAAATGATATTTGTTATATATTTCATGTTTCTATACAATCTTATGTATTCCGGCCTTCTTTTAAGCATAGTCTGGCTTGCGTTGAGGCAGCTGTCAACAAGCACCTTGCGGGCTCACCGAGTGCCCTCGTGATGTGAATAATGTACTGTTGTAGAACAAACAAAGCTGATTTATTATTTAGTTTACATTACGAGCGAGATTACGAGCAGTGCCCCCGCCCCCTGCACCCCCGCCCCCGCCCCGCGCCCCCGCCGCCGCCGCCGCCGCCGCCGCCGCCCGCACCGCCAGTCAAACCGTTCCGTTGAATGTTAATGTGAATTGGGCTCATTTCCCCCTCCACGAACAAGCGTCACTTTCAATTGTTGATTTTTGACCCATTTCTGTGCACTCTCTATTCCCACACTCTCATAGTCCAATCGGCCGGTAATCCTACACGATCGGAGACAGATCAGGGGCTTTACGTGCACCGGACCAAGTGATAATTAATTTATATGAAGCTCGTAGTCAGAGGCCTCGGGTTCGAACCTGAAAGTTTTGACTTGTCAGTCAACGGTAATACCATTAGGCTATAGTAATTGTGTATAGGCACTTGCACTGCGGTTACAAAGCGTGCTTATCGACTACACTCTACTACAACGTTCGCGCACATCGAATGTTGTCACGAAATGCGCTCAAATCTGTTCCCCAATAAAAGTGAATTACGAGTATTATCGAGTCGGTGAGACGCGGCGCGCGTTCAACGTTGATGGCTCGCATCAAATATGTATCGCACTCGGCGAGCCCAGCCCCAGTGCTGCTGCCGGGCCCAGACGCGGGACCAGACCCGGGACTCCGGGACGATGCTTAGCGATAATGTAACAACCTGCTGGGGAACATTTACCGAGACGCCTCATACCAAACATATTTCACTTGATATACGAGTAACTGCTTTTTTATTAAATATTAGGTTAAGTGTAAATACTAGTTTAATTAGTTTGTTTGTTGAAAGGTTAAATAAAAAAGGTGAAAAGTTTCACTTGATCGCATATTTATTATCATATTTCTTATTGTATTTCTTAATACATAGGGGCTAATTAAAGTCCAGAAATTCTTTTTAACAATATAATGCATGGCGGAATGAATGACAGATTGACAGCACAGATTAACAAGAGAGATGTCACTTTTGACGTAAGGCGCTCTGCGACGCAACACTTATATTTAAGTACACATTACATAATTATGTTTAAGGTTCACGAGAACATTATTCTAATCCTAGCTTTAATTAATGAATAGTAATTAATGAGGTACCTAATTAAAATGGTATTTTTGTTTGTTTGTTATCTTTTCACGCCTGAAACACTGCACAGATCATTACTCACCTTTTTCGTTACCGTTTCCGAGGAAAATAACAATAACGTTCTTATGATAACAGATGGCGCCACGAGTCTTTCGAGTCAAGGATGAATTTTAAATACTAAATTAACGCGAGCGAAGCCGTGGGCAAAAGTTAGTACACAATAAAACAACTTTTTAAAGGAATACTGTCGCGTCACATTTGAGAGCTATGCAGCCTCCGTGTTCGCTCGGGACGTAAGTGACGTAACGAACACGGAAACGTAACGGTTTACAAGTCAATAGTTGTGATGCGACTGTACTCGTATACTTTGTTCAAACATTGTTTTACACTTCCTTCATATGTTGGGTACCTACTTGCGAGTCCTATGGTCGCGGTCGTGGAAGTGATAGGTACAAGTAGGTACGTGATGTAAGGATTGTGGAAGAAGGGCACAGACTTGTTGTTATGATTGACATTTATGTACCTAATTCTGTTCGTGTTTCTACGTGTTTGTGGGAGTATATTTACGATTGTTATTCGTTAGTATATAACATTACACACCTATTTGTCCCTAAAAGTACAGAGGTTCAGGATTATATTTATTGAAATTCTCCTTTCTATTAACCTATTCATCATCTAAATATTATAGATGAAAACTGTATACCAAAATTAATAAATTAATGAGGTGTACAGTACACCTAAAATAACGAAATTACTGAAAACTTCAAGTGTTGACGATAAAACACGGCCTAGATGTGGAGCATGAACGTGAACGCTGGACAAAGTTTTCTTAGCGTTATTTAATTTGGTTACACTCTTACACTTACAAGCGCGCGATTCTGAAACTGTGAGAGCTTATGATTTATGCAAAAAACCTGAGAGAGGGCGAAGTTTGTGCAGTGCACGCCTCCGCTCTGCCCGCGACGTGCGCCGGCACCGCGCTCGACTTACTTATAAAACAGTTCCGTGACTGACTGACGGACAACGCATAGCCTAGACCGGTGGAGCTAGAGACTTTGAGATAAGATTTTTTAAGTACCCTAGGTGTGCACTAAGGAAGGATTTTTGAAAACTCCACCCGCTAAAAAAGGGGATAAGAAGATATCAAAGAGGACTTAAGTTTGTAGGTATGAAAATCCATCATTAAACCTGGTATTTAGCTTTGTGCTTAACAAATAAGACGTGTTTCAGCTTTTTGAAAACTATCCATTAAGGGGAAAAGGGGGAGCGAGAGTGAAAATTTGTGTAGGAAACTCGATATTAAATAATATCATTGATAAGCAAAACATGTGCATAAACATGTAAAAAAACATACACAAAACTCGATATTAGTAAGAGACATCAAAGTGGCATAATTAATGAACGGATATCTCGATATTTAATCACTATGACGAGAAAATATATTTAAGATAAAAGTTTGAATAAAATTCTGCCATTTTAAAGTTAAAGTCATGAAAATTTGTAGGTATACTCGAGAACTGCTGGACCGATTTTCATGGTTTTTGATTCGTTGGATTTGTCTCCGCCTACAATAGAAGAAAATTATATGGAATTTTACCCCTAGGGTATGGTTGTTTATGGGTAGGGTAAGGTAGAGGTAGTGCAGGAATAGAGAGGTAGGGTAGGTAGGGGTAGAGTAGGGTAGGGGTAGCGTAATCACGCGTACAAAGTCGCGCGGGGCAGCTAGTATACTTATATAGGGAGCGCGGCCGCTATACGTCATCGTGGCATCGTACTTCAACCGCCTAGTTACTCTCGCAGCTCGTTCACTAACCTGCCATCCACGTACAAAATTGTTGTCGGCAAACATGTTACGATTTCCATCACACGCCTCCAAGCGCCTAGAAATGCCGCGGCACATGAACTGCAGTAAACGACATAATTTACAACAAACAAACAACACAAAAATAATAAAAGAAAGCATTAAACGGCGGTGTTTACGTCGGCGACACACTTCCCGCGACCCGCCAATAAACTATAACTGTAACGATTATTAAATCACAACCTTGAGTGTTATTAAGTTAATTTCGCGAAAGTCAAACAGCAGGGGTCGCGCCGCTGGCGATAGCGGGGACAGGGGGAGGGGGGGGGTGATGCGGGCGGAGAGAGCTAGTTAAATATTAACAACAGGTTAGTTACATGAGGCTGGCGAACAATACCGCGCCGCGCGTCGCCGTGCGTGGTGTCGGCCGCCGGACGCCGGACGCCGGACGCCGCTGAAACGTGAAAGGTTTCACTTCAATGTTTGGCTAATGAACCTGTTCCCAGCGCTTTGTGCATGATGAGGCCTCTATAACAATATCGGTTCACTCTGCAAGCTTATTAATTCTACTAAAATGCTCCTAAACCCCCACATCGCGCCCCTGAGGTCCCCTCACGAGTATTGTGCCTACTCCCGCTTACAGTAAGACGCTTAACGTTGCGTGTGATACATTATGCTCTGTTTGTAGTTATGCATAAGTAACAGCTAGTTACGTATTAATAGCGGTGTGCTGTGATGAGCGGAAGCTGTCACTGGCGATGTATTATTCAGGACGACCGACGTCCACCCGCCGCCGCCGAGGAGTTGTAATACAGATCGCTTGATGAACGCTCGTCAAGGAATGTTAACGTAATCGCCACACTTAGCCCCCAGCCCTGTGTTAATGTGTGTTGCGTCGAACTGAACCCCGACAGAAGAGACTGTGCTTGTGTGGTTTTTTCTTTTTCTATGAAAATTGTATGAAATCTACTAAGCGGAGATGATAGCGACTGGACTCATTCCACTAATTGATTGTTAAAAGATAACTAAGAAGTAAAGAATGCGAGATTAATGAAGGCACTGTCACTATTGTGTTATAAGCTGGCTACTGTTGCGCTACAGGGAGGCTAGTGCCGCAGCCGCACACATGTCGCCCCGCTGCCGCCCCGGCCCCGTGTCGTACGCGGCAAGTGATCGATTGTGTGGCGGATTAGTCGCCGAGCGTCTTGAGCGTGGCGCTATCTGAAGCGATACAGCTGCTAAATTTGAATTGGTTTCGTCGTTCCAGAATCTGGAAACTAAAACCTGGAACCTGCTTTCCGATGCGAGGAAGTGATCGCAATATCGGCGAGACACTAATTAAACACGCACTAAGAAGGATTCACATATCCGATAACTATGGTAACCGCAAAACTATGAAATACACAATGCAAAAAAATGCATAGTTTCTGTAGGTCTTACGGACGAAATCGCGGGCTATATCAAGTTTTAAACATATAAGTTGTATATGTTGCAGTCAAAACTCTTAGCCGGTCAAAAGTACTTTTGACTGGCAAAATCAGGCAAAAGTACTTTTGACTGCACAGGTTGGTCAATAGTAGTTTTGCCGGTAAATCATTGGTTAATAGTGCTTTTAACTGTAAATTTGCGGTCAAAAGTGGATTTGACTGACGCTCCTGGTCAAAACTACTTTTAACCGCTAGATAGTCAGTCAAAATTACTTTTAATCGTTAGGAGTGGAAATTAAAGGGCACTCATTTAAAGAGGCAGTACAAAATATTGAATGAGCAGTTACGTGTGGTAAAATAGTTTTTGTGATAGGCTATCATTTAAACGATAATTTTGGTAAGCTATAAAATTGATTTTATTTGCTAATAATCTAAATAAATAAAATAATAAAAATAATCTTTATCATATAATTGACGGAGCCCCGCTTGGCGGGGCTCCTACTTCTGGGTGGTTTTAAAAAAAATAACAACGAAGGGGAAGGCGAGGTCTATTCGCTCGCTTCGCTCGCTCACACGACCCCGCCATCCCCTTCTAACCTAACCTGTCCGATTCGGGGTGCCCTAAAGTCCATACACAGAATTGTAATCTGCCAAACTATTTATCGAACTGCTCATTCCATCATTTTTACTGCTCATTCAGTTATTGGACTGCTCAATTATTTTTAGAATTGACTTTGTATGATAAAATAACCGACTGACTGACACGACCAGTCAAAACTACTTTTGACGGAATCAGTTGGTCAAAAGTACTTTTGACCAGCTTCATTGGGCAATAGCACTTTTGACTGTTATTTCAGTCAAAAGTACTATTGACGGAAGCCTATGGTCAAAAGTACTTTTGACTGATTTTGCCAGACAAAAGTAGTTTTGACCGGTTAAGGGTTTTGACTGTAACATATATATTATTGTAATCACCTTTTAAAACTCTTCATTTTGATACCCCCTCACGATCGGTTTGGGGGGTTTTTTTAAAATTAATCATACCTTTTGGAGCCAAAAATCTGCCATATCGATTTTCAGTTATCGGTTATTATCGGTTGTTCATATTTCATATTTATGATCGCTTAGCTTCCCTCCTTGCTGCTCGGCGCTTGCACTTACAATTTCAATCCGTGACGTGTGCCAGTGATGACTAACTATTTGTTTGTGATTGTTTTTCTTTTTACTCACTTTTATTTTATTCTTTATCCATTCGTAATCTACTTTTACAACAAAATCGTCCCGAGCATCTAACTTTAGGGTACAGTTAAAGTCAGACAGATTTCGTTAACGTTTTTCCCAATTTTCGAACAGGAGCCAGTTACCATGGCCCGTTTAAGTAGAAAATGTAGTTTTTCAGTGGAGAACTAAAGTTTAGTTACGTTTCTATTTTGTGGTGCACACTGCACAGCCTTCCTGCAGGGACAACTCTGAAACTGCAAGTTGCTCGATTGTTAGTACGTTGTAAAAAGAATTTAAATTGTTTGGTTTTATAAAAACTAAAACTAAAATGATTTTTTTACTAAAGATTTTTCAAAATAATTTAGTAGTGCAGAAATGTCGTCATTAGGTTCCTTTGTAATTAATTTTACATTTTACCAACCTCGATACGTGGAATGATTTTGGCAAAGTTTGAGGTTAGGTTCAAATATAAAATCAAGAGCTTATATTTCCAAAGAAACGTTTTTTATTGAGTAACAAGAAACATGGATGGTTCGTCACTGACGTCCCGTTTAATTTACTCTCATTATTACTCTGTTGAAGTCAAGCCATCTATTTAGCTCTGGGGACTAAGGGATTACTCCGAGTCATTGTCCTCTACCTGTGGCCTAATAACATCTCCGTGCCAAGTGAGGTGATTATGCCGACGCCACGAGTTATGGGGGCTTAGGAGCCATGGCTTGCGCGCCATTGCACGTCGCCGTCGCCGTGTGGGTTGTGCTACCTGCCCCTAATACATACATTACATCTAGGTACGTATTCACAGAGCACCAGACATCAAATGGTATTGGATGCTGTTGTCAACATAATTGATTATATTCTTCAGAATGTTTGTGCGTATGACATTCTGCATAAGAGCTTACTGCGTGAGACGCTCCGTTAATATGTGAACAAACAATGATGACACACAGGTATCGATCTAGTCCCGGACTAAGCCAGGCGAGAGCCATCGCATTGTCGCTGTAGGCTCGCTTGAAACCTTGCCAAATTATAACTAGCCAGGATCACGCTGGCATAGTGGTGTAAACTGCCCAGAGAGTACCATATGTACCATACCGACGCGACGCCTTCGGACGACATACACCTAAATGTGGTTGGATCAGGATATAATGTTTGGGATCAACTATTTGGCTTCATTTGATATCATACACATCGGCAACGACTGCAGTCTAAAAGCAATATAAGAAGAATGTGTCGTGTCAGTGTGTGTACACAGTGTGGAGTATAAAAGAGTGCATAAAAGTCGGTAATTGCGCGGCGAATGTATTCAAAAAGTTGTGTCGTCTCCCCGCGCCCCGCACCAGCCCCCGCACTCGCCCGCGCTACGGTTTCAAGCCGCACTATTACATTCTTGAGGCGAGCTCTTTAAATACTGGGATTATGATAAATACCGCGCGCGTCTTCGCTCCGCTCCGGGCGCACCACTCGTCCGTTCTGCGCTTACCGCTTCACGGGCGCGCTTGGTTAACAGGTACAATGATAACGCTGCACGCTGGTATTTTCAATTACGATTTAACTGCACTTCTCTTTAATTATTCACAACATTAATATTATTCTTTTGTTTACGAGTATCTGTTTGGAACAATACCGACAGTAAAGGCGGTCAATTATCCTAGCAAGGTGAACAGAAATGCAGAGTTTTAAACGTTTGACTCGCATAAGGTCCGAGCAGCCATCAAATTTCAAATCAATGCGTAATTTCTCATTTATCCGAAGGATTAGAAACAATTGTGTGTAGTTGTGACTGTGACGACAAAAAACAAAAATCTTAACGGCTGTGTAAAGTGATACTACCGCTCAGTAGCAGTATGTAGTGGAGGTGTGCGCTAACGTGTAGTTAATACTCTGTGTGATACATTTCAATCGCGCGGTCAACCGACACTCGGGAGAGATGCATGCCGCCACCCGCCAGTACAGTCAGTACACCCGCCAGTACACCCAGTCAGTACACCCGCTAGTACACCCGCCGCTTTCATAGAAACAGCAGCGTAGGCTTTCCGAAATTTCATGCACAGAAGTTTCACTCGTTACAATGTTTGTTAGCACATACAGTTTTTTAAAGTGAAGCCAAATATTATGATGCTTGTCATGTTGCTTTATTGTTGTCTTGTATAATTGCATAAAAATAAATGTCTTCCTGAATATGGTTTAAAAAAAAAATCTTTGTAAACAATTTTAATAATCACAGTGACGAATCTTCTGTGTTATTTGTATAGGATGATCCTGTTGTATTCTGAATTCGTCCGATCGTTTGGTCAACACAAAGTTGGGTAAAATAAATTGGTATTGGTAAGCGAGATTCGCGGAATCCTTCTTCGACGGCTGCGCTGCAGTGCGCGCGCATCACTCAATGAGTTAACTTATTGAAATATGGAACTCTCCTTTACCAGAAAGAAATACGCCAAAATAAATATTTTCTATGCAGTCGACAATTAAAAAACTTTTTCCACGTTCCATCTAAACTTTTTTAATAAATATGACTTCATATTTTACAACTTTCTCGTTGGCAAGGAAGTGACGCGGCATTCAGAGTTAGATCCCGGGATTAGATTCCCAGGTTGAATTAATTCATCATAAAAAATATATACAAACCATCATTGTGTTTATGTGTTTATTTTTACTGATATTATATATAACGTTATACCTATCTTAGGTAAATTTTTCTAGTGAAATGAATTTTTTTTTTAGTAAATAGTTTGGTGTGAGACTCCTGGTATGAGGTAGTTGGAACAAACGAGATAATTATGACGTGCATTCTCTGAACTGATAAACATAATGTGACCTGAAGAAGGCGGCGGGGAAGGTATGGTTCAGATAGCTTTGAGTTAGGTGTTACAACGTAACTAAGAAGAAGCGAGTTCAACTTGGGCTGACGACTGCAATACTTTAGGTTATTTTTTTTTGTAAATAATAAATATATGCATCGTAGCTTCAAGTTGACTCAAACAGCAAGACCTTAATTTTCAGTCGGATAGTAACTTTGAATAACCAATTTTTGATAAAACTTATTCGTGTATGTCTTTTCCCGGCGACTGTAGCTACTAGTGGGCAGTGGTCAGCAGGTGTGCCTGACCTTCCCGTGGCCGCTGCCGGTGACTGTACGTCAGTAGTGGCAGTGTGTATGATCGCTCACACTACGCGCCCGACGCCCGACGCGACGGCCGACGTTGCGCCGCCGCGGCCAGATTTATCGCATCGCAATGCAGATGCTCGACAATTGATTCCAATTGATACGTAGTGCATTGTTACATGCGACAGCTAAGTGCAGAAGTGCCACAGCTAGACAATTTCTTTTTGTTGCGTCAAGATCCAATTAAAATTTTATTTGACCAATATATGTGGCAACCTCGATAGCTATTCTATGCTAACAATATATTTAAAACATTTGGTTGATTTCGATTAGATTGTTGTTTCGTATTTTCTTTTCCACCTCGTTTTGCGCGGAAAGACCTTTTCCTAGCAGTAACTACCTAACGGTAAAATAAAATTTAATACAATCTTAAATTCAGACTTTTATAGCTAAGAATCAACCGGATTAAAAGAACCTACCAAATAAAAAAGCTCAAGTAAAAGATCCGTTTGGTAGCTGCCACGGACTCACGGAAGGATGTCATATTATGAAAGGTTCCGTACATATATATTTTGCGTTGGCGGCTGAAATCAAATGAAATTGGAATCCTTCTAATATAATAAATGTAAAATTAAGTTTGTTTATTTGTTACCTTTTTACGCCTAAACCACTGAACCAATCATCCTGAATCCCGAAATAAAATACTGTTTCTGAGGAAAACAACAATAACATTCTTATGACAATAGCTAGCGCCACATGTCTTTTGAATCATGAATTAAATCGTAATTATAAATTAACGCGTGCAAAGCCGCGGGTAGAAGCTAGTTATCTATATTTTTAAAAGTTAAAATTATGAAAAGTTTGGTCCATAAAGGTAATAAAATATAATGTAAAAAGATTTATAAATAGTTATTAACTTACGGATACTTCGCCGCCATCAATCAAACGATGCGCGGAATGAACTTGTATCTCTTGAGTGGGACTCTTGTTACACTTATTGCATGCAGCGTACCTTCTGCATATCCCCCCGCTCTGTGTGATAGTCTAGTTATGTACTTTGTCGTGTAATCGCTGCGTGAAAAATGCAACGCGCGATACGTTTTATTAACGAACGCTTCAATAATGAAACGATGTCCTTGTTTGTGTTGCGAATAAAAAAATATTAATGTGTTCACGGAATCACAAAAGAGCCTCATTTTTGTCGAAATGACCTCAATAGTGTGTGCTAGTGTGAACGAGACCGTTAAAGTGACGTCTACTATTGTAACAGTGATATACTTGTACCATTACGGTGTTATAACCATCTGAGTCTTTTATGGCATTGTTGTAGGCGAGAATTGGATGCCAAACGATATTAATTAATACACAATTTTGATAACGCGAACATGCCTTTAATGTCCTTTCCGGGCACAATATTAAAAACATGATTTTTTAAGAATGGAGCCAGAAATAAACATTGAATGCATAATTACACAAACTCAGACAAATAAAATGATAATGATATGAAAATACATAAGTACAAGTTGCGAGCTAGTGTTTAGTGAATGCACAGGAATATGTACCTACGTGTACACTACAGTGCAATTTACAATATTGAGGAAGAGTTTAAACTCATGATAGTCGTAAAGTAGTGGTAGTAGTGGTGGTCGCAGACTATTATTATGAGATTGTCGTGTTATCTCGTTTTATGTCAAACTTTCCATCAAACGTTTGTGTGGGTCGCTAAACGAATTAGTTGTTCGTGTTCGGCTTGTATTGTGTGATAATTTCTCATTTCCTGCCGCGACCGACGACTTTGTCGCGTGTAATCTCGAGCGCTTTGACGAGAGCCGAGATATTATCGTGTGCCTGGATAATAGAGGCTTTGTACTATAAATAACAGCTAATTTCATAGCTTGTGCTTTGTTCCACTTATTTATACGAGTTTGTATGTTTAAATTATAGTTCAAAATATTTATTTATAAAACTCGCATTTGTATTTTTATTCAAACATTTAAAAATACTAGTTAATTTTTGTTCTGTTCTCTTTGTAATATTTATCCATATATAACTGCTATATTGCGGTAATAAAATATGACGTCACCATAAAAGTCAGATATATATACTCGTACTGATAAGCTTGTCCTGTCGGTATGTAACGCCGCGGCGCCGCGCGCGCCGGTGTGCACATGTTTCAACAACACGATACGTAAAGTTGCTTCTCTCAAGTATTACATTACAGTAATCTGCTTGTGCTCTAGCCTCAGACGAAGAAGGAGAGAGGAGTAACAAGGTATGGCGTGGTGTAGCGCGACATAGCGCGGGATGATGTCATGTGAGTTTTGTAACACTGTATGCCGCACGCAATGAGCTTAGTGTCGAGCGCAAATATTTCTCTTTGGTATGCCTTCAAGAATGTTGATGATTTTTAGGTTATTTATTTATTATTTAAAAAAATTGTGAAGTGAAATAACCAAAACTGGAACTTGGAGTAACAAAATTAAAGATACATAATTGGTTTAAACTATATTTAGCTTTTGAGGTATTTTTTTAGACGTGATTGTAGAGTCATCATCGAAAATTTCTCTAAAAAGAGGTATGTGTGAGATATTGTTATTGAGTGTGCGTATGAGTTCAGTTAGAAGTGTAACAAACCCTCACAGCATCAGCGAGGTAGATTGATTGAAAACAAAATAACATTGTTTTGTAATGGCTTACCAAACATGATTCAATGAAGGCGAATCTAAATAATCAAAAATATCAAGCTCATAATTGTATACAATGTAACATAAAACACAAGCACAATTTATTGTGTGTTCATGAAGCGGCTCGTTAAATGATCGCACGATTTGCATCACGTATGATGTGACCGGAACATTTGTGCAGCTAATATGTCTAAATTGAAATTTGGTTGGAGAACAATTACACCGGCTAATTACTTTTGTGGCGGAACCCGGCGGGGGTGCGGGATGCGCGGGGGTGAGGGGGGGGGGGTGCGGATGGTGCGTCGGTGAAGGGAAGGAGGGGGGGGAATCACAGTTACATTGTTATTGTTTTATAAATATACTCCGAGGTGTAACTATCTGGTTTTGTTTTAGTAATTCGGAACTCACTTTAGGTTCAGGAAAAGGGTGACTGTTAAACCTGATGTCCTGATTTAGATTTTTTGGTTTCGAAAATGCCTCAAGTACTGTTTTTATTGATAAAATATTCTTAAAGACAACAGGGTCGCCCTTGTTACGAAATATTTAAAACGTAACTGGCGAAATATTATGTCATTTTAATAAAATCTAGGTGTGACAGTATACAGTACAGTATATTTCAACGATTTTGTTACAAAATACCCGTGTATTGTAACAGATTACATTGCAGAGGAGGCTTCGATCTATTTACATAGCGTGGTGTCGGCGTGTGACTTGTGAATGGGTGGAATACACACCTGGGCTAATTTGCAACATTTTTCTGTAATTATGATAGAAAGGTGAACACACATTGTATATATACGTAAGGAAATATTTTATAGAATACCTTCTTTCGAAAAACCACATTCACTGATATAGTATTTTTTCACATACTAACGATACGAAAGAGAAATATCAAGTATTATTTTAAAGAACAGTATTTCCAGCTTTAGATAATATTTCAGTTTTACGAACAAATTGTATCTATCTACGCGAGATTAGCATGTAAGCGGCCCACACAAAATTAAATGATGCATCGGAGTAGAGCAGCGCGCGGGAGCTACGGGCGCTACGAGTGCTACGAGCGACTGAGTGACGTCTACGGCGTAGCAAAATGCCTATTACATCTACGGAAACTAGCTACTGCCAGGTAAAACCATTTGTAATTGTGTTTGAATAAATTCAACCACGGTGCATTGAATGGTTTCATGCCTATCATATAATTAAAAAATGTACTCGAAACATGACAGCACGTATTAGCCTCGGAAAAATATCCCGAAGTCGTTTGACGCGTAATAAAAGGCAGGCCTATTGCCATATTATATACTGGACAAAGAAGGACTCTGATGAAAAAAGTTAACGACACTTGGCCAACCAATGGAACCAATAGAATGGATTCCCATTCTACCCTCAAGTATAAGTAAAGCAGTCATAAAGAAATAAATGACAAATTACTGTAATACATTGAAAGTACCACTCTTTTCCAAATATACTAAAAGTTTCGTTTTGCAGGAGTGGACGCGGCAATGTTGTCCTCATTAGCGGTACTTCCACCTCTTCACTAATTAGGCACATGTTTTATCTTCCCCTGTTTACTTCACCGGTGGCTAGCAATTAAGAGGTTAACTACCTGGTCTCCTTGTCTCGCGGGACTACTCGTTGGAGATTCCCGACAACATCCGACTTTGCCCGAACTCCAGCGAACAGGTAATTAATACCAAGTTGACCGCTGGCGAGCGCCGCGAGAGGATATTATCAAGTTCTTTCTACGAGTTATTTCCCTCTCTACTTTGGTTTGTTTCGTCTTGGCAGAATTTAAGTCGTAAGATTCCATTAATATTACAATAATAGTAATTTTATTTTTTAAATATATAACAATAATTAACAAAACTCAATAAAACTATCTATATATACAAATCTAACTACGTTAAAAATAAATAAATAACGAAAAATAAAACCTTAATCTATGAAACCGCTACCAGGGGGCAACGTTCCCAAATGCTGGCTGCATTGCCTCGTTAAATATTTATAATAACTTAGTAATACTTTAAATAGATATTATAATAATGTAAATCCTAATTTGTTTAAAAAACATTATTCTTTTTATGTGTGTTTATGCACATATTGTTTGTTCGTATTAAATAACATCAAATATATTTCTATTATTATAAAAAAGTTTCGTAGTCACGATGTTCATGGCAGATTATTTAAATAAGTTTAAGATTAGGCGACAGTTCCATCTGTCTGGGGAGATCGTATTTAGGCTACATTGCCAAGAAAATATTCTACTTTTGAAATTTAGTAACAGGCATATGTAGTTCACACAAAATGAATAATTTTAAAATATTCTTTTTTGGTAATAATTCTGGACTGAACACTTTTAATGTATGATCAAAACTATGGTGCGATATTTTAACTTCAACTTTAAGAACGACACGATAGAAGACGATTATGCAGGATGGCTGGCCCAAGTGAAGCCGCCGGGAGTAATAAAGTGAGAGCGGCGACGATCAGCGATGTCGAGCAATAAACGGCGAGCAAAACTAGCACCAGGCCTGAATAATGTACGACATCAGCCCCCAGCCACGGTGCCCTCGCAGTGCCCTCGCAGTGCCCTCACAGTGCCCCTGAGACGGGCTCACTTACTCATGCACATATGTATTTGAGGTAACCGTGCTAATAAAGTGGGTACATAACGGTCAATCGGCTGCATGCATTTCTTATCAAACGTCGCGTCATTTTACTGTTTTCAATCAGTCAGTCAGTTTTACCGACTGTTTTCAAATTATATAGTTGAGCTTGATTTCAGTTCAGTTTAATAATTACAAACTAATTATACAGAAAAGAAATAGTAGGAATTTTCATTAATTCAATCACATTAATCGTAGGTTCCGGCAGTGAGGGGAGCGGGGTGAAGGCGCGCGCGGGGGGCGGGACGGTTCGGAAGTTTGCGCTCCAGATCAAAGGCTTTTGTCTGTGGATTAACAAGTCGGTGTACAAATTATTTGGGTCGCGGGACGTTGCGCTAGTCATATCGCTTTGTCGCCGCGACGCGTCGCAAACCTTTCGCAAACCTACAATTAAAGTAATCGAGAGTGCGATTGAACTCAAAATATTAGAAAGGTGTGCTAGCGGGGCTTGAGGCCCAAAATCTGTTTGAAAGAGCTGTTTTTGTATCAGAAACAGCACGGCTTAACTAAATGGCTTGAACCAAAGCTCAATTACGGACTGGCCGCTGAACTGATCGCTAGTGAGACTCTCCGACGCGCAATCGCGACAACTTGTCAGATGTTGCTCCTTCAAACTCGTTTATTTCACTAATTGTCCATTCGAGCATAGTTATTGAACTCGGTATTTTGTTTACACTTTATTAATTATCAAATAGAATGTTTAAATGTAAAAGCTTCTTTTGATAAAGAGTAGGAGCAATTTACTTGATTGGTGTGCTTACATTTATAGATATTTTTTCCGCGTAATAGCGTCTGAGAGTAGGTCTTTCTATTGTAGGTAGTCTTTTTCACAATTTATTAATTGAACTAAATCATTGTGAATGTCTCTACGTGGCTAGAGTCGTTTATTCGCTTCATAATTAAATAAAAACTAACTGCACACATCATCTGCCTGTCTGGCTCACGTTGAATGAGTTCTTTATCTGCAACTAGCAACTTGATCTTGTAGTGGTTTCTGGTGTTCAACTTTTTTGCGATGTAGAAAATGTTGAACTTTAGCGAATTGGAATTGTTTTAAACATTTTTCGGGTCTATTTACTAATAGAGGTTAGCTTAGTTATGATTATTTTGAATTATTTTTTTGGGATGTGACTGTTTCCGGATTTTTTTTGTAATCTACGAGTTTATTATATCGATGAGCACCACAGTGAATGTGGCTGCAGGGCGCTGCCAGCTGTCATTTAGCTCACACCAGTGGAGCTCAACGTTGATCGTGTCTTGGTTATAACTAACCATATACTAATTGGGACAAACTGTAAACTGATTATTGTAACAAAATTAGTTTATTAATTATTCTTATGAAAAGAATCGATAGTCTTAACGTGATTATTTCCATTTTTTGCTTGATATTATATCGGCAATTAAGTTGGTCGATATAAAAAAAGGTTACGTATAGTTTCTAATGTTATAAAGATAATTTTACTGAACCCTACACGCGCAAGTCCGACTGGCACTTGGCCGAATTTTTTTTTTATTTTTGTAATAATTAATAATGTTGCCATAGAAAACTACACATTTGTGCGTCGTCTAGCATTACATGGCAAAGTATTAATCTTATAAGACCTATTTATTAATTTGTACATAAGTTAAACAAATAAATAAATGACTTATGAGCAGTGGGCTGCATGTCTAATGCCTAATGTATTACGAGTCGTGAGCAAGTCGTCCGGACTACATAACACGAATCTACGACACAACTACGTTTTCACAATGTATTAGCATAGTCTAAACATCATATAGTCAGTCGACGCGTTTGATGTTTTCGGAAATGCCGACAACGTCTAGACATTCGTCGCGACGTAAAAAGTGTTAGGGTTGACACAGGACTAAAAACAAAAATATGTTTTTATAGTGTTTTTTTTGTAAGTATGTATAACGCGTTATCAAAATTGGAAAATGTGGCCGCCATTTTGAAATTTTTATTTACTGGGCCGATTGCTTTCAAAATCGATATCTGAGAGTCCGCATGGTCTCCAAGTACAAAGCCATTGTCAGAATTGAAAAAGGTGGCCGCCATTTTGAACTTTTTATTTACTGGACCGATTGCTTTCAAAATCGATATCTGAGAGTCCGCATGGTCTCCAAGTACAAAGCCATTGTCAGAATTGAAAAAGGTGGCCGCCATTTTGAACTTTTTATTTACTGGACCGATTGCTTTCAAAATCGATATCTGAGAGTCCGCATGGTCTCCAAGTACAAAGCCACCCCTGAAAACCTAGAAAATGATACCCATATTGATTTTTACTCAAAATTAGCGTTCGCCATCTTGGATCTCAAAATTAATGTCATATTCGTTATCACCGCCCCCGAAAACCTAGAAAACGATACCCATATTGATTTTTACTAAAAACTTGCGTCCGCCATCTTGGATCTCAAAATTAATGTCATATTCGTTATCACCACCCCCGAAAACCTAGAAAACGATACCGATATATTGAGTTTTTTCAAAAACTTGAATCCGCCATCTTGGATCTCAAAATTAATGTCATAATTATTTATAATCAACACACCCGTTGAAAAATTGAATCAACATTCAAAATTAAAATATATAAAATGTGCCACCCACTAAAAACAAATGACGGTGTAGTACCCGAATGGAGTATGGAAAAAGGTACTGACAGCCGCGGCCCCCCCCTCCGTCCCTCGCCCCACACACCCCGCACGATTGCTCTGTCTAGACGTGTTCGTTGGACTACTGTAGGGAAAGAGCTCTTTATACTGTGGTATTAGTGTGCGGCAGGCGCGCATCGTTCCGAGAACTTAGTCAATTATACAGGTCAAATATGAACCCGCAGTTAATATATTCATTGCCTTTCACGTTTTATTTGTTGTCTAAGCCGCTGCTTGGGTTTTGTCCCTCCGAACGATTTACATTTGATGGAGTTTCTCAGATTAGCCTTTTTGCTCCCGTGAAGCGGCCAACTTCGCCCAACTTCAAATTGTTTAGAGTGGGCCTGAATAAAGTAAATGAACGATGAGCGGCTTTCTCTTATTTTTAGATTAAATTTTAATTTGCTTATCCATATTCAGAGCGAAACGAGAGCGTTCATAAAGCTGGAGAGCGGAAACGGGGGGCGCGCACGCGCAGGCGGCGATACAATAATTGAGTTAGAGCTGGATAGTTATACAGGCTGATAATATCGACACAGTACATGTACTTATATTAGAGAACACATGCAGCGTGACATCATACCGTAACGCGTGGCGGACACACAACGCTTCAAATTAAATAATAAATAACACATATTACGAAATCAAAACTATAATGTACGTTATCAACAGTGTTGGAACACCTAGACACTAGGTTCGTCAATACAGTGTTCGGTAGTCATAATGATATTGGAATATTCTGCCATAAACTTTAAAGTTATATCAATTCGTTATAATCGTTTTAACTAATTGTTGTGAATTCGACTAGATTCAGGTTTGTATGAATGAATCACAAGTACATTCACTGTCGGGCACATACATTGCATCCCAGCATTATTTAAGTATACACTTTTAAGTTTTTATACAAATTTAATAATAAAAAATCTAAAAGGAACTAAAAAGCTTAAAATAACTTTAAGACTTTTTGAAGTCGGTTCGAAGTCAAGTTTTTAATGAGAAGGTTAAAGAGACTAGAACGACTTGGAACCGACTCTAAAACGACTTCAAGTTATTTTAAACTTTTTATTTTCTTTAGAAGTTTTTTTGTTATTATGAAATTTGTAGTATAGTTGGTTTTATTTTTTAATTTTTTTTTTTTCAGATCATGACAATATTTCTATTGAACTAATTTGAGAGTATATCCTTTCGATTACAAGAAGAATTTTAAAAGTTAGACCAAAATTGAAGTTAAAATGAGTAATTGCGTAACAAACATATAAAAAAACAGTCGAACTGATACCCTCCTCCTTTTTTGAAAAAAACGGAGGAGGAGGTTTCGGTTAGAAATAATATGTATATTATTATTCGACTTATTATTCGCTAGACGAGTACAT
This sequence comes from Protodeltote pygarga, assembly GCA_936450705.2. Classification (NCBI taxonomy): domain Eukaryota; kingdom Metazoa; phylum Arthropoda; class Insecta; order Lepidoptera; family Noctuidae; genus Protodeltote; species Protodeltote pygarga. The sequence goes on along the minus strand of OW388264.2, from coordinate 14,055,271 downwards.
TCATCCAAAAAATCACTCAGTCCGAGAGCCGAACACTCACATTACCATTTATCTACATAAATACATGTTTCCATAATTATATTTATCTAATTTCAATATTTGTCGAGTCATCCATCCGTTACATATATTCGTATGACAGAAAGTATTATTTTCTGTTAAAAACGAGAAATAATCGAATGATCTCACATCTAATAAAAATTACTAATAAGATTGAGAATATTGCTCAAAGGTCCTTAATTAATTTGAAAGTGTTTTTAATAATTAGATAGATTATACTTTATTGCAAAGACTGTTACAATTTAGCCAAATGTACCATCATTGGCGGTCTTAGCGCTAATAGCAATTTCCTCCAGACAGATTTGGAAAGAAATAGGAAGCTACAACGGGTACAATAATTATTGTAACAATAAAGAATTACAACAAGCTAACTCAATATTAAAAACATTGTGCTTGATCCCAAAGTTCGTTTACATCGTAGCTCGTCGTAGACTAGCGTAGCTGCACCCGTAGCCCTGCTACGGCGTAGCGGCGTCACTTCGCAAGAACTAATAATAAAATAATTAATAGGGGCGCTCGATGATAAGGAAGACGCACACTTGCCGCGTGTCGTGGCTTCGCCTGTTCGATAACGCTATAATTACCTCACTGCAGCGTAATTATAAGCCGGAATACTTTGCCGACACGAGCTTAATATATTGTTTAGAAGTTCTGCTAAACTTGCTGAGCCGGGCATTAGGACGGAAGGATAGGATCAAATCGATACGGAAATCAGTATTGAATAAACTTGTCGATGTGTTGTCCTGGCAATCAATTTTGTGTTACGTCCAAACTTTAAACTGTTTCATTTTTGACGTGCGATCTAAATACTATATGTAGCACATTTTACATCAATAACTTTCTGGAAACATACTGGTATGTTACGGCCATTTAATGCCTCAGAAAAATTTGAGGAAATAAAAACGAGATAGGATAGGTACCCATCTCCTTTATTTCGGTCCCTGTACGTCCCACAGTGCATTGCCTGCACCTATCAAACTACAGTCAAACCCCGCTCGTCTTTTATCTCTTTTTTAATTTGCTCAATATTTTTTTACTTACTGGAGGATTTTGCGATGCTCTTGAAAGTTTATATTGGCAGATTTATTATAGTAAGAATGAAACGTGCAGCTCAAGGTCTGAAGGACCATTTTGCCTTTTGCTTGCCCATTTTGTTAAAAGGCACTACATTTAGAACTAAATGTATTACATACGTCTACAAGCAAGCAGTATAGAGTGTGCTCACTGCTCGCCTTGGGGCACAAAACTCCGGCGTTGGGGCACAAAACTCCGCTGCTTTAGTTCATGCGAACAACAACATCAAATGTAAAGCGGCGCGCATTAATGAGTAAACGTAGCTCCGCTGCCGCTATGAATACCGATCAGTTGCGGTACAGTACGATGCGGTGCGATGCGGTGCGGTGCGGTGCGGTGCGGTGCGGTGCGGTGCGGGGCGGTGCGGTCAGGTGCAGCCGCTTCGATGTAGATAATTGCAACAATTACCCGCGGCCCGCAGTTGTTCGCTCCACGCGATGAGCTGCGAAACTTTCTCTCTGCAATTGGGATAATACGATTTCAATGTAACTACTTCCATTTTAAGAGCCGGTTTTTTAATAGTTAGTATAATGGATTGAATCAAATGTATTCTTCACCTCAATTTTTTTTGTGAAATTTTATATTTGAATATGCTGGCACCTGGTTACTATTTATGTCGACACCGATCGTCAGTCATGTACTAAACAGGGTTGAGCTTCTCATTTGCTATTTCATATCGAGAATGTATCGCGAGGGCTGTAATGATGCTACTAAGTAAGAATCTAATTATTGTCGGCGGGAATTCTCTTCCACGAGACTATAATTTATTATTTTATTCTTAAATGGTACTTTATTTTAATCAACCCTTTTCTTGATTTGATTTAGTTTTGGAAGTACACTGTCTGGGGCACTGTCCGGTAGATGCTGTATACGATAAAATTTTGCATCTTTCAGTCACGTTACAAATACATCGAAATCGTATCCGCATACAGAACCTCGGAAACGAAGCCGCGGGATAAAGTTAGAACCTTATGTAGTAATTAGTGCGTCAATCTTACAGACTCGGCAGTCGGCCTCCCATCTCCACAATGTTGACAGCCTGCCTCGACGCCCGACTAACTTGAATACTCATTGAATAGGAGGTAATCAATAATTAGCAAATCTTAATCATGATCAGTGAACATTTTGAAATATAAATTACACAACCACAATGCAAATGGTTGTAAACATATTAATTACTATACAGCTCTACATCACCTAGGGTCGTCGCCGCACGCCGTACTCGGGTCATTTCGTATGTGCTCGGGTCAGGTCGGATTGGACGTCTCCTGACGCTCGTCACGCTAATCGCCGCTAGTTTAAACTTACGTGTCAGCCCGACGCGCGACCCGCGGTGATGGTAAATACAGATTTGTCATGTCTAGTGCCATGTGGGGGACACGCACTTATGATTGTGTAGCGTGATAGTGTGAGTGACACGTGTGTACACAAGTCAGCCTAACACGATGCACGGTGGAACCGGACATTATTGTCGAATAAGTCGACATTTGGTCACATGGTATCGTTTAACTATCGAGTTAAAGCTTATTATTATTTATTTGAAAAATCAAATTCGTAGTTCTCTTCTTCAAATCTTCTACTTAATAGTTTTGGTTTTAAATACTTACTTTGTACTATACTATATAAATATTATTGAAAGCCTAAATCTTAATTTTATTCTATTTTTTTAATAAAACAACTATTTCAACCTGACGTTTCAAACAATTTCCAGTGTTCGTTGTGCAGACGATGCAGAATAACTGACTAGTCGCATATAAATCAGCCTATATTTTCCCACAGCGGGGACAACACTTTCTCCCACAAAATAAGGTGATAGTTAATGATCATGCTCCACCACGCTTACCTACTAGTGTTGGTAGTGCCGTGTTTGTGGTCATCCGCTGTTGGTATTTATCAATCCGTGTAGGTATAGGGCTAACGACTCACTATCACATGACATTCCCTTCTGAAGTAGAGAAACGCCCTAATGAAATGCTACAAATGGCCCCATCCTTGGGCTGATCGCATCAAGTGATGCTTGATCTCTACGAGAGCAGTGAACCATCAGTGAGAGATATCAGTTTATCATTAATTTCCTACCTTAATTCAATAAATTAGGTTTACATTTTAAACAGAAGTAGGTATTTAATCTATGCACAGAGAAACATTTATATGAACACCTAAGGCAAAAATGTTGACTAGCATCGAGCTTTGTGCCAACAACGTCCTTCGGGAAATACAAACGCGCTAGCGAGGTGTAGGTTGTATGTAAGTGCCCTTTATCATGTTATATTCTTTCAGTTCACAACAGTTTGATCGCGAGTGTTATGACAGTTCACAGTTCCCTTTGAAGTCGGCGCATGTTTAGTTAATAGTTACATTTGGAGCTCGTGTTTTATTCGGTTTGCGTAGATCTAGCCCCCCGCCCTCTCCCCCTCGCCTCCCCCCCGCAGACCGGCCCGCGGCCCGCGGCGCGCGGCGGGTCGCGTCTCAGCTTATGTGAAAAACAAAGGCACACACTTTTTATTTGAACTCGATTGTTATCCCTAGAGCGTGCACGCGTGTCCCAGGAAATAACAAACAGCTAGTCACTTCAGCGCGTTGCTACAACAAGATTGTTCTCTCAAAGTAAATATGGCACTCAGTAAGAATACAGTGTATAATGATTAAAGGCTACTATTACAGTCTACTATGTGCGAGTATAATAAACGATTAGAATTGTATGATTGTATTTATGTGTGGTTTAAGCCTTACTATTAAAACGAAGTTAACCAGCTGTCCTTTAAGCTGTGGTTTATCGCTGCCCTGCGGGTCCACATTTCTCGCTTTGTAGCGCGATAAGCTGTGCGCCGCTGTATTGGGGGGGGGGAGGAGGGGTATGATTACACCCGATAGGAATATCCTTCACCTCTTGAAGGGATCGAGACGTGCGAGAGAATGCCTCAAAAGAAACGACCTCTTTGATAACATTAAAAAATAGTTGTTGTGTTTCCGACAATCTGCGAGCTCCCTTTTATGTACAATTGTGTCAGATATTTGAATATGATATTTTTTTTTCTGGCAACCAAATATACATATACATACAATAACCCTAATAGAAATTCTTTTGATGCACACCGAAATTAATCAATTACCTGAATTGCCCACGTGCCGCGACGGACGACGGGAGAGCACCACCTTAGCAGGTACTCTAGCGAGTACATCACTAAGTCACAAGGCAAAAGGCACATTGCATTGGTTCTTTTAATTTTAATCTACATTCAATAAATCGTACTTATAAATTAAACAAATCCATATCAGACGCTAAAATTCCACTTCATTCGTTACCTCCGCCAGCCGACCGTACAATGGCGTCCCGCGCGCGTAATTGTGTTAGTAGTTACACTTATTAAATGTGTGTCAGCAGTTACTTGCGAACGTGTTTGATCTTCGTTGATCGAAAGACCATAATATTCAAATAACGACCATGCGTTGATGAATTGCATTTACGCAGTTCAATTCCTCAGTTTACAGTGAGTTAACAATACCTATAGTTACGTACGTTATAACAATATATTTATATTATAACTTATGTAAAGTCATTATTTTTACAACATGCCCTTTTTTTTTTTTTTTTTTTTTTTTTTTTGTGGCCGGGGGGAGTAAAAAATGCCTTCCGCATACCGCACGTCCGAGGACATACGGTTATGTGGGGCTCGCACCCACTAAAAACGTCTCCCCCCTGCGTGTTCCTAGCACTGTATCGGACGGGTCCGGGTACCGCAAACGCGCCTCGCAGCCCCGTCCAGTGCCTGCCTGTAGGCCCGCTCAAGAATGCACTCGGGGGGGCAATGTCCCTGGCATCCAGGTCCAGGACATCGCCCCAACACGCTTAAAGGCCTTCGCCCCTACATCGGACAAGGCGGGCGGCATACCGGAATCAGCCGCCCGCCAGCTCTTGTCAGGGTGGGTGCAAGGCGGCATACTGTCGCCTGCGCCTGCCCCTTCGCGCGCGACGGATCGGGTCAGCCCGCGCATCGCGCTCCCTGACCCGCTCCGCCGCTTCCTTCTGCGAGATGACCTCCTCGCAGAAGGACGCGAACGCCTCCCAATACTCCTCGCTGTCGGCTGCAGCTCGCACTATGGCCGACAGCGAGACGCCCTGTTGGCGGATGGCCGCGCTGAGGGCACGCCGTTGCACCTCCCAAGCCGGACACTGCTCGAGAGTGTGCTGGGCTGTGTCCACAGCGAATCCGCAGTGGTGGCAGACAGGGGTCTCCTCCCGCCTCGCCACTCGATGCAGGTATTCCCCAAAACAACCATGCCCGGACAACACCTGCACCAAGCGGAAAGAGAGCCGGCCGTGCCGTCTCCCTAGCCATGCCTCAAAATGCGGACGGATCGCCTCAATGGTCCAGAGACCGTGATTCGGCACCGCCAGCCGTGCCTTCCACTGACGCAGCACCGCCTCCTGGGCCTCGCTGCGCCAATGCCGCACCACCTCCAGAGGAGGGTCTCTGGCACCATCCGCCCGCACTTCGGCCCTCCGCCAATAAACTTCGGCGAGCACCTCCGCCTCCAACTCCCACGGGGGGGTTCCAGCCAATAGGCACGCGGCCTCATGCGACACCGTCCGGTATCCGCGAATGATCCTGACTGCCATGACTGTTTGCGGTCTTCGTAGGAAGGCCTGAGCCTGAGCAGTCAGGAGTCCCGCCCACACGGGCGCCGCATAAAGCGCCATTGAGCGGACCACCCCCGTGTAGAGCCGCCGGCAACTAGCGCCCGGCTCACTCAGGTTCGGAAGCAACCGAGATAGGGCGGACGCAGTGCCGATCAGCTTCGACTTGAGCTGGCGGAAGTGCTCGACGAAGTTCCACCGCCGGTCCACAACGAGGCCCAGGTACCTCATGTGGGGTCCGACGGTGATACGGACACCATCCAGCACGATGTGTGCCCCCTCCGGCAACTTGCAATGTGGCCTATAGAAGGCCACGGCCTCTGTCTTCTCCAGGGCTACCCTAAGTCCCAGCGCCTGAATACGGCTGATGACGACCGACGCGCCCACAACGGCGGAGCGTGCAGCCTCACCGAAGTTTCGTCCCCGGGCGAGGACCAGGGTGTCGTCCGCGTAGCAGACGACACTCCGCCCGGGACCGAGCCTTGCCCGAAGCACCCAGTCAAAGCCAATGTTCCACAGGAGAGGCCCGAGAACCGACCCCTGCGGGACACCGCACGTGATGGGCCTTCGGACGTAACGGCCATCGCGGTCGACGAAACTGACACACCGCTCGCGCAGGTAGTCAGCCACCAGACGACACAGGTACACTGGGACCCTATGGAAGCGGAGTGCTTCCTCGATGCACGCGAATGGCAGGGTGTTGAAAGCGTTGGCGATGTCTAAGGACACCGCCAGCAATACACCACCGCTGGCCACCGCTTCCTCCGCTTCGGCCTTGAAGCGCGAGATGGCATCCACGGTCGAACGACGAGCCCTAAAGCCGAACTGTACGTCCGACAAATCGGGGCCATCCCCGCTTAAGTGGCGGACGATGCGGGTAGCGAGAATACTCTCAAGCATCTTCCCCACGTCGTCCAACAACACTATCGGCCTGTAGCCCGCAGGAGAATCCGGGGGACGACCCGGTTTGGGAAGAAGAACCAACCGGCCCTCCTTCCACGGCCTCGGGAAACGCCCCGCCGTCAGGCAGACGTCGAAGAGTTCCCGAAGCCAGTCCCCCATAGAGGCTGATGCCAGTACCAGAGCCTTACCTGGCACCCCATCTGGCCCGGGAGCAGTGTTCTTTGCTTTCAGCCGCAACACCGCCGCACCCATCTCCGCCTCCGAGATGGGCGGAGGGTCCGGGTCGCTTCCCGCACGCCTGCTCCGATCGACCATGGTCGGTGGCGAGTGCTCCGCCTGCGTCGGGAAGAGGGTCTCTACGACCCGGTCAAGGAACTGCGGCTGGAGGGTCTCCGTTAGTGGGGGGCCTCGGGCGCGGAGCTTGTTCCGCACCGCGCGATAAGGGCGCCCCCAAGGGTCGCGGTTCAGACCGTCCAGCAACTCGGCTCGCGACAGCTCCTTGGCGCGGCTGATCGCACACTGCAGAGACGACCTGGCGTCTTTATAAACCCGAAAGAGCTGTCGCTCCAGCTCGTCGTGCCCCGCGGGGCGAATGCGACGACGACGGACTCGCGAGTAGACCCTCCGAGCGCGGTTGCACGCTTCTCGGAGTTGGCCCAGCTCCAGGGACCACCAGTAGACCTCTCCGGGGACGAATCGACGCGTGACACGAGGCATGGCAGAGTCGCACACCTCGGTCAGGGCACCGCGCAAGCGCTCAGCCTCAACGTCAACATCCCCGGAAAGAGGCACAGAGGCCACCCACGCCTGAACTATGGCCGCTTCCGCCAGTAGGTCCCTATCGAGCCTTCGCAAAGCCCAGCGCGGATACCGCGCGGTGCTGGAGCGACGAGCCTCCCGGGCGTCCCGGGCAGACTGCGAAGAGCAAACGCTGAAGCCTATGTAGCGGTGGTCAGACAGATTCTCCACATCCTCGAGGACTCTCCAATCCCGGACGCACGCAGCGACGTCCGGGGAGGCAAAGGACAGGTCGATTATCGACTCCCCGTGCCGCCGGACGAACGTCATTACCGAGCCTCGGTTGAGGAGACTGAGCCCTACATCTGCTGACCACCCCACGACTGCGACACCCCGGTCGTCCGTGACGGGGGAACTCCAAGCACTGGACTTGGCATTGAAGTCCCCCATGACCAAGACGCTGCCGGTCGCGCGACGAATCGAGGCCCCCAGCTGCCCCAGGCCGACCTCGTACTCCGCTAGGCTCCACCTGGAACTGGGCGGAAAGTATACCCCGAACACCGTGAGCTCCCTCCACACAGCCGCGACAAATCCACGACCCCTCTCATGAAACGAGAGAGGGGGGGAGTCAGAGCTCTGGGAGCTAATAATGGCCACGGAACCGCCTGCATCGCCCACCCAATTGGGACAGGCAGGGACCCAGTACGGATCCGCTGCCACGGCCACATCCAGTGAACCCTCTGCCATGGTCTGCAGGAGCAGATCCTGCGCTTCACGGCAGTGGTTCAGGTTCGCCTGGATGAAATGGTAGTCGTGGCTGGCCATTATTCGGTCATCCGGGTACCCTCCCGCTGCTTGCTCTTCGCAGTAGATGGGGCTTTACAGCCCTTCCCACCGGCTGCGTGGCTGGCAGGTAATTTAGCGGCCTCACATCGAGGACAGTGAGGCTCGCCAGAGCATACCGCCGCCATATGGCCCGGCTTGCCACAGCGGAAGCAGACTCCGCTGTAGTCAGCATCGGAGGTGCACCTATGCCGGGTGTGTCCAGTACCCAGGCATTTGTAGCACCTCACGGGCCGCTTCTCCAGGAGACGGCATCGGGCGGAACTCCACCCCACGAGCAGTCGGCCCGCAGCGGAAAGCAACTTGGCGCCGGCAATAGGAAGCTGGGCCCACACTGACCCAACCCCGCCGGGACCAAGGCGCACTGCGCCGACCTTGATGGTGTCCGCCGGACACCCCGTCTTCTTGGAGATGGCCTCCAACACGTCTGGACCGGAGACGGAGTCGTCAAGGCCCGAGATGCGCATTTCAGCGCACTTGGTCGGCCTCGACACCCTCACGTCTCCCGCAAAGACCCCTCGCAGTCGCTCTGCAAGGGCGTCTGCTCCTGCAGCGCTCTGGGCTCCTGGAAGCTCCAGGAGACGCGCACCGGTCGCAGAAGAGCGAACCCTAACGCCGTCAATTCCGAGCTCCTGGAGTTGAAAACTCTCCCGAGCCCGGGTCATGACGGCAGCGTAGGTGAGGCCCTTCTCCTTCCCCTCTGGTTGCAGTGTAAGGACCACTGCAGCCGATTTGGGGGCGCGGAGCCTACGCCTAGGGGCCTTGGAGGCCTTGGCAGCCGGCGGGGGGTGCGCAGCACCCTGGGCCGTGGAAGAAGAGGCGGGGTCCGAAGGAGGCTTCTTCTTTCCCCTCTTCCTCCTCTTCCTCCTCTCCACGAGGGTGAAGCCGTCGCCATCAGTGTGCTGCCCAGATGACGGCGGCTCAGGGTCCTGCGCGGAGACCGAAGCTGTGGCGCTGGCCTGTGCTGAGGCTGAGGTAGCGCAAGCCTGGCTCACCCTCTGTGTGGCCAGAGCACCATGCTGCGGGGTGGTGCCCGACGCAGCGGCCGCAGCCCTCTTAGCGTCCGCCGCTAGAGGCGGCCGGAAACTCTTCTCCGGGGGGAGACGGCTCTCAATCCCGGCGAGGCGGGCGTCCAACATAGTGCCGAGGTAGCCTGTGAGGACCCGCAGCAACACCTCTGACTCTGGGCCCAATTCAGGTGCCAGCACCGGGACTGGTGTTACGGTCGGGCCCGGGACCGCAGGTTGGGCTGCGGTCGGCAGCGGAGGCGATTCGGGCCGAGGCCTGTCCGAGCGCCCCTCAGAGCGCAGCTTCTCGTTCTCCCTGTCGAGCGCCTCAATTCGCGCCTTCAGGGCCTCGTTCTCGTCGCGCAGAGCCGCGGACGAGCCGCAGCTAGCCAGACCTGCGATGGCACGTCGGGCCCGCTCCGCCGCTTCCTCGGCGGCCCGCCTGGGCCTCACTTTGGCGCTGCGCGTGGCGGCCAGGACAGCCGCAACGCTGGTCAGTGCCTCCTCCTCCAGCGTCAACGCTGTGGTAGTAGGGGCCGGTGGGACCGGTGAACCCGCGGCGCTGGACCGCAGGTCCGTCTCCGCGGCCGAGTCGGTACCAGGCAGCGAGTCCAGCAGCGAGACATCAGACTCGCTACCGGACACCCCCCTCGGCTTCGGCGCCTTGCATTTGCCCTTCTTCCTTTTGGGAGGAGGGCGGGTCGCAGCAGGACACGGCGTGGCGGGGCGAAGGAACCTCCCGCCCTCCGTTGACGACAAATCTGACCCAGAAGGGCCATGGGGGCGCTTTTGGCCCTCGCTCCTCAGCTGAGGTCCCGAAGAGTTGGACGAGTTAGGTACAGGTCCCAACGACTCCGCCCTTCGGGGAGATTGTGAGCCACCCTGGCTCGATGCGCCGGACTCGGCGGTAGAAATGAGGCGGTCATTGCCCCCCCCAGAGTACGAGGGGCAGACCGAGCTAGGCTCGGTGAGGGATTCCCCACCTGCGCGGCAGGTGGGACCCTCCTGGGGACACATTAAATGATTCGCCATTATCATTAAGTTTTGACCTTTTTTTTAACGTGGTGAGGTCCACGGGTTTTTTAACGGGGTCGCCTCCCCACTGCCCTGCATACCGCCGTTAGGCGGCAGGTACCACAAGTCTGCACTTCCTCTGTAAAGAACGAGGGAAGTGCAGATGAGCTCGTCCACAATGTACTCTGCTATGTCAGAGAAACACGTGGAGAGCTGAAGCCCGACTGGGCTGGGAGGTCACCCCCCCTTTGGTCGGTTGGTGGTTAGCCGCTGACAATCGAATCCCCAAGCGGGGAGATTCCATTGCCAACGCCCAGGGTGCACCGTCCCAGACAACTGCCCTTCCCCCCCAACGGATCAGAAGGGGACCGACAGCGCTGGGCACACGTGGAGGTCACCGCTCCGACCAGCAGCACCCCTTTACAACATGCCCTCAATGTAATAATCTCGGTTTTTCTATCCGGGATTCACATGGATATATGATTTCAATGAGCTTGTTTTTATAGCGTTCTAAACGCGAATTCGACCAACCGCGTTCAAATTGAATGGTAACTGAAAACAATTAAAAATAGCATACCAATGCCTACCTATATGAGTCAAGTGTTTCAATTACGAACATGTTTCTGTGTTACAATTTCAACACAGATGAATATTGTTTGCATTTCTATTTGACAACGGAGCAATCAATCAGTATATTGAGATGTCTGGGAGTTCTAAAAATAAATGTTCTTCCATTAATGATTACTATAGTTGTTATGCGGAGTATTATAATATTCTTCATAACGAATTACTTAGGTAAGTAACTCTTGAATTTAAAATATGCACATATATTTAATATATACACAACACAATATTATAAAGTCTCAATTTGCCAAAAGTAGTAATTCCAGTAGTGACCTGATGGGCAGAGATTGAAGCCGGCCGGCAGCCGTGACCCGTGGCCCGTGGCCTGATTGAAACTATTACGTTATTAATATCATATTCCGCGGATCTCAAGGAAATCATATATTGTTTCTTTAGTCCCTCAGTATCTTACCGAGCGTAATCTTCCAATCATGTATTATCAACTGAGATTACTTTCTTTTTCATTTGTGATACTGTTAGCTATATTATCTGTTATGTTCGGATGTAATATTGAATTGTCTGTCGAAGGAAGGAAATTAAATAATAATATCGCTAAAATGATGAAGATCTGACGTCGACTGAACGCTGAGTTCATATATTGTCTGCAAGTCTTTGTACGCGTAGGTACATTCTTAAAATATTGGATTGATTTATGATCATGAAATATCAAGTCGCCGAAGTAGGTACCTATTGTTTATGTAACAACAGCAACGTGTGTGTTGTGTTGTTATGTGGGAACTCTTCCGGGCAACAAACGTGAGAGGAGGCCACTCCACCTGCAGCTAAAAGAGATTGATAATGAAATGTTAATGACTTATCGTATTAAATTTGAAGATTATTGTAAATATGTAAAACTAATTTTATGAATACTGCATTCACTTTTATATCATATTTCAGCAAATTTTATGTCACCATTCGTTTTGCAAGGAGTAAAGTATCGCGGAAACATTAGAGCTAAACTCTCAATAACATGATAAAAAATAATCAACTCGCACGCTTGCCGTTTAGCTTGAGTGCCAGTTGCCACCTATGATAAACTATTTAACCTACATCTTATTATGTACAAATACTAGATTGCACGCATATTGCATATTTTATATTGTAAATCCATGTAAACGATGTTTACATCTAATTAGTGCCAGGGACTTGTTCGTATTAGGATAAAAAGTGGCTGTATTATCATAACGGATCCAAAGTTTTTGTATGTCAAGTTTTATCCAAATTAGATGTGCGGTTTATCGTCATTAAAAGACAAATATCCAAAAATATGAACTTTCACATTTATAATGTTGCTGTGCATTCTTCTTATGTTTGTGTGATACCTAAGTCACGTAAAATAAAAGTAACTGAACCAAAATTGTGTTATAATACTACTGGATACAAACATAATAAAATAATAAAAGAGCTCATTATAACAGCAGTAACAGTTCATCAGTTTTGGTAGGAATTAACAATTGTGAGCGCCTGCGCAGTGCAGTCCGCTGTCCGCCTCGCACCGCGTATTCTTGTACCGGAGCTGGAGCCTCGTTTACTTGTTCAGCTCTCTGTGGTACACGATGTTGTATTCTGATGCCATGGTGTTATTGGATGTTCTTTTTCTAGCAACCGCAGGCGTGTAACACAAGTGTACACACTATCGTGAACGTCTATCAGTAGTGTATCATGTTTCGATGGTTATCATGTTTTCACGAACTTGATCGAGTAGATAACATAGATTAATTTTGTTTAAGGATTTTCCTGAATTTTATTTTAGATGTTTATCTAAGAGAATATGACGAAAACATAACCCTTCCTGGCAGTCGGGTAATAAAAAGAAGATTGAAACGTATGTAGTGTACCAATAGACAATAACTACTGAATAAGTATTAAAGTAGAACCGGTATCTGGCAGTTTAGGTACCTGAAACTTATCAGAAGGTAGTTAAATTGGGCGTAAATGTTTGAAAAATCTTGAGGCAGTCAGCCTAATACGTCAAATAAATCATAATCTCCTTCTCCTTACATCCCCTTTCAATATATTTTTGTGAACCCACGTTGTATAACACCTCCCTAAACATTAGCATCAGTAAAGTGAAGCTCATGTATAATTGCGTGTACCGACACGACCTCGTTACAACAGATACGGATCACATAAATATTATTCATGATTCAATTCGGTTTCAATAACGCACGGAATCCGGCGCCGGCTCTCAGCCGTCTTCGGGTTTAAGACGGTCGTGAGACGCTGCTAAATAATTCCCTGTGTGTCGCGTCCCACCCCCGGGGCCGGGCCCGAGCCGGCCGGCCGGAGGAAACCCTCGTGTAATTGTGCTAACTACAGGAGACGGATTGTGTGAGCAAGCCCTCGCCACACTCCATGTGGGGAGATAACAGTAGAGCAACTCTGAGAAAAGATGGCGATGAGAGTGTTGCTGGGCATCTGAAAATAAATCAAAACTGATTTTGATTGATTTTCAGACCATTACTGGTGCAATCAATAGTCAATAAATATTATTATACAATGAGTCCAACTAACTAAAAACAAGTCTAGTTGCCAGTTCTGGGGGCAGTCTACCACTATTTAGAGAAGATTTTATCAAGAAACGTCAGAATTAAAAAATACAATTTAAAAATATAATAAAAATTATTTTTATTAATTATTGATTGAGTGAGAAGTGTAATAATAATGTGAGTCGACTAAATATAAGAACGCTTAAAATACAATTATTATTATGATATAATTGTTATTAACAGCTTTGAGCTAACCAGTCTAACACGCGGCTCCCGATCACTAGGTTTTGAGAGAAGTCTGGAGGACTGTTTCTTGATTCAGAGCGCAGCTAGTTGCTTGCTCGTAGTTGCCTTACTGTTCTACGTCACAGTGGCCATGCCCTCGGGATCCGGGTGTATCGTTTAGCCGCGATCGGTTCATTGCGCGCTGTTAGTGCTAGTCCAGGCCATTGTGTGGGATACAAGACGTTTGTCTCCATGCCTCTCACAACATTGTTTGATCACCAACTGCTTTACAATTACGATTGTTCTGTACAGCTATCTTGTCAGATGAATTTTTAATGAGTTTTAAAGCACTATTAAAGCAACATGACACAGTTGAAAGTTAATGTTTTTCAGACCGATTTGGACTTCATATGTCGGGGTAGCTAAACTTACTTGAAATAAAAAAAAGAGTATAGGAAGGTTAAGTGATGTTTAAAAGACTGATAGATATGAACTGGTAGTTAAAATGTACCGGAACAGTCCAGTATGGGGAGACTTATACGAGTATTTATAACTCAATTTACTTAAGTTTTTTTTTATTAATTTAGTCTAGTATTGCCCTCGCGTCTACCGATCTCCCAAAAAAATAATTTAATATCACATTAGCGATAATAATCGTGCACCTTGATTCAATGGTGAAAAAAATAATATAAAAAAATGTCAGCTAAGAACAGTTTAATTTGCCGTCACCTGTACCAGCACTTGGCTTCTTCAGCTTGTTCATCCTCTAAACTATTATATTACACTGAAGTAGGTAAAGTACCTAAAAGTCATCTCCCATCCTTAACAAGATAACATTACAGACAACATTCATGTACACTTAAGTAAATGTACATCAACAACAGCACTGAAATTAGCGTCTCGGCGTGTGACGCAACTCGGCTCCATTTCTTTGACGCTCAACGTAATCAAATAAAGCGGCGTCAAATCGCGTTACCTACCTACAAACACTCTGAAAATCATAGCTGGATCACAACAGCTACGTTACTCAAAATTCACACGTAATACTATAGCCAATTTGCTAGAGACTATGCAACTGCTGGATGGTAAGTACCTACCCATACATTTACAGGTACAGGCAGTGTCAGTATGTACCTACACATCCTACTACTATTATAAAGGCGAAAGTTTGTAAGTATGGATGTATGGATGTATGGATGTTTGTTACTCTTTCACGTAAAAACTACTGAATGGATTTGAATGAAACTTCACCACAATATAGCTTATACATCAGAATAACACATAGGCTACAATTTATCAACATATCATGCGGGCGAAGCCGCGGGCGGAAGCTAGTACTACATATATATGTTAGTGGATTTAGTCTCGCTGAGATTGCCTATTGTAGTGTATTAAAGTCACTAATGAATTGTGAGTAGGCTCTTACAGAAATCATGAAATCAGACCATGAAGAAAACAGCAACATCCAAATGGCACTTAAACGAACTGCGCCCTGCTGTTTTTACAAAGTAGCTTAGCTCTTTTCTTGCAGCTGTGATTTAATTTAGGCTGATATATTTAAAAGCTTGCTTGACTGTTAGAAAAGTCGTGGAGCCTGAATACACAGTGACCTGTGAGTTTCCGTCACAAATGAGGAGCGACGCGAGCTGACAAGAGAGCGCGACGCTGGAGGAGCATCGTCTAATGTGTCTAGTGCTATGAAGCTATATAATGTTGGCAACCTTCACTGTTCGGATGCAGCATACAATGAACCTGTAGCATTATCATTACAATATGTATGTATTACATGAGTATAAGTAAATATCACGCAGCTTATATTTAGACCAAAGTATTCGGAAATCGGACTCCAATATTTTCCAGAAAATATGGCGCACTCAAATGAAGGAAAATAATAATGTTGTACTTTTTGTTTAGTTAAGCACTCAATACTTTCAGGCAGATAAAGTATGGTGAAATGATAAGCTTACATTTACGGGCTAATGTCTTACTGCTTGTTATCTGGTTTCGATGAGCCATAAAAGTAAGAGATTTTTATTCTGTGTGCTGTTTTAATTTGACAGGACAAACAGTTTATCTGGGGAATTGTTGCAAGTGTAAGTAATGGATAATTGTTCGGTGTCGTATAGCATCGTACGTCTGTGTTCTCCAACTGTGGAGCTATTCTGAGCTCACAACTCCCAGTAATTAGAAGACAGTAGGTGTTAAATAATTCCACCACTTACTGGCTTACAATGTCGCCACTGGCAGCTAATTATACAAGTCTTGTGGAGTCTGACACAAACAGAATTGAGTTTCTAACTATTACAGAAATAGACACAACACGAAAGACGTGTAAGACGTTGTAAGTTCAAGTAATATGGTGACGCCGTTTCATGGCATTTATTGTAGAGCTTGTGTAACGTTGAGGTAAGTACCTACTAGTTGTATTGTTGCAAGATGTTGGATTCCACGTTGGATACGCTAGGGTCCAAATATGAAATAGTTGAGCATCAAAATACCGCCTCTATAAGCTGTAAGCGTGGCTCATAACGTATTCAGAGCGGCTTGATACGGGACATGGCGCGCCGTCATCGCATCGCGGCTAATCCAGCGACATTAATTATAAACCTATCTAATACTTAGGGTAGTTACCTAACTAGCAGACAACTTGCAGTCGCAACCGATCTTATTAACTATGAACTGAAACTATTGTCGATCGAAGGCAGCCGGTTGACATTACAAGCCTGTCGTAACCCACCTGTAAGTAAGGTAATCTCCTGCGCTACCTGTAACTTGCGGCGCTGTGCTCATAACACACACTTGATCTCGTTGCATCTCACGTTACTTGAATATTGATATGTGATCTATATTATAGTTGAACTGATTACTGAGTAAGGTGACCAATGGCCTGGCGCGTTTGTACTTAGTGCAAAGAGGTCACTCAGGTAATCAAATTTGAACTGACGGAACGAGTGATCTCAAAATAAACCTATCTTCTTTTTTCGACAGGGAGGAATACAAAAAATAAATAAAGATTGGTTGTCTGACAACAAAATAAAACACACAAAGAGATGAAAGCAATAACCAAGTTCTGAACGTGAAGGATAATACAAATTGCAAGTGACGATGGTAAGTAAGTCGTACGCGTGAGGTCCCAGCTTGATGGCTGCGAGGATTATGAAAATGCAGGTCTCGATCCGAGCGGTGCGCGGTGCCGAGGTATTCACATTGAAGTTTGCCAAAAGAGTTCATTAAAAAAGTTTGGTGTGTTGCTAAATCGTTGAATATGCGACATGTAACTGTACAACAAATAGTTAACGTGCAGAAGGTTCAACACACGTCGCGATGGATTGCTTGTCTACATGTGTAGTCTGATTACTTGACAACAATAAAGATATTATTTTTAGATAACTTATATATTATTACTGTAATATAGTAAGCCTAGATCATAACACGTATTATTATTTTGTACTAGACTTTCCCACGGCTCCGCTCGCGTGGAGGTCGAACCTGAATAAAAAGTATTCAAAGCCCAAATCCAGGTTATAGTCTACCGGTTTTGCTCAATTTAACTAACTTTTACACTTATGAATAAGGTTTTCAATAATTGAATATAATAATAATTAATGTTCAGGATACTTAAGTAGTTATTTAATGTTTCTGTTCACTTAACAACATGATATAGGTATGCAAAATTTCAGGATGATCGGTTCGTGAAAAGATAACAAACAAACTTACTTTAGTTATTATAATATTAGTTAGGATACAATTTTCAAATTAGTAGATAAATGAATTTATAAAATTAACTTTTGTTTTATGCGAAGAAATCGTTGATTATTTTTATATAATATATGGACAGTGTTATAGTTACATATATGGACAGACATATGGACAGTGAGATCTTTTAGATTTTTGAGTTCAACCTATTTCGTGGCTAGGAGTATTTGGAGAAGGTTCAGTAAACCAAAGTGTTACGTGTTGCAATATTTGATCAAGTTTCCTTGAAACCGTTCCTCATTACGCGCTGAAACTTTTGCACGATCGTATTTAATGTGCAATGTTCGCTCACCGAAAATTTTTAACAACCGTGTGCGAACCGGAGAGGTTCATTAGTGGGGGTACAACGTGCCCGTGCAACCGGAAACAGACGCACTGTGCCGCGCCCGCGCCGCACCGAGCCGTGCACAGCCGGGCCGGGAGGCTCGCGGAAACGTGTGCCATTGTGTGCCTGCTTATTAACTGAACACTCGGGACCAATACGTAAACACCGACGCATTTTCTTTCATTTATTCTTTTAAATCTATCATATTAGGATTTTTTATATCGGATGTATCGTTGGTGCAGTTGATGTATATAAATGTAATGTGCCCAACCAACCCCGACACAAGCATCGCCTTACCGTGAAACGTTGTTACCAATTTGATACGCACGAAGGCGGGAACCAGAGCAAACGATTAAATGTCGACCCAACAAGTGCAGAACGCAGGGTTAATGCAATTAGTGATTACTATTTGCCAAGCGCTTATAACCCCGCGATCAGCGATTCTGTAGGAATACCTACAGTCAGCAGTAACACTCACATGAAGATAAGGGTTACATACCTACTTCATTTTATTTGTTTTTCGCTTTCTTCACCTCGCCAATTTATCCCTCCTAAAAATAGTTATTTTTTCATAATAAAAGTTCTATAGGACTATAATTAAAACAATTTGAAATTATTCATATAACCGCCGGAGCACAAAGTTAAATGAATTACGTCACCGCAGCCGGCAGGGATTATCGAAGCTTCAAACGGCTCCTCAATATAATTAGTTAATAGAATTTCATTACTAACCTAAGTTCATCGCGCTTTGAACCCTTTATATTTATTTATTTACTCAACCGTTTCACTTTCAAGTCACAGACTCATTAAAATCTTTGGTTTCCATGGCGATGTAAAAACGGCCATTTTGCGTCGGTCGTATTTTGCACATTTGAGTACGTAATTGGACATAACGTAAGTTGTCTTAAAAGAGACCATACGAGCATATTCCCCTGGACGCTTTACCTGTGCGCTCAAACGTGAGATTGACAAAAATATACTAACCTGCCACATACATATATAACGTTGCATATAGAGCCTCACAAGTGTAATGTAATTTCAAAAGAATTGCTGGTATATTTAAAAAAATATGTATGTATTAAGATGTCATAATTCGGAAAAATATTAGATGCCACGTGGAAACTATATAAAGAGGAAGAAAGTGTCTATCAAAATATTATAACACTACCCCTAGCATTAATCGTAACCGTTACACAATTCTTCGATCAATACAGTAGCTATTTAGCCACGGACCCTTAAAGGAATCCCTCGAAATTGCATTCTTTAGACGACACACATCAAGTGACGTGAGTGCGACAGTGGCGTGACGTCACAAAGCTCGTTCACAGGTCAGCGCGCCAGTCGCCGTGGAACCTTTGCAACAAATTGTCGTGGCGACATTGCCACTACATTCCTCTACGAAATATTATGGGAAACACAAAAACATTCTCATTTTCTCGTTTTTGTGAAGAAAGCATCACATGTCGTGGACGAGTGGATTCATACATGCTTCTTAGAGCTTTTGGTACATAGTTACATAGTTAGGTTGAAGCAAAAAGGGTATATAAGTATCGTATCGTACTATACCTAGTTCTACTTACTAGTCGTACTATACTTAGACTTACTCGTATTTCTATGTAAATAAGGCCGCCTTTAACATTGCCAAATTATATCACCCACTCACCCAAGATCTGTGATATGTGTTTACTCGTTTGGAAGCAGTTTAGTTCAACAAAAAATAATTGTTACGTGGCACCGAGATGCAAATGATCTTTCACTGATTAAAAAAAAGTCCTTTGTAAAAGTTCAGTACCTATTCTACTTATTAATAAATACTTCAATGAAATGTTCTTAGAATGCAATATATTAAAACGTACGAGATTTGTTTAGACGCGGACACAAATGGTCAAATGTTAATCCAGTTCTGAAGGCTAACGTTGATATTTCCCAGAGCGCTGTCCACGTTCTGAGCGTACAATAAGAAGGAGGCCGGCAGGAGTCGCGTGTAACAAAGCTGGCCTTATTCCGCTCTTACATCAAGCGAACAATGGATCGCAGCGCGAGCGCACGGAAACAGGCACTAGATAATACCCGAGTTACAACTTACATTCCCACGGTATCCTTCCAGCTCGGGATAATAAATCACTTCCTCAACTGCTTGTGATAAACTGTGGTTTTGAATTAGCACAAGTTTATATAACTTGAACAAAACGGTAGAATACATAGTAGACTAGGAGTGGAAGACCGAGGATCATGTAGCGATGGATGCAAAAAGCCGAGGACGGGGACAATACTAGAGTAACCTGCGACTGCCTGACTGACTGAATGAAAGCGAAAAAATCTACAAATGGTTGTTTCTTAAATAAATATTGTAAGTAGCGCAAGTAAATATAAGTGTACAATGATTTATTATGCGACCTCAAACACATTGCTTCTACTTTTTCTGACACAAAATCCCAAATTGAATCCAGCAGCATTAATGTAATTACCTGTACAAATCAACTCGAGTATTCAAGTAAATCGGATACTCTCACTCTCAGTTATTTTTTCGACTCTTAACACCCTCTTGAAAGAAATGCCGAATAAGAAACAGGATGCGAGGGCACAAGGCTCGTATGAAGGAGCGGCGCGGGCGGCGGCGCGATGTTCCGCGGAGGGCATTCAGTTGAACGCGCGTCGTCGCTTTGATATGCAAATGTAGTCGTCCGCGGCATCTCGCACGATGTGTTTTTTCCCTCCGCGCCTGTTTGCTTTCCTCCTTTATTGCTATTCACAAGGAAGCGTGTAACAATGTTATTGGAAGGTGACGTAACGCGGTTATAAAGCCTCCACTGCTAGCATCGAGCCTCCAGTTGTTGTAATTATTTATGTGAATGTTATGAAGCTACTTCTGTATTTTTTTTTATTTGAAAATAACGTTTTATTTATATTTATATATCATACATTCGAACGCCGCTGAGATATCGAGGTTTTTCACTTGAATACTTAAATGTGTTTAGGAATAGGTGACAATTTGTAGCATTTGATTTGGTTCATGACCTGCTTTAGGAGGCACAGTATGCCTAGTTTGAGTCCTTTAATTCCAGCAGCAGGTGCACACAAACCCGCCTCACCTGATTAGTGAGAGTTGACTTTTGCCCAGCAGTAGGACGAATAGGTTTATTTTTAACATGTATTACTACATAGCATATACATCTTATTTTTCTGTGAGAGACATGTGAACGTGAGACGTGTAATGAACACGGTAAAGTGATGTAATCATAATGGATTATACTAATTTTTCATGACTGCCTACTGATAACATGACCTAGCTTTCTTTTATGAGATCTTAGTTTAAAGTAGAAATTGAAACAAAAAACGAAACCTTCTTCCAATATTAGAAAACTTATCTGAACTTAGTACAATTCTTGTAAAAGGTAACCTGCGTAAAAAGTAAGGTATCCAATTTTCCAATTGGCCGACTCAATTTAGTCTCAATATCAGCAAAAAACGGCTCTCAAGCCAACTCGTAGCCTCGTAGCGGCGTAGCGGCGTAGCCGAAGATTGCGTAGCGGTGGATTACGTAGCGGCTACGTCACGATTAGTGGGCGACACAAATTAACTGGAGTCCTGAAGCTCTGCGGGGCGCCTCACGAGAGACGTATTTAAGTGACGGGTATTATGAGAGTCGACCTCTTGAATACGTACCGAACGAAGATTCATTCTAGGTTAGCGAAGCTGAGCTAAAAAAAATACTTTCTCATCTTATTTCTATTAATTTGTAGTACTTGGTAGTCTCATAACGAGAGCTTGATGTGTTTCTCTGACAGGCTGTTGGGAAATAATCTGATATGAGAGACATTATCATTAGTCGGTGTACATTACCAACAAAACAAATGATTCATCTTAAGTAGGTAGAATAGGTACTTACAATCGCCGGCCAAAATTACAAGATCTACATTAAGTAAAGCCTCACCGCGTAGGGCGGCTCGGGCGGCTCGGGCGGGCGGCACGCAATGCCTTCGCGATTTATTGCACAAACAGCCTCCGCTACGTAAACGATTTCTTATTGCTTCTCTTATGAAAATAATTTCAAATAATTGCTATCATTACTCAGAGGTTTACGTAAATATTAAAAGGAGCTTGTTAGTCATAAGTGCGGCCGTTTTGTGAGCCGGCCGGCGTTTGGAATCATTTTAGTTGTAATCAATAGTAATGTATACTATTTAGTGTGTTCAGGACACTATTCAGGATTATCCTTAAAAAATATCACGCGTATTATCGGAATACCTCTACATGGCTTGCACTTATGAACAAATCTCCCCAAATGCCAATTAGAAACAAATGAGTGTTGCCAGATAATATATTGTTCCGTTGTCCACATGTTGCGATTCACTTGCTGAACCAGGGAGGGGTTCACGTTATCCTTTTAATTGAATCTCGTCGAAAGCGGGAAGAGACGTTTTCTTTTCATCTGGACGATCAGCGCGGAAGGAAAATGTAGCACATTGGAGAATTTGTGAATGTTCGCAGAGTTAACAACAAGCCGGTACAGATTGATTTGTGTTTATTATAATAAAAACTTGTAAACTATTTCTGAAAGTAGTTCACTAAAGTCTGTTGTTGTTTACTTATGTCAAGGAATGGTTTTGTTAATGTTTCTATTATTATTGCCAGCGCAAAGTCCTGCTATATATTGATAGGTCAAAGGATAAATTACACTGATGTAAGACTCATTCAAGTATTATGATCAAGAGCTATGCCAGAACAGACGGGCACCGCAGTACGTAGACGAATGTTACAACAACTACTATAAACTATCGTACGAAATGGAACTTCTAACCCACAGGCTGTATCTGAATCACTAACAGAGGTAGCGAGTCCACCGAAACCAGCTTACATGTCTGCACTCCATAAATCTCTAGCTCTGGTGTTAAGTCGTACTCGTAATAAAAACGCGCGACTCATTAATAACAAGCGCCCGCGACGGCTCGGGCCTCGTACTCACTCGAAACAGCAGCGGTTGAGATGTGGGTTAAAACGTACAACGCGAGGATATTGAGTTAGATTTTGATTAAAATAATTGAATCAAAAGGACAATAAATATGTAGTGAATAATATATTTATTAATCTTTATATAATTAGATATATGATCCAGCTGTCTAAAAATATTTTAAATTGACTTAACAGCTCAAAGTTTAATTTGCCTTTGATTGAAGTCAAAAAATACAAACCTCAGTGAACGAACCACTGCGGTATCTCAGCACCATAGTCTTAAAATGGCTGGAAAATATCGCAGCTCATCGCACCACCTGCACCCGGCACGCTGGCACAGTGCACACGGTGCTCGGTGCTCGGTGCTCGGCGCACACTGCGCAGGCTTGGTGTGAAGGCTCTTGAGCACTATAACGCTTCTATTTACTTATCAGCTTCACTCGAAACTACTCCGAACTATGGCGGTCAAACACTCCAGTGGATCGTACGCAGTGGATCGTAACACGTCATCATATATTTACGCATAGTATTTAGAATTTTAAATGACTGGACAGTCGAGAACTACGTTTAAAAAGTTTTGTTCTCAAGTTGTGCAAGTTCGCACTTTCTTCTGAAATATAATTCTGTTAATACTTGATAATATAAGCATGTTTACTATTTAATAGTATATTGTGTAACAAGGGTGGTAAGCACACTTATGTTTGCGCACACACTTGTGCACTTCTAATTGCTGTCGTAATTGGTAATTCTCTGTTGAGATTGGTCGTTGTGCAATAGGGTTAGAAGAATGGTAGTAATTAATATAATTACACGCAGTGACAGCCTAGTAAAAAGAGTTTTTTATACTCTACTAGTAGTATAGCCATTGGACAGCTAACTCAAAGCTCGTAGTTTCGAAACTCAGACCCGCATCGCTAACTTTCCGAACTAATGTGCATATTAGAAATTAATTATCACTTGTACATGCGGTGGAGGAAATCAGCACACCTAAGAAAACTTTGCAAATTAACCTTAGAATAATAAACCATGTGACACAATCTCTTTAAACACTTAACAAAGAAATGTCTGTCACCTCATTTTGTGAGAAAAGACCCAGCTGTAACACAGTTTAGGATTTATTTCAATAAATAAGTTTGCAAGAGATCAGGGCCGCTCGGGTCGAGTCGGTGCGGCGCGATGCGACCACGCGAGCGACCGTGCGGCAATGAATATTAAAAATAATAGACGCGCGCCGCTGATTGTCTCACTCACCAGTTCACCACAGGATAACCAAGTGTGTGTGGTTTAGTAATCGCTACACAAAATGATACTATTGAGAAACATGTATTGAAAACTGTTTTACTAAATGAAACATGAAAATATTTAATTCTGAATGGAATTGACCAACTGAGCTATCGTATTTGCAATTTCCTGTAAATTTTTCAAAGCAATAAATGGTTGTAACATGTATACATAATCACTATAATATCAGATCAGAAATAATTTTTTTCAACTGATCTTATCAATGAAACTTATCAATCAATTAATATAAATGTTATAAATTATGCTATAGCGTGCGAAGTAAAATACTAGGCTTACGAGATTACGTATAGTTCACTTGGCAGAGAGGCTGGTCTGTACTAGAAAGAAAGCGTAGATTCAAATTCTGTGCGTATTTTTTTCTTTGTAATAAATTTAAACTTTTTTTCTTTGATTAAAACATTGAATATGTTCTATTCACCAAAACGACTACAAAAGTAAAATCAATTAGTTCTCCATTCCACCTTCTTTCCAAAACCAGTTAAACAGAGCGGGCGTCACTCGGCGTCGCGCGGCCTCGTCCTCGCCGGGCGCGAGCGGCACGTGAGCACGTCTCACAGAGTTGTCATTCCGTTGACGTCCGCGACGCGTCGGTTTATCACGTGCCCGCCCCGCGCCGCGCACGGAATATAAAGGCGGAGTTTTATCGCGCGATGTTTGTGCAACGCAAATACGACGCGCGTCGGCTCGACACTTCAGTGTTCATATTTTTCGGATTTTCAAATTCGAATTTTTTGGCAGTGATTTTTTTAAAACTCAAACATTACCTAGTTTGAGTTTAAAAAAATGGTAACTGCAAAATTTATATGTAGATTTTTAAATCAAACAATATAGTATAGTAAAAAAATTATATGTTATTCTAATTGTTTAAATCCACTCATCATCACTAAGTAGTGACGAAATAGCGATTTTCATTTGACAGAAACAGGATAGCGATTACTCTCTCGACTAATTTAATATATTTTTTAAAGGTTTTGTACTTACTATTTTTATTCCTTCTTTAGAATCATATCAAATATGTTTTAAATTTAAGCAATACAACTCATTTATTGTGTTAACGAAATAGTAAGGTTTGTCTCAGACACTGACAAAGTCCAATTTACGTCGCATAAGCAAACTTGGCCAAATTAAATAGCGACAGACTCCTGTGTGGTGACGTCACGCACGGTTCAAACTAAAGAGTAGCTAAAGTTGGAACAAGTTTGTATTTGTGTTAGTCAAAGTGAAGAATAGTGAGGAACTGCGCGCACTCTGCACTTCCAAGTTGTTTGAATATTACCTACCATTGAAGTTCACCTTTATGCCAACATTGCTTAGAACTCTACAATGTGGCTATCTTGGAGAAAGAAAATAGTAAAATTATACTATTTATTTTATCATAACTTACCATTGGTTTGCCTTAAATTATATAAATTAATGTAAGCATCCAGTTCGATTTGAAACCACGGAAGAAGCTTATTAATAATCCACATTATTTTAAAATGTATCAAACAAAAGTACTTCTATGTGTAGCGAAGTGTCATAAATATTTCGTTTAAGACCGCAGTCTTCAATTAATTTAAAGCTTAAATAATCCTAACAGAAGGTAATTAATATAAATGTGTATATATTTATCAATATATTGTTGGAATTTATGAAAGATCTTACCGTCGCGGCGTCGTTGACGCGGCGCGAGGGGCGAGCCGACCGTAATCCTGCCAAATGAATGTTTGTCGAACAAACGCCATACAGCCCAGCGAGCGGTGCTGGATACGCGTTTACATACACTGTACAAGGAGACACAGAAGACACAATGATAATCATGGAATTAATTTTCCCAGAGACATAATTATCTGTTTCACATGTAGCTACAGTTGCGTATTTTACCTATTAATGTATCTAATTATGAGCAATCATCATCATTATCATCAGCAATTTTCGTGTTAATCATCTCATTATTTTAAAAACCATTTTTTCATAAACTGATATTTATCAGTTTTTCATAAAAGGGGCAATTTGTTGAAGTTACATCTTCAAGAGATAGTTACCACAACCAAACTCATGAGTGGTTGTGGTAACTATCTACTTACTATGATTGAATGGAGTAAATCTTCTGTTCAGCGTGTAGTGCAGGGCTGTACAATTATGCGAATGTTAAACTGGGTCATACGGTATGGTGTGTGTGACGTCACTTGACGTATTAAACGTCATTATTTAGTACACGTTACTTAGGGCTGTCACTATAATTATTCACACTATTACATTACACAATACTGTACCACCTGCACCGCCTAAAACTACCTACAAAATCAAATCGTTCTTTTGTCATCATTAACGGAAATATTTAAGTTTTAAAGACACCAGTTTGTCTACAACAAAAGAAAATCAATTGACAAAGGAATTATAAAAAACCATCAAAACATACGTGATGCTCCAAAGTTACGGAGGGTCACATTTACAGTTGTTTTGATATAAAATGTTTTGCTACATGACATATTATTAGATAAATAAACAGATTTACGACGTTATAAAGCCGGGAAGCGACGTTCATTTTTATGCGACTGTAAAATGATATGATTGTAGTTGTAACTGCTGTCATTCCAACGTTGGGACAACATGACGACACTTTCATACTTCTGAGGGTAAGTCAGAGACACACAATTTGCCAGAAACATTTAAATTAAGGGTAAGCTTATAGGGCGCAAAAAACCACACAGCTGCTGGATGGATTTTGTCAGTGAGTAATTTGTACTTTACTCTGACGAGAAAATCCTATTTCAAGCATTCATTATCGCTTGCAAAGTGAACTCCAATTTAATTTGCTTTACGGAATCGAAGTTAATACCCTACCCAATACCTTAAACATGGAAGCAAACGCTTACGGTTACGATGGATAGAATATTATTTTGTTTTAATTAATGCAAATTTTCCCAAGACATCGTAAGAATAAAATTATTTTACAAAAGTCACAATACCTTATGTTTTAGCGTCAGACTGCAACGTTCCGCCCTAACTCCATTCATAACGTTTAGGTGTAAGAGTGGATTGCCTCGGCCGCAAAGTGGCCACAATTGGTACACGGGCGCCCGCGCCACGTGCGACCAATGGAGCGGTGTCTATTGTCTATTGACTACCGACAACGACGACGGTGCTAGTACTACCCTCCCGTGGTACTACTATAACAACTAACAGCGAGCTAAAACTCAGTGAGTTATACTCGTAGTACGTAAACGACACATCACTAGTAACTTATCATGCATCATAAACGAATGGTTTTTAGGAATTAGAGATTCACAGAATTAATCTCCTGTTTTATATTATACCTCGAAGGTAAAACAAAACCATTTAAAATCGCTTTTATACTTAAATGTTTAAAAGACATCTTCTCAAAACTACGTGACTGATCAATTTCTAATTTTGTATTATGCCTGAACTTTCTGACGCAAACAAATTTAGAACTTTTTTTAGTAGAAAAAAATAGATTGGTTTCGGTTATCTTGTGCCATATTACTTAAAAGGACTTTTAAGATCATTTAAATATTGCATTAAAAAAATACAATGATATTATATGGTAGGTACGAGTATGTCTTGAAAGTTCCAGTCTGGGTGATTGTGCATTTAGAAATGATAAGTCTGTAACTGCAGGACTGAGAAAATCCTAATGCTACGTGTTTGTTAAAAAAGGAAAAATTATGGCGCCATACTTCAGATGGTTCCATTTTTAAACAAACACATTTTATTCGTAATCGCGCTAGTGTAACCAACCAACAAAACATAAAATCATAAATAAGTACTACAAAACCAAGAGGGTGTCCAGTAGTACACTCGCAAAGCGTTTATTCAAATGTGCCGCCGCCGCGCGCCGCCCGGCGGGACCCGCTGACCACAAATTCCCTGCTTGCCACCCTCCGGCAAGTCGTGAAGTAGCCTAACTACCTCCGCCGCCATTACGTGGAAATTGAATCAATTCCTTTTGCCTTCAGGACATATTTCTTGACAAGGACCCTCACAAGACATCTAGCAATTTTCTGACTCTTTATGGAGCTCCCAAAATTCCGAGTCATTTTATATTTCTGAACTTTTGAGAGGTTTATTTCAAGATGGCGGGAAAAGCAATTCATGTACATGTGTTCGGCTGAAAACGCACTGCTAGAGCCTTTAAAATATGTATATTTTTACAGCTTTTTACCTAGTTTTTACAATTCTAGTATTAGTAGTTACTTAGTGTCCTACGTCCGCTACATAGCGCATACAAAATAAAATAATCGCGTGGATCTTGTCAAAACCGATTACAATATATTTTTTTAATGATTTCTATTCTATTATGAGTACAATTATTTTTGCGTACATCTTTATGTTTTAGTTATAAAATAAAAACCAATGCTAATCTCAAATTATAAATATCTTTAGATCTCTTTTTAGTGTTTTGAAGTCGGTTTTTGTCTATTATGAAGTTTTTATTATTAAATTGTAAGTAGCAAAATATAATATAGGTACTATCAGTCAGAACTTTCAAAAAGCAATTCGAGTAGGATTTAGAAGTAGTACGAGTAGGATAGTCTGTGGCGTCATGTGAAATTTGAAACAGAAATTTTACAGAAAAGGTTATTGCTTACCGTCCGCCAATCTGATCGTCAAACCGAAGTGCCTATTCTGAATAAAAATTGCAGTACATTTACCTGATTCAGTCCTCAGGGCAATCAATGGAGTCGTCGTCAAATTGATATAAATGTCCAAGTCGGGGGCTCGCGCCGCACGATAAATCAATAGCCGTCACCCCGTGACTGCGACTCTTCCTCTCGCAGCGCGTCCATTGCCCGCGGGACAGCGGCCCGCGCTCCGTGAAATGAATACCGCGCAATAGATTGATACATTACGTTATTGTCTGACAGCTTGCATACGCGAAACATTTCTATTATTTTTCCGATGTAATCTGTGATGTGGTATGGAAATGGAATGGAGGACCTTTTGAACGGAGATTGATATTCATATGTGACAGGTTTGTTATGTTAAACAAAATAATGTGTTATGTATGTCCGTTGATTGGCAAATGTATCTTACTGTATAATACACGGTTGCATTTTTGTAAGCAATTGTATCGCTTTGAGAGCCGTGGAGGAGGCTGGCATTTCATTTTTTTGTGATCTTTGTATCTTTTTCTGATTAATTGCACAGGACTCGTTACTAATATATAATATGTTTTGTCTCCATGCAGGGATAGTTTGTGGAAAAACTGGACTATTCTTTTTAAATTCCTTTAGCTTAAGTTCCTCTCTGGTTCAATTCAAATTGAATACTTTATAAAAATGTAAGTATTAAGTTATTGTCTTTTAGAATTCTGTCCTCAAACGTACCAAAGGAATCCTATTACTAAAACTACGTCGTCAGTGGGTACTCTTAACTCTTAGAGCGCAAGTCCGGATCGCACTTGGCCGGTTTCTTACCCAACATAGGACGGAATCCTTACAGGCAAGAAAAGGTAAGGCATGTCCTCTGATAGTCATTTAAGACAATATCTTAAAGCAAAACCCTGCTCTCCGAGGGGATTTCATGTAGGTAATTGAAACAGAAGTACTTGTGAAGCAACAGTTGAGCCTCTGTAAGCCGCACTTAAGAGCGCGACCTTCCAACTGTTATGAACATATTATTATTATCAGTCGGGAATTCCAATAGCCTTGGTATTTTCTTTCAATAAACTCTATCCAAGGAATATATTTTCATGTTTTTTTATTGTTGGCAGTACATTATTTTATGAAAATGAAGAGATGTTTTGTATGTTTGTTGTTATGTTGGTGTCTGCCTCGATGAGATAGTTAAATTGGGGAGGTTTTGGAGGTTTCTGGGGTAAATTTTCAAGGTACCTAGTTATTGTACATACATTATTATTTCTTTATCCCGACGTTTCGAGCAGTGTACCAGTTTAAACCAGTTTTAATAACCATGCAACGCGAAAGTTTAAAAGTAAATAAAGCTAATTCTGATCCCGAGAACACGTGTTCTCGGGATCGATATCCAGGTTGGGCAAAGATGGGCTTACATCTGAAAATTCTAAGCAGCAGCACGGAGTCTGGTACCATGCTTGGTTTGTATCAACAGCTCTCCGCCTGGTAGGTAGATGAGACTATAAGTGGTAAAATGGATAAGTGCCCATCAAACAAATAGCCCTGGACGCCGATTACAGTGATAAAATTAAACGTATTACTCTTCCACGGCCAGAAGCTACGACTCAATCGAATATTCGAGCGGCGCGTGCGAGTGTTCGATATGAATGCGGCAGCGAGCGCCGCCGTCTCTCCCATTGTAATCTTTCAATCCAGCGCTTTAGCGCGCCGCCAGAAAAAAGCGCTTCAATCGTATCGGGAGTATTGTGCGCCCGACGAATATTTCAAAGGAAGTCATTATATTGCTCTGTTATCTGACAGATTTTCCATTTTCAAATGTTAACCCTCAAGCTGTGTAGCTTTATAGCTGCCTACGTGGTTGAGTAAAATATAAATATTGACTTAATTATTGAGATTACTAAAACTCTAGTTTGTGGTAAAACTGTCAGTTTGCTAACGGCTAATCGGCTGCGATTTGTATCGTGTCTAAAAGTTAGCTCATAGGGTTCACTTAAAATATTCGTAGGAAAACTATGAAAATAACAATAATGTCCGCGCCGCAGTAACGCCTCGAAAATAATACAACATACTTCTGCGATAGCAGTTTTTATGAATATGTAAGTACGTCAAAATGAAACTTATTGCATTTCTATCCTCATGCAAATACGTACAGAAAGAATAAAAGAGATGTTTTCATGTGCGAGTGACAGCTTAATAACAATAAAGTGTAGCTCGCACTGGCGCCCGTGCCCGCGCCCGCGCGTCCGCGGGCTACACACACACCGCGTGATACACCGCACCGCACTCGCTAATGCATTGTGTAGCGGGATATTGAATGACGCATGAAAGCGTTTAATTTTATTTCAAACGAACGTCTTGTTGTTGATGGTTTCAGTCAACCGAGTGCCTGGTCAGAGGTACAGCCATCCGAAAAGTTGGCTTTGTACATTTCTCGATACATACGTAATTGCTCACAACTCCTGGTTTAAAGTCGTAAAATTAAACCAAATAGGAAATGCAAAAAATCTTTCATTAATCTACGAGGAGGAGGATGACCTCCTATACAATTGCTTTTCTGCACCTGACCTTTTCTCAAAACAAGTTTCCCGTGTAATGTGCATTTCCACACTGAGATACATAGTTACTGAGCCACCTGAAGAGAATCTACATTTTGAACACCACTTTATGGTTTTCAACAAAGTCACAAGAATGGCGATGAAGTGCGGTGCGATACGGAGCGATGCGGTACGGTGCGATGCGTCGCGTGGCAATACGTTTTGCGGTTCGATGCAGACAAGTTTTATTGTATAAGTTCGGCGCTGTCTGTTCCGCGTCGGTGAGTGAAGGGACGATGTATTAGTGCGAGCGGAAAGCGATAAGCAACTTTTCCCTAACTTAGTGAGAATTGGAGCTAACACACGTTTAGTTTTGTAAAGAATAAAC
Organism: Protodeltote pygarga; assembly: GCA_936450705.2. Taxonomy (NCBI): domain Eukaryota; kingdom Metazoa; phylum Arthropoda; class Insecta; order Lepidoptera; family Noctuidae; genus Protodeltote; species Protodeltote pygarga. Next base: position 14,023,802 of record OW388264.2, on the reverse strand, counting down.
ACTATACATAAACAGTGTTCTATAACAATAATATTAAAGATTTTGACTGAGCACGTTCCCATTACGTACGTAATAATAATAAAATAATAAAAAATATGTATGCACTGCACATGCAATAGACAACAAAACTACAACAGACCCTCAATGTTTATTGCAATTATCGTGTAAATCGAATAAATCAAAGTGACCTTTTTGTACACTTCTCATCTTATTGTTTGATGTTAAAATGGCAAAAATCATGACGTCAAAGCAATTTCTTTCTGTTTTTCTGTATTCCGCCAATCAACAAGCCGCTGCCACTGGGACCTAGTGCAACGTTGCAGCAACATAAAAACAAGGCGTCGAGCGTCACCGACATCTAATGCGATGTATTGAAATGTCCCGAGCGACGATAAACACGCCTAGGGCTGCCGCACTACGGTTAAGTCACCTCGTTTTGTTTGTTTGTTTCGTGTCGCGTCGCTCCACTTGACCGTTGTCGACAGTTTTAACGCGGAGACAACCTTGCTTTTTGACTTTCATTTGTGTATTTTTGTTCGTCGATGTTTGGTTTTACGTTTTAAGGTCTGTTGTTTGAATGAATGAATGAATGAATGAATGAATGTTTCCATTATTCAAGACTTAGCCATTTAGTTTCGATATTATAAACCCGTAAGTGATAAATTTTCTTATGTGTCTGTTTAATATTGAGTCACGGTGCAGGTGTCACTTTGTTTTGGAAACAGAAACTTCGTAGAATTTTGTTTCGCAGAAAATGTTTCATATAATATTTGGTTACTTATTGTATTTTTATTTCGGATATTATTGTTTCAACGACTCAATAGTTCAATAAATTTTTAATCACATTTTTTTTATTTCACATACTTATCAAATACCTAGTAAAAATAATTTTTAACAAATATTGTTTGTTCGGTGTATTTTTCATAATATTTAGTTTTTTAATACAAACAAATAAAAATTCTATTAAATATTTTTATTGGTAATGAGTTTTATATTAACTAAATAATATGTGAGTAAAGAACATTTGATTTGTTATTCTATAATATGAAAAATCGAAACATAAAAAATTATTTAAATTTATTCGAAGTGAGTATTTTGCGTATTATTTAAGGTTGATTATGAGAAAAAACTCATGTGAAACGAAATTCTATGAATCTATTGTCTGTAAAACAGCGCACAACCGAGTTTAACCCATCTACAATCTCAATCACTCCACTGATCTCCGGTAGCCCTATACAAGCCAAGTTTCGTCGCGTTGTTGTTGCCAGCGGCTCGTGAGTTATGTACGCCGCTCGACTTCGCCCGACATCCGACGCTCACACATAATGACTCGCCGACAACTGTTTTCGCAATATCCTCTGTAACCCTACATATGAACGTACAGAAGACTCACAGCATTACAACAGTCAAACTATGTCACATACGAGAACGTGCTTGATGATATCAGCATTTCGATAAAAGACTACAGTTTGTAATATATTTCTCAAAATAATCTGTCATCTACTGTCAAATATTCCGTGAATGATGAATGAATACTACGCAACTAAGTCTGCGCCGCATCATAGATCTCCTCCATGTTTTGTGTACCATAGACCATAGAACCACGTGTGCTGTAAGTGTCGACAGTGTATATTACAAAGCAGAGTGGTACTACTGCCCCTACCTACTTGCCAACTATGAATATGCACAAGTTTATTGGAACGTTATATTTCGTTGCGGAGACCGGAGCTCGAATTTGAACGTTTATTTCTGTCCATGCGAAAAGAAGGAATAATATCGAATGTATGACTTTCATAATGCATTTCAACGACCGCTGGGCGGAAGAGGGTAAGACAACATACGTACATACTGGAAGTACGTCATTGCCTGGAGAGTGAGTACCTACTTGTTCTAATAATCATCAGCACTAAAGATCGTAAGTGGTTCATTGTGAACGTTGCTATAATTCTAGAAGATTGTTCAATGAGTTCGATATTGAACAACCTTGTAATTTGAATGTTTCATTAAAACGCTTCTTAATTAAACATTCAAATTCTAGAAGGTTTCCTTTACCTTCTGGAAAAGTTTCAAATCGTAGATTGGCAAACCTTTGCTTGTTATGTAATGCTTACAACCTCTCCTAAGTCTTTCCTCATTATACTCCACACACCACCTTATTATCGCTCTGTCATATAAACTTCTGTTTGAAATACTTACATAAATACTTGTAATAAAAAACCCAGCCCCAATCCAAAATCAGCGGAGGCTTCATAAACACCACGTATCTCGTATCTCGTATCGTTATCTCATAATATATGACGCGGCCTTTCGCAAGTTGATCGCAGTTCTCATTGCTTTTCTAATAACGATAATACTTATAAGTGGGGAACTCATAAAAGTGACGGAAATGAATCTCTTCCCAGCGCCGGCCGCGCGCCGCGCGCCGCGCATTCAGAACAAACACACTTTTATTACAAAAACATAACAGTTTGTGTGTGTGTGTGTGTGTGAAAATTTGTGAGTATGTGTCATAAACTGTATCGTTAGGTTAGATTTTACTGAGGCTTAACCCGATTATTGTGATTTAACCTTAAGGAAGCGTTTACACTAAACTCGGGCTCACAGTTAGCAGTTGAATTCTCCTGAAAAATTGAAAATATCCAAGCCACGATTCGAATTTGGCGCGAATCAGATATTATTTTGTGTGATCCATAGATATTTGTTTTGGTCTATATGTTTGTAAATTACAATGTGAAACTATGTCTATAACTGAAAATTGAAAATAATTTGATATATTGGATACGTATAATACTTATCAAAGTTTGCAAAACCTTACATAAATGTCAACTAAAAGTTTCAATTTCAGAAAACCAAATTATATCTCGCAATTCGGGGCCCAAACAAAATGGCTTCTCGTGGGCAACAGATAAGACTCCAGGTTGAGTTCCCTAAGCCTCACCGTGAGTACGCAGCGTTTTCACCGAATTTATATAATCCGTCAGAGCGGAGAAGCAGAATATGTTTATTTTCAATTTACGAAAACGACATCACTAAACGCGATGAAAAATATCGCAGTAAAAACGCGGTGTTTACATAAATGAGCTAGTTTGTGATCAAAAGAGCTTTGGAACATCCAATTAGTTGGCTACCTGCGGAGTTATGTAAATCTTGTCAGTACTCAAGTGATTTGGGTTCACAGGGATTTAGTCAGCTACTAAAAAATATGTTCATCGATGAGTTTAAGTAGAACACAATCCAGGCTAGTCCAATTATAGGACCCTTTTTTAAATGAAGAAGGCTATAACAGAATCAAGCTAGTATCAGATTTGTGGCCATTTAAAGTGGTAATTTAATTGGCGCATTATCGAGCTCTCCGAGGCACGGTCACGACGTAAGTGATAGGTAATTAAATAATAACACGCACTTAGCTTACGAAACGTCAGATAAGCGAGTCTTAAAATCGAACTTGGGAACTCTGACTGGCCAACCAACGCGGTTATAACTGCGGTTACAATCAATTCTCGTGGTTGAAACTGTCATATACATTTGCAGAATAGTAACAGAGTAATTATATTAACAATAACAATAAAATAAAACAGTTAACTGCAAGCTTACGTTGCGCTTCACCAACCTCTTTATTGTACAAGCACAAAATACTCATAATAACAATTAAAGGAGAGGAAACAACTCCTCACAGCAAAAAGATATTTCCATAAGAAAATGTATTCTCTTTGTCATTCATTTATACTTCATAAAGCAGAGCAGAGAATTCTCTCAACAACTTGTGCGGAAGAAACAAAAAAAACGCGGAGTCGACGGCACATAAATATTCCTAACTACTTAGTTACGTGGTGTGCCAACACATTAATAAAACGTTCATTGCTGCTCATAACCGGGGAGCGGTTTTGGCACGGTTTAAGGCCGGCAATGAATTATGAATGCGCTCGGATTACCTACACGTCAGTGTTGCCTCACACACGGCATTGCTAACATGATGCTTTGTTTAGTCACACACACAGATACACAGTGCACAGTGTTCAGTATGTTAGGATATTGAATATTATTACTATTGCAAAAGGTATAAGTAAAAAAAATATTCCGGTTTCTAAGATGCAAACTTAAACTCGTACTATAATTAATTATGGCAAGCTGTGTCCTACAAGAGATGTTTAAATATTTTTATTATTTAGATACTATGGATGTTAAATTTCTCAAAATAAAATTCTTTAAAAAAATAGTCACAACTACGTATAACAATAGGAAAATCTCCAATAACAATTAACTTAAGTCTTACAAATTGTTTTGTAGGCTTCCAGTATCTGAGGCTTGCGCGCTAACTCCTAACTCACTTGAACTACTCAAGTTTCCTAATTGTGTTGTCTGCCATATTAAGGATTACGGCTACGTTTGGTTTAATCTATTTTTTTCAGGTAATACGAGTTTTTTCGTGCTAGATTAAGACCAGGTAATTTATTTTTGGGCTAACTTTTTTGTGTCGGTGCTCGTAAGGGAAAAGTCTACTAGAACTACATACTGGTCGAAATTAGATTGCTTTTAAATGAAATACACGATAAATTCAGAACATTGTAATTTTAACCAACTTCTAAAGAGATATCATTCCAAACATGATTAAAAGTAAGACTAAAGGCTGGTATAATAAAATAAACTAAGAGCAATAATAGAACATAATATAAAAATTTATTAAAAAATAATAACACAGAACATAAAAAAAAAAAAATAAACACAGAGTAATGTAAAAGTATTATGTTCGCGGAAAATCTTCCGCACGAATCGTACGATTCGTGCGTGTGCATTAGAGTCTATTTTAAATACGAAGTCACCTGCAAGTACTCGCCTACATTGTCGCGTTATGTTTCGGTTATATTATAATGATGTTTCTATCAAGTTATAGTCAGTTCTCTGCCATCTGGAATTCCGGCCTAAATCATAATTGCTTCTGTACAAAACTAAGCCGATGATGACGACGTCTAGAAGCGCGCTCATCATTGATTCTATAACTGTCTTTACTGATAGTATTTATTCAGTTTAATTCTATTGAAACTCTTCCTGAATCGAATAAAGTTAAAACAGGAACAATACACGTAATTACATAGTAATTTACGCTAAATTATTATTTAAACTCATTCAAAGGGATGACCTACCCAAAAAAGCTCATAGTTGGTGACTGATTCTTAGATTTGGTAATTGGTATACTATTGAGAGCTTAACTATTCTGAATCTCTAATTTGTATTTGATCGTATTCAATCGTGTTAATTCATTAAAGAGAGATTCAGAAATGGAACACAATGTGAAATCCATTGTTACGTGCCGCTGGGAAGGAAATATCTATTCATAGGTTCTTTATAACCTATCTGAAGTCAGTCTATTCAACTTGTCAAAATCAGCCGCAGACATTTTGCAATTATTCTATTGCCTCCTGCAACTTTGGAACACAAACATAATTATTTCTAGTACGTGGGATGTCGATTTACCACCAACTCTCTAAATAACAAGTCTTGGCGTACAAGTACTGTGTTGTTGTTTTTTGTCAAGCACAACCAAGGAGGTTCGTTTGCCAAAATCCGCAAGTAGTCCATGCCAGACTATTTTTTAGAGGTCCTGTTTTTATTTTGAACACTCTTCTCGGAAGTGGTACATTTATTTCATTGTCAGTTTGTCCGTAATTAATTGTGAGGATGATACGAACGGTCCAATCCTTTTAGTTAGTGAACTTATTATTCAACCGTCGTCAGCCAAAACCTAATAAGATCGAAAACAATTTGAGGCAAAACTAGTACAGAAGAGACTACAGAAGCTTCATACATTGCCTCATCACAAATACACTAACGAATCAAGAAATACAATAAGGTAAGAACGGTTTCATAAGGACGCCTATATCCAGCTGTGAACATATCTACCTACCGGCTGTGGAAGATGGTGATGATGAAGTACTGTTCATAATTCTAGAGACATTGTTATAGTTCCTGGTAACGAATACGAGTTCTTATATTTGTCGTAAAGTAATCTAAGTATCGTAGATAGAGCCGTGTGGTTTCCGGCCTAAGAATAGAACCACCCCTACTCGTCCCGCGGGTGTCGTAAGAAGTGACAAAGGGAAAATCCCGAAGGATGGGCAGCAGCATCCTTCTGTGTAACAGTAATCATCTGCTACTGCAATCGCCAACTACCTACAATGAGTGCACGTAGTGGTTCACTTTAGTAGTTCCTGACATCCCCCCCAAACAAATAGCCCTTTGTAAAATAGTAATGTAGACTTAACCTTCTGTAATGTCATACATTGTGTGAAATCTATATCATCTTACAGTACGAAGTATACGAGGCCTGAGGGAACGACAATTGTCACATGTGTAATATACATTACCGGCTCTCAAGGCGGGCTACGTTCAGCGAGGCGATAACAAGCGTAATTGTTTAACGAAGTAGACGCCATGAATATTGTATAGGTGACCCTCGCCCCGGGCGGAGCTGGGCTATTTCATAATTTATTTATTTTGCCGTTCACCACAAACTTGGGAGTTAGAGGTGAATCCTGTGATCGTGTAGCTTATATTTTAATACAATATTGGTGCTTATTGATTAATTTATTAATCAATTGGTGCACATCGTAAACAACTAATTTCCTCCTTCTAATCTTTATCTTATTATAAGAAACATAGAACGAGTAAGTTAGTTTAAGCACTTATAATAATAATAATAATAATAAACGTTTATTTCGGAAAAATGTCCATATTTAGTTAGTAGTACAAAATCTTAAAAACTATGTTAGTAACATCATTTGAAAAAAGAAAATAAACAAAATACATAATATATGTTGCTTATATGCAGGCTCAGTTATACAATTCATACTGTCTAACTAGAACCCGCATGAAAGCTTGCATTATTACTGAGTCGACTTTATCAGCGACTACCTTCAGGATGCTATTAGTGCTGCCCCGAACTCTGCGCAACAAGGAGGCGGTCCTCTTGCGAATGATGGCATGGAAATCATCAACGCGAGCCTCCGCAAACATTCCAGAAGCGCTACAGAAACGGGGCAGCCCCAGCAACATCCTGAAGCCATTATTATATTGAACGCGCAGGGCACTGAGCGATCTCTGCGTATAATTGATCCACAGGCTGCTCGTGTAGAACGTTTGGCAGTATGCCTTAAAAAGTGAGATCTTAACATGCTCGCTGCAACGAGCAAACCTGCGAGCCAGCATATTGTTCTTAACCGCCAGCGCCCTGCGTTCTCTTTCTATGTCCATTTGGTCATCAAGATCTTCGGTAACATAGTGTCCCAAGTATTTAAAATTATTCACTCGCTTAAGTTCAATGCCATTTAGTTTTATTATGGGCACGCTAGCTGGGCATTTACCCGAAGACTTAAAAACCAAATACTCACTTTTTGTGCAGTTGTACAAGAGACCATGTTTTTGTGCATAATTCTCACAAATACTTATGAGCTGCCTCAACGCACTGACAGCTGGACTCAGCAGCACCATGTCGTCAGCATAACTGATATTATTTATACAGACATTGTCAATCGAGCAGCCAACACGCGCGCTACTGAGTTCAACCAACAGCTCATTTATATACAGGTTAAAGAGCTTGGGAGACGTCAACCCACCTTGTCTCGTTCCGCACTCCAACCTGTACTCGTCAGAGAGGCTGCCTGCCCATCTAACATTATTAGTTTGGTTAGCATACCAATAGTGAAAGAGACGTTGCACCTGCGTATGCACTTCCGTTTTCTTAAGCTTCTCCCACAGCAGGTCATAAGACACAAGGTCAAATGCTTTTGAAAGGTCGAGGAAACATGCATATACAGGTGTACCCCTCTGTGTGTAGTACTGGACAGTATGCTTAAGACTCAGGATGGCACTTTCAGTAGAAAGTCCTGGCCGGAACCCGAACTGAGCATCATGAATATGGAGATGTTTTTCCAACTCTGAATCAAGCACAGCATCCAGTACCTTGGCCACTACTGTTGCCAACGATATAGGTCTATAATTGCCTTGGTCTGATAAGTCACCAGTTTTATTTTTTACAATTGGTACCACAATAGTTCGCATGAGGTCAACGGGTAAGTATGAATGACTTAGACATAATGTGTAAAACATTGCTAAAACACGTGGTAAATGGACTCCAGCATATTTTAGATGTTCGATGCTCAACCCATCATGACCAGGTGACTTACCCCGGGTCATCTTTTTTATTATGCCTGATACCTGTTTAACAGACACGTTAAACAAGTCACCAGCCACGACAGGATCAGCATCTGGCATCATCTTTGAAGGACCAAGTGGTGATCTCACCCCGAAGTGTTCCCTAAATAGGACAGCTATACTCTTACTGTCACTCACACCTCCCACACTCACAGGGATACCAGGCTTAGTATTTAACTTGTTCGTTGCCTTCCAAAATTCACCAAAATTTTTTGATGAATGATGGTCAGCTAATAAATTCATTTTTATTTGTTCGCTATTGTCTTGACACCATTTCAATTTATTTTTAAATAGTTTCCTACTTTCACACATTTCATTATATAAACGACCTCCTTTTGGTCTATTATGCCAAACCCAATTAAGAAATTTAAGCCTGGCATCCCTATGAGCCTCACGCACATGTTTATTCCACCCTATCACGTGCCGCTTTGTTTTTGATTTGGTTGAGAAATTGTTACAACAACTGGTGATAGATGCATCTTTTAAAATATTTATTATATCAGAATACATTATGTCTAATAGGTTTTTATGATCCGTATTATTACAAATATTAAAACTACATTGCCTAAATGCATCAGGAAAATCTATTAATTTAAGGTTATTATTACAATAATCTTTATATCTCTCTATTTCTTCATTAGTTCTATTACCCCAAAAAACACCATTGTTGATGTACCTTATAATTGACTTGTAAATTCTCATTATTGTCACTTAAAATGACAAATTTAAAATAATATCTAAAAATCTCCTAACCTTTGCTCAATATCTTTGTTAAACAGAAATATTATAGTAAATCTAAATTAGTTTAGAACGTGTGCGTATATGAACTAACTAACAAAAGTGTAATGACATGTTAGAGCTTTTACTACAGGGGAATGTTTTATGCCAGTATTTGCAAGGGATGAAAATAATGTCTTTAGAACGTATTTCATGGCAAGTGACGTCATAATGTTATACATTCAAGGTGCATAATAACATTGTGTGATAAGTCGTGGTTGTTCAACGTAGGTGCATAATTATAAGCTTGTTAGGCGGAGGTGCGTCCCACCCGCGCGCGTGCGTTTGCTCAATATTCGGGTTGTAGGTACTTGAGGAAAACATATTATTGCGCTTTAGTTTCTTCTAACTGTTAGGCAGAATTGTAAAATTAGCTCTCGATTTGAAAATTACACATACCGGGCACACCGGGCACTCCGGTCATTCGGGGCACATCGAGTACTCCGGGCACACCTGGCGCACTGGGCACACTTAGCATACTTGGCATACTTGTCACACCTGGCATACCTGATACATCTGGCATACCAGTCACATCTGACATACCTGACATACCTGGCTTGACTGGCACATCTGGCATACCGGGAATGCCTGGCACATCTGGCATACCTAACACGCTGGGTATGTTGGGTACATGGGGCACACCTGGCACTTCGGGTACCTGTACATTGTTTTAATGATAATGTCTGGAAAACTTAATATTTCTATTTTTTTAAATTCAAAGAGCACACCTACATACCTCAATTTATTTAAGAAGCTAGATAAATGACCATAAACCATACCTCTATAAATTAATTAGTAAGTTTAAGGTACATTTTACAATAGCGATAAGATTGATCAATTTAAACCAATCTGTGAATATACTCGTAGTAGCATGGTTTCCTAACTATATTACCTCGTCCTGTTGAGCCCACTTCCCACATCCATCAGTATAACTACACAATAAACGTAGCACGGCGCACATTCATCAAGCACGCACATAAACAAGCAGGGCAGCCAACCGTAGCACCAATAACATGCCCCCGCTACCAACATACAGGCAACATAAACATAACACGCCGGGCATTTTACGAGCTAATGTCAAGCCATACCGCTTATGTTTTATAGTCGAGGTTAACTCTGACGGGCTTGGACGTCCTCTTCTTCCAGGACACTAATGCTGTTCAACAACCTGGGCTCACAGTTTAAACAGCTTCCAACATGACTTAGACACCATTCATAATCTCTCTGATATTCGTTAGTTTATTAACAAGCAAACGATACCTGAATAATAATAACATTGTTCTCCTGACCGACTTTCAGTCACAGCAGCACTCTCATTAAAGATTGGCTATCAACGCAGAAAATATCTCTATTCGCTCACTCTCATTGTCAGATGGAAACCAAAGGCTTTACGTGCTCTCCGAGGTACAATGCAAGTAAAATTATTTTGTAATAGGTTTGAACCTGAAACCTTTGATTTGTTAGTCAACGATCATACCTCTAGGTTTTAATTACACGATATCGAAATACGCACATGATGTCAAGGTTTAAACCTGTGACTCCTAACATAATACCACTTGACTTATTATAAAGCTACGTACACTTTTGACAAGAGCATCCAAATTTAAAGACTGGGACGTTTGTCAGCAGGTTAAAAGTACATGCTTTTTTAATGATGCCATAGACCTATAGGTACAGGAATGTCCCATTCACGACAAACCCAGATGAGTAGGCACTTTCTTATTAAGCCAGAATTTCAAAGAAATAACCACAAACTCGGCTACAATTCAAATATACGCGATGATGTTTCTTATGCAAAGCAATTCGTGTTCTCGTAAAAAGGTAAAGCCTAGCAGATAGTCCAGACGACAAAGACACAACACGCGCGCGCCGAGCCAAGTCTCCGCTACACTTAACATTAAGCACAAGTATCACGAATTAAATTCATAATATTAAAATTAATGTCTCGAGATGACGCGCCTTGGCTCCGCAGCGATCGTAAAACTACCCAGTGCACCTACTCTGCATTGTAAAAGTTGGCGTAAGTAGAAATTGACTATTTCAAAACATAGTTGATGCATTTATAGTGTCAGAGTTTAAATCGCCTGTAAGTCTTAGGAGAAATGACAATCTGTTTTTTGTTTTAGCAAAAATAAAAAATAAATTACAGTGGGTTGACGCAGTGTTTTTCACGATCAAGAAGGTAAAGTTGCGGTTGGCATGATCAGTTTGTTAAGTCGAGTTAAAGTCGTAAGTCGCGGTTTGATTTATTCCAATAGCAGATGGCCACAAACCCTATTCCACCAATACCAGACTTTGCCCAGCAGTTTTTTTGGGACAGTATAAGCTGATCTTTTTAAAAGCGAAATTACTGTAACTTCTGGGATTTTTTGTAAGTGCTGCCGCCAACTTCTACAAGGCAGACTATAACGCATTAATATTTAACAATACCATACTAAATCATATTTTTTTATCTTTCAGCTTTGTAACTAAGTGTCGGCTTATTGAATAGATGCGATATATTTCTTGTAGAATACCATTTGAAATATTATTATATGGAGTATTATTGGAGATTTATTTTTGAAATTTTCTTTTAGATAGTTTGTAATTTATGTTAATGTAAAATAGCAAAAGAATATACTATAAACATTTTTATAAAGCATTTATGCATGAGTTGTGAACACTAAAGTTTCAAATGAATAAATAACTTAAAAAATCTGTTACGAGCAGGATTTGAACTCGTGACCTACAGGATATTAGCCGCTCTGCCGACTAAGCTAAATAATTAAGTTGCTAATGCTTAGCAAACGAAATTACATTATTTTTAACTGACATGTAGTGGAGCCTATAATCACTGGTATATTTAATCTGCACACGCCATAGTTAAACATGAAACTTTGGTTGTTTAGTTACATAATCTGTTGGTATTGTAGCGTTTCAAATCCTTGATTGGAGTGGACTGGTCAGTATGTATCTAAATACCTGCGAATGAGACATTACATTAATTTCATCTCAGAATCTACTCTAGCGTGTGTTGTCGTGATGTTTGCTCACAACTACACATTTTCGTTGCACAGAATCTGGGATTTTAGCATTTTCCTAAAGATAAAAATGTGACGCACACGTTTTGTCTGTAGATCAGTACAAAAAAGGTTTTTGTAAACTTTGGGTAAACTTTTAGTTCTTTTCTGCTTTATCTCGTACGTACGAAGCCGCTGTCTGCGAGACAGGGCAGATTCACGCCCTACGAGATGAGATCTACTACAAAAACTCTCAGTTGACGACACGATTGACATAATGATTTACTTGTCACGCTAAGTGGGTTCTTTGAGCTCTCATCTCCTGAAAATATTGATAATTAAAGTGTAATTAAAATAATAAAGTATTAAAACCTTTAAATAAATTCGAACGTTCATCGACACATGCAATTTGAGAAGCCTTAATACCCAATTACTTGTTAATTCCATCCATATTCGTCTAACGTTCTCGTATCTCGCTTGGATCTCGTCTCAAAGGCCCGGAATGACGGCCGAACAAAACGCGGTAAACAGTCTTATCTCTTCTTTGTTGTCTTATTATTTATGTATTCGCCCACATACAAACGGGAACACTACGTATATTATGTAATATGTAGTTGTACATACTTTTCCTACTAATGATATTCGTCTTGCACACCCACACAATTAGAATATAATATAAGGTTTTATTTGATGTTCCACAACGTTCTCTGGCATAGATTTTTTGGACAGATCCGGAGGTATATTTATTTTTAAGTTTGGTACGAAATACTAAAAGGAACATTTTCAACGACAAAACTTTGTCATTATAATATAATATCTCGTATAGTGAACGTCGCACACGCTCATGTTTGAGACAACTCTTTTTACTTTCTTGATGAAGTTTTATACTTACATCTAACCCGAGCAACGACATCGTTAGTAAAAATACGCAAATTTCATGACTCATTATTGAAAGAAATATTTAACGAATAAGCTTTTCAGCATTTTTACTGTCCCTCGCGTTGTTGACTCAGCTAAATTAAATGGATATCACAATGTATGAAAAGGTTTCTGTAAAGTTATATGAAATGAAACGGTTCAACTAGATTGGAATTATTTACTTTGTTACATTGTTTCACATTTTATAACTTTGTTTACTCTGTAACCGTCACGCTACTCGCTACTGGGTTGATTGTTCGTGATTTATTAGTAAATAATTGGCCAATTCGGAATAAATACAGTTAGAAGTCTGACTAATTATGAGATCCGGCACTCGATATAATTATCGGTCCGATATAGAAATCCGTAGTTTAGTAATGTTCTACTATGTATAGGTACCTATATGCTTCTGAACTACTTCGACATTTATGATTTGACGCAAGATTATGTTATATCCAATGTCAGTGAATATTTCATCCGACATACTAGGATATTAAAAGTTGTATAAGAAACGGATCAAGTGTCATAAAATAAAATAACGGTCCAGTAAAACTAAGTCGATATCAACGTCTGTTGAATTAGATAGTTATGAAATACCTAATAGAAAAACAGACTTCAGTTACTTAAAATTAATTTTATCTTTCTGTTACCAAAGCGAAAAGTAGCATAATTCCGCACTTTATTAATCTTCACACACTAAGTACTAACTAAGACTATAATATATATGTTTAATAAGACGTCAGTGTAAAGTCCCCAGACATAACGCTGTTAAAGTCCTGCAAAGTAATTCATTTAGATGGAGTTTAAGGCGCAGCGCACACAGTGGCTAGCTCTTGTCGCAAGTGGTCTGTGCTGCACTCAGCTTAATATTTTCCTTAGCCGAGCCTTCACGGCGGCTCGGGGCCTCCTTCAGGCTTTGTCACTACAGAGAGTATGCAGAAGATACATTACACCCAACATTTAATATGTCTTGATACCTATCTATTACAGTTATGTTTATTGTCATCAGATAAATTAACTAATTTCCAATATTATGTAAATGCAGAATAAAATACTGAATCTACAGCAGTTCCATTTGTTATAATAGTATAAGGTACACAAGTCTATCAATTGCTCTGCTTATTTAAACTTCAAAACCTTCAAAACAAATTACATTACATAATATTATTAAATCAAGTATCTTTAAAAAGCACGTTGACGTGCTTAATATTGTATAAAGTCATTGTAAGATTTGAATTTAAAACAAAAATACTAATATATTATCTTTAGTAAAACCATCACAAAGTATTGAAGTAACAAATTGGATATTAATACGCGTATATCGTCCTCTGCATTTATGGTTGGACTTCTGTACTTATTCTATGTGATGTAAGCCTAGATCAAAGCCTTCGTGTTCTATAAAAACTAACTTGACATTAACTGAATCTATCTAGACGTGTCTTCTTCGTTACTGTTCCTATATAGTAAATTATTACATAATACGATCATTGATAAACAAGGAATAAATTAATGACTAGAAGTGATTACCGTTTTTTTCAAATTGCATGTAAATACTGCATGTGTGCAACAAGGTGTTATTGTTAAAGTTTCTTAATTATTTAATTAATTGAAGGAATATAAAATTTAAAAAAAAGGAACATATCGTATTACTTTTTAGCAGTGATACTAGTGGTATGACCAAGTCAAATATTCAAACCAGCCACGTATCTGACAAATCGAATTCGAATAAATTCATGTGTCATGTTTGTGTTAGAAATTAATTATCATTTGCTTTAATGGTGAAAAATATAGTCATGAGGAAACCAGCACACTTGAGAGATTTTTCATCGGTGTGTAAAGCCATGTTAGAGGCCTACGGGCTGTTTAAACTTTAGCACCAGGTCGTTTATCAAACGTACGATTAAGGGTGTAGATTTTTTAAAATTGTGTAGGATAAAAACGACCATTAAAAAAAAAACAATTTAGACCCGTGAAACACTTTTAGTCGACGATTATCCAAATTGTCGTCTTGTCGATGCATTTAGCTAAAATATCAACGCAGTAAACCTTTACAGCTCCAAGTTCCATTACGTCACCATTGACAATGCAACTAATGTTCCGCTGCAGCCTGACGTCATTCAAACGTCTTCCAAGGCATTGTTAACCGTAGCATGCATTCACTTAATCAAAGCTAAGAGGTGCATCTTGGACATGAATCTGTACCCACACACAAGATTTGCGAGCTTCTGTTGCAGTTTCTGTAGAATATCTATGATAGTTGAATATTTAAAAAAATATATAATTTATATTACAATATTTATATTTATGCGTGCGAAACGTACACAAAAGTTCAAATTTTTTACAGAACGAAAAAAAAATTGAATTTGATAAGTAGGTAATATAAAAATATTATACACGTTCGTATATGTCAGTGTTGTCGTAAAAACGGACCGTAAGAGTCCGGGAAAAGGATTACTGGGACGTTCATTAGTTACTAGTTCATTACTAGCGACCTACTTATACTTACTGAAGATTGTGTTCGTTGTCTGACAGAATACTGCCTTGTTTACAAAGAAATGAGAATATTGCAGCAAGATTGAAACAATACAATACGAAATGAACATTTCATTCAAGTAAAAAAGTTAAAGTCATTTTTGCAGAGAAATAGTCCGTCTCTCTTGGAAAGTAGGTGACTTCTACAAAAGGAGTGATTTGCTATATAAAAAATCATAAGATCAACACTATAATCTTAACAATTCAAAATACCTAAAAGAAAGGTTTCTTATATAGTATAGTAATTATTATATAATTAAGTATATTCGGCTTTCTAGCATTAATAGTCTTAGAGTTAAATGGCTGAGACAGTTGGACAGACAGACGGACATGACGAAACTATAAGGGATCCGTTTTTGCCCTTTGGCTTTGGAACCCTAATAATAATCAGGTGCTCGTAGCGCAGCAATGCCCAATGGTTGTCACGATCGTTAACCTTTTAACTATCAGCGGCACTCCACGCCGCGCGCCGGAGACCGTAGTAATGGATTCCCTTTTGTATCTCATTTCTCAATGTTTGACATATTAAGGTTAAGCTCTGCTCGACTGGGTCAGCCTCTATATGGGTTCGTTATAGTCAGTCCAAGTGGATGACCATAACCTGCCTTTACCACCACCACCAATATGGCAATAAATTAATGATAATGATATAGGTATTATGTGACAAGTACGGCATAATCGTGGAGTTTTCAATAAATTTTCTCTCGCCTCGATTTGAGCGCGAAAGATTTTTCCCAGCGGTAGGACAATACCGGCTGATTCATTTTGATTTGTAAAAAATGTGCTCTTCCTATATTATAACTAATCTTGCAGCATACTGCTATATATATATATATTTTCCCTTGCCGATTTCGGCAATGGTGACTGTTCATGTTTGATGGAGAGGGCTTCGATCATGTGCCCTCATGTGGCTTATGTACCCTATTTTGGCACTGAACGTTCTTGCACAGCGCGGGCATGTTAAGGTACTATTAACATAATTGTACTGCATGCTGGAGGGAGGTTTACTTTTGAGGAGATCTCTCTTGGCGTCTAGATCAGTCCTCCTTTGGTCTTCAAAACTATGGATACTACTATGCAGCATACGTCTCCACCCAGTCCGGTTTTTAGCCATATCCTCCCAGTGAGAGGGATCCACTTTGCATCTTTTCATATGTCTTTTCTGAACATCTTTATACCTAAGAAACTGGCCGCCTTGTTTCCGCTTGCCGTCTTTGAGTTCAGAAAAGAAGATGCGTTTAGTCACCCTCTCATCAGGCATCCTCAGGACATGTCCACACCAACGCAGCTGACGCCGCATCAGATAGGCTTCTATACCGCAGACATTGGCCCGTCGTAAGACTTCCGTGTTTCTAACACGGTCGGACCACTTGATATTTAAGATGTCTCTAAGACACTTCAGATGAAAACGGTCTAATATTCGAATATGTCTACGGTATGCACACCACGTCTCAGAAGAATAAAGGATATTCGGTATCACTATAGCCATGTATACGCTGATCTTTGTTTTAAGTTTTAGATCATGAGAGCGAAATACCTTTTCCCGGAGTTTGCCAAACGCTGCGGAAGCGGCACCAATTCTGCTATTGATTTCCGAGTCAAGGTCACCCTTTGATGTTAAGGTGCTACCCAGGTATTTAAACTTGTCCACCTGCTTTAGGACGACATTATCAAGTCTTATATCCAAAGGGCCATGACTGATAGTTTCTAATGCCATGACTTCAGTCTTAAGGATGTTAATTTTAAGGCCAAATTTACGACAAGATTCGTCTAGATCTCTTAGCAGTATTTGCAGGTCTTCTGGGGATTTCGCTACAAAGCACAGATCATCCGCGTACATAATCTCTGTTATTACGTCATACGACACCTTAGTGCGGGCCCTTAATCTGTCCAGATTAAAAAGTTTACCGTCAGTACGGAATCTGATATGTATCCCTCTAGTTGCATCGCTCCTCAAGGACTCCCCAACTACAGTTGAAAAGTAGAGGGCAAAGAGGGTAGGTGCCAATACACATCCCTGTTTCACGCCACAGGTGACAGAAAAGGGCTCAGACTGTTCTTTATTTACAGAGATACGGCAGCTCATATTATCATGTAAGAGACGAATCATTCGGATAAACTTTTCCGTGCAACCAAGCTTTAACAAAACTGTCCATAGCGCTTCACGAGGCACACTATCAAAGGCCTTTTCGAGATCAACAAAACACAAGACTAGAGGCTGATTCTGTTCGCGGCTCTTCTCTTGAAGCTGTCGAATGGTGAAAATTGCTTCACATGTGCCTCGATTTGGACGAAACCCAAATTGGGTTTCAGGCAGAATTTCTTCAGATATTGCTGAAAGCCGGTTAAGAATAACTCGAGCAAATATTTTTCCTGGGGTTGATAACAGTGAGATGCCCCTGTACGAGTTGCAGTCAGCACGATTCCCTTTATTTTTATATAATGTACAGATGTTTGACACTTTAAAGCATTCGGGTACAGACTCTTCATCCCACATTCGAGAGAACAGCTTCCAGATGGTATGATGTAAATTTGTCCCGCCGTATTTGTATAATTCTACCGGTATGCCATCAGCTCCCGGTGCCTTTTTATTCCGCTGCTGTTTGATGGCGTTAACGACTTCCTGGAGTGATAATGGATCATCCAACGAGGCAACCCGTGGAAGTGCGGGCAATGAGGCTATGCAATTTAGATCTGCTGTACGATCTACGTTGAGAAGGTTATTAAAATGTTCAACCCAGCGCTTTAACACTTCCTCTCTGCTGGTTAACAAAGTACCATCAAGCGCTTTTAACGGTACATTAACAAGATGATGACTGCCAATTAATGCTCGCACCTCACAAAAGAAATCACCAAGTTGGTTTGAATCGAACAGCCATTGCATATGATGTGCCTTCTCATCCCACCATTTGTCCTTTATGGCGCGGGTGAGCTTACGTAATTCCAATGAGCTCTTCTTGATCTCATCTTTGACGTTATTTGATGAATCCTTGCGCCGGATGAGCTCGCGGTGTTTGGCTATGGCATCTGTAAGAATATTATCATTCTCATCAAACCAGTCTTTGTTGCAAGTTGATTTCAAACCTAAATTATCCAGTGCAATTTTGGTTATCTGAGAAGACAAATCCCGCCATTTTGATATTAGGTCACCATTTTGGACGTCGAGCTGAGATGTGACGCAACCAACAGCTTGTTCGTATTCCTCCCGCGTCTTCGTAACCTGTAGTTTTGGTAAGTCAAGATGGAGTGACTTTATTTTAATAATTCGACGGGGTCGATGAAGACGTAACGCCAATTTTGTGATCACGAGCTGGTGATCAGACCAGCAGTTAGCTCCGCGCATTACTCGAGTTATATGGACGTCTGCCAAATCCCTCTGCCGCACGATGACATAATCTATAAGGTGCCAGTGTTTGGATCTTGGGTGCATCCAGGTAGCTTTGTGCTTAGCGGGGAGTCTAAACATAGTATTAGTTATACTCAGGTGAAATTGAGCGCAGAGACTTAATAGCAGTTGTCCGTTGCTATTCATATTTCCTATACCATGTCTCCCAAGCACCTTCGGCCACGCATCGTAATCACGTCCAACTCGTGCGTTGAAATCTCCCAGCAGAAGTATTTTTTCACGAGATGGTATCTTGGACAACACTTGGGTGACCTCCTCATAAAACTTATCCTTTATTTCATCGGTCTTGTCTAGAGTTGGTGCATAGATGCTAATGACATTAAGAAAGTTACCGGAATCTAGATGTAAACGCAATGAAATTACCCTGTCTGATATGTACACCGGGCGTTCGCTCAATTTTGTTGCTATTTGTGTTTTAATAGCAAACCCGACACCTGAACGTCTGGGTTCGCTAGCGTTTGTTCCCTTCCAGTAAAAGCTATAACCACCACCGCGCTCTGTGAGCTCTCCCTCTTCAGCCAAATGTGTCTCGCTTAGCGCGGCAATGTCAACATTGTATCGTTTGAGTTCTCGAGCAACAATGGCAGTTTTTCGCTCAGGGCATAAGTTGTTTGGATTATCAATTAGGGTGCGCACGTTCCACGCACCACAAACCAGAGGTTTGAAGCATTTTTTCTCTTTGTAATTTTGACCGCGATAAAATGGATGCGTAGGCAGCCGCGGTTACTACCTCCCATTTAGTTGGTGGAGTAAGCATTTGTTTGGGACACCTTTTCTAGTCCCCTCCCCGGCTGAGCGGGGGAAGCAGAGCCTCTCTAAATAGAGCTGCTTCGTCGCAAAAGAGTGCTGCCGAGCCACACTGTTACCCCAATGCAGTGCGAGAGCGACCACTTATCCCTATGCCGCCTTCGTGCAGGTATTAGACAAACCCCGGTTAGCATCACCACCAGACCTCTCTACCTCTACCCATCGCCGAAGGACTTTGACTCGGAATCCAGTAAACGTGAAACAGAACAGTCAATTACGCAGGATATATTTAAGTGCACAAATGTACGCGCAAAACACAGATGCACTCTCTCGTCCGTGCTCTTCTTTACCCGATGGAACGGAAAACCGCTACGATCAGAGAAAAGCTGGATGCAGTGTCTGGCCGACGATAACCTTGACTCCTATCGCCGCCCTGAGCCTTCCACACAAGCTTTGCTACCTCGCTAAATGAGCCATACTCGTTTACTTATCAGCGATGAGATGCCACATTTACCGAGGCAGGCTTTATGCACAATAAAACGGGGAGTAACCGCTTAGACACATGTATGCCAAGGCATACAAAGTCTTCCCCTCACCAGGTTTAGCCCACGTGCCGACGTGGTTTCCGGGGTGTGGCCGTTGCGTGCATTGCAACTACTTGGAGCCACTGGTGAGAGATTATGGAGTATCGACGATTTTAACTGATAACTGACGCCTTAAAGGCCGGCTGGCAGAAAACAGACGCTAATATTCCACTACACCCCAAACTATACTGCTATAACTAATACAAGAAATCGATTAATTAGTCTACAGTCAAAACAAGGATCAAATCGCGACCACAGCGTGCTCATCTCAACTCATCCCAGCTAGTACTGTGAATACAGAGCTGTTCCGCATCGTTGAGCAATGCACAGCTTTGTCTAATTCCTGCTCGTAAGCGAATCAAAAACGTCGAGCAATCAGCGCCCGCATTGCAGCCCGCATGCTTGTACCGACGCAAAACAAACAGAGCTGCGGTCACCGCACACAACGGTGCGGGATACTTTGCCCTGGTTGCAACTTACCTGATGCTTGGTCTTATTGTTTTATTACTATATTTGACTAAGTTATTCATTAATTTTTGACACGATTATCACAGCGCTATTTGTTATCTATGCTTGGTGTCACTGATTCGATTCCCGTTCCGTTCCCAATATGGGTTTTTGTGCATTGTGAAGTTATTTATATGTTTGTATATTTCTATGTTCTAAAACACGTTACTCGACTTAATTGCTCAAAGTAGTTCAGCGCAGTGTAAACATTTTGCACATAGTTTCTCGTACTCATGTAGTTCACAACAGTGTCAGGTGTGACTCGAACTCTGTATGTATAAGATGACACAAAGGCTGGCTCAAGAGGTGATCGTCTAACTACCCACACTAAGTAAGATTACGTTAATTTGACACGGACTTTATCACGGGGAAGTTGTAACAAGCTCGGGATCACGCCCGCGCCGCCCGCGTAACGAGACATCCAACTTATTATAATGATATGAAGCTATGCGAACTATTCCAAACAGCGCGGCAGCGCGGCGTTCCGTTTGGCTGGCGTTCGATGTGCCAATCTAAATGAACTGCGGCGGCTGACAAGACGAAGTCAGGAACGGCAATCACGTCGCCACCTTATTACTGATATTACTGCAAGGCTGTCGTGAGTGGTGACGTCAGGGATTCATCAGGCTTGCGGTGCGGCCGTGGCGTAGCTGCGGCGCGTCTGCGGCGGCGCTAGTCCGGTGACGCCTGTGCTTTAAAGCGCTTTGAAGCGTGCACTGTCGTCGGAACATTCTCAACTTTACCCTACAAAATCACATCTACATTTACTATAAATTCTCGTCCGTTGCAATAAGGTTTACTTTAGTTTAATGGTCTGCTTTATCGATGTGGTGCAACTTAACTCATTACGTAGTAGGCAGAACTATGTCCCCCCGGGCGAGTTTCCCCTCGGATTTGTTCAGACAGAAAATCAATGGTTGTGCCGATACCCCCGTTCTAATGTCGCATTGTTATAGAGTATGAGTCGGTGAACACGATTGTTATGTGTGCAATTGAAAAGATAAGAAACAATTCAAGATAATAAATGTTCTTTTTGCAATAGAAATTATCTTTTATTTTACTTATCTTTATATTTCAATTTGGTAACATTTTCAATCATTTTAATATTTTATTTATCACTATAGTAAATTAAATCATGATCTTAATCTCATTAGAGCTAAGTACCTATATAACAAAAAATATGTAACTTCTTTCAAAATAGTTTAGTACTGGTTTTAAAACGGCGCGCGCGCCGGCCGGGGCGCTCAAATAAGAACTTGTATTTAAAACTAGATTTTTTTAATTTAGAAAAGCAGCGGCGCTCTTCAAAGGAAATAACACAATTCTAAATTCAGATGATCTAGTAGTGGATGTTTTTGATACGTAATATTGACATGACTGCTTCATCCTACTACTATTATAAAGGCGAAAGTTTGTAAGTATGTATATCTTTCACGTAAAAACTACTGAATGGATTTGAATGAAACTTCACCACAATATAGCTTATACATCAGAATAACACATAGGCTACAATTTTGAACCTGAAGTCCACGCGAACGAAGTCGCGGGCAAAAGCTAGTCTTACATAATTCTAGTTAATAATAATTTTAGTCATTGACATTCTGCTACTTAACTGAATGACCCATACCTGGATTCTGAACATTTTTCTTATATACTTCTAACTTAACTAAACTTTATATACTTCTAATCCTTCGAGTCGAAAATAAACCTCTTGTACAGACACATTGACAAGTGTTACCATTACATAGTGAAACTTAAAACGCTTTACTGCGACAAAGTAATTAATATCACTGGGGACATTAGCACCCCATGACGTGCCACCCACCCACAAACACAGGGTAATAAGACCCTACAAAAGTATGGTGTTACCATTTAAGTCACTTTTAGAACAAAATTGCTCTCCTAGTGAGAGTTTCGAGGGATAAATTCACTGCAGCGAACTGCACTTACAAATAAATATTTACAGTGAAATGGTGCGACTTTTCACAAGAATTTTTTCTTCTGTATCACGTTCATGAGTGTAATGTTACAATAATTACAATTTAAAATTTACAAGCTCCAAGACTGATCCAGTATTTGATACCCTAGTATAAGTTAGCAAACTGACATGATATAATTATATCTGTCTCGTTATTACTTCGTGGAAAGGACAAGGACAGGATATCCCTAAAAAAATGTCATTGTTGGCGCGGTATACCAACTTGTATTTAAGGTACTGTCAATTACACAAATATTTTTCCTGTACGAGAATCGAACCCGCAAATCCGCTGTGACAAAAATGTCAACAATTGTTAAATTGTTGGAATTGTTTCAATTGTTTATTGTGTTTATTCACAGTTACTTTCGGCAAAACATTTTATTTTCTTTTGTTGTATAGAGGTTATTTTCAACCCTCAATGAATATTTTTAAACGCAATCAAAAATCCTTTTATAAATTCACTTGATTTGCAATTTGTCACCACCATTCCTTTTTTGACTTAATAATTCTTCATAACTAAGAAATTTTTCGTTACAATATTGCAGGAATCCATTGAACCATAACTCTCCTTGTTCCTCAAATAATTAACCTCAATAATGACCATAATTATTACCTTCCTGAAGTAAAAGCCCCAATTGTCGTCCGTGGGGACATTTTCATCATTTTCATATAAATCGAAATTATCGCGACGCCTCACCGCGTCGATCTGATGCCAATTTTTATTCGATTCCAATACAATATTGCTGAAATACTTTTTTATTGACGTTATTATCTGCAATAATTGAAGTCGAATTATGGGTACGTGGTTCGGCTTGAAATCCTAGTATGTTCTTAGAAATTTACGAAAATGATTAAGAACAAGGTTTAGTTATATTTTTGTTTGGTCCTTTTTCAATGTTTTGTGCGTGAGGTCGTGACAGTCGTTATCTTGTACGTCGTTCGCACTAACGCGCACCATCGTTAGCTCTAATGCGATGCGACGAAAACAATCCCTCTCACCCTACGCGCAATGTTTCATCGCAGTATAAATATAACATGTGTGCGGTAATGTTAACGGCATTAGTGGAACAAGTTCACCATAATCACGTTTAGTTCCAAAAATAATGAAACCTTGTTTATCATTTTAAAGTCTTTCATATTAATACCTTATACAAAAATATGATCTACATAACTTATTGAGAAATAAAAACCGATGGTGTATTTACGTTACGTGTTTTTACCCGACTGTCAGGAAGGGTTACGTTAATTCACAGATGTAACTATGTAAAACTTGGATTTTATTTCTTTTATTTTTACAAAGCGTATTTTCTCTATTACTTTAGCACTACAGTATTCTTTCCTACGACAACGCGGCGACGACCTAATTTGGTACTAGCAGAATAAATAAATATTTTTAAAAGTAAACATAAATCTTTAGGAACAGTGAAATATATAGGTAACACGTGCTATATGTCCCATGCGCGGCGCATCGTTACCGGCGCGTCACGCTCGGCTGAGCGACTCCCTTAACGCTATCACACTATCATTGTCTCAGGATGTACTGACACATTGATGATTAGTATGTTCAAGATCATAATAAAAAGAAATTAATATTAAATTATAAAATAAATGTATCAAAAATGCTGTATATTTTACACACTGGCAATTGGCATGTCATTATCGCGCGTATCACGCTCGTTCGAGTATTTGCAAATAAATCTATATTATTAAAGGAATTAAAGATTAACATCTCAGTGTCAGCTGGATTTCATCCCACGCAATATCTATAAACAAACAAGGGGAGTTAAATTCTATTGTGCAATACTTTTAACAATGGTTCTCTAGTTCTAAAGAAGTGTAAGGTTAAATTAAAAATAAACAATGTCTGTGTCCAAATAATCTATGTGACAAAATGAATGGGGTGTGAGTAGAATTATACCTAATATTGAATCAGATTTTTTGTAAGCTCTCTTAAAATTTGCATGCACCATGATTAAAATTATAGTAATAATATGATAACTACTGTTAAAATGGATATTTGTATTATTTACATTTCGAATATATTCAAATAATTAAGGTACAATGAATATAAAATTAAGAAATGATAATATAATTTGTCAAACTTCATCGCCGTGTGTCCCGTTCCCCGCCAAGAACAGCTGACTCATGACTCATCGACACTGCGCTGTCGGTTTTTTGTGCGATAATTATCTGAGCGATGACGCCATTGTTCGGACGCACTAAGTACCCCACTCCATCACCCGCTGCAAGTCACCACCCAACTATTTAATTATGCGGACAGAAGTACCACTGTAAGTAATGCGCTAAAATTGCAGTGTTCATACCTACCCTTATATCGTATTTCCTCTACTAGCATAAGAAAGAACTGTACTGTTATTTGATAACTAAAATCAAAATCAATCCTTTAGTCTAGAATAATATGCGTAATTTAATTAAATAATAAAATTCGGTATGCAATTAAGAGCACTAAGATAAGTAGCGTTAAGTGAAGATAAACTTTGTGTCTGTATCTAGTACCTACTGTCTATGCAATTAAGGTTTTGGGGAATTCTTGTGTTCTTTCAATCTTTCATAATGCCTATTAACTAGTTAGTTATTACTGTGGTTAGGTTAGAAGACAATGATTTAATAAGCCCCATTGGCACGGGCTCCTGTTGGTTGTTAGAGCTATTTGCTCAACGATGGGTTTTCTGTAGTTCGTTACCGGCTGGCGCGGCGTCAAGTCACGTCGCGGCGCGCGTCGGATCGAGCCACGTCCGCGCTACGTGTGAGACAGGTGATTCCTATTGAACATGTAATCTCTTTTTATTCCCTACTTGAATACAAGTCAACGGGTTTCGCGAGATTACGTTAAATGTTACGTGGAAATGTCAGACTGCTTTACTGGAACTCTACGTTTTGATCAATTCTGTTATAAGATTCAGAACTCTGCCTTATCCAGACCACTTGATTTCATTTTGTAAAACCTCAAATCTTTTGTAGACTTATAAATTTATTTATTAAGAATTTTATATTAACATTTTTATTAAAAAAATTGCAAGCAAAGCAAACACAAGTTCCAAAGTAGAAAAAAAATGGTTACGAACTTAACTGTCAATATTCTCAAAATAGACCAAAGATCCCTACAGTGATTTATATTTTACGTAATGAAATATGAGGTTTATCTTACTGAATAATATTGCTAGAATACGAATCGTGTTTGAATGCATAAGTTACTAAATATAAAATTGTGCTGAATATGAACCTGGTTAGATAAATACACAAGCTGCCCTGCCAACTTAACTCTGCATAATATAATATATACAACTCGGGCTGTCGCAAATATCTTTTACATTCAACCATATCAGAATGATCATCAAAATTCGCAGGCGCAGGTCATTTCCCGTTCGTAGAAATAATAATTGTTTGTTAGTTTAATATTGATCGTAATTTTTGAGTTCATTTTATTTATTTCATTTCATTAACATGAGTTTTGCATTAATGCATGATAGAAATACGAGCGAGTCTATGTTCAGAAAATAATAAACGACAAAAAGTTAAGTAAAATTGGGTTGTTCGTGAAAATAAAAATATGAAACTGAAACATAATTAAATAAATGAGCTAACAAATATTTTATTTAAACTTTTCTAGAGGTTTCTTCGAGACAGCGATACACAAAGCCAAGATAAACGGAGATCTATCAAAGGCTCTGACTTTTCAGTATCTCTTTGTTCTGTTTAACGTAATTGCATCCAAATGATTCCGGTGAGATGATTCAAACACCCATCGCGTCTGTTTATATCCGCCGTTTGTTTGAAGTAAATAAAACGTAAAATTCGTATCTTTAGGGTGTCACGGAAGAGGCGGAGGGGTGGAGGAGGCTCACGATTGTTTCATTTTCTCTGATTGAACCCACCAATATTGTATTTCTGACAACAATTTTGTGAATTCTCTGTAACGACGATCGCTTTGACGCTCTTGTTGCTGTAATGAGTCTGTTTGAATTTGATTTTTATGTGATAAATTAGTCTTATAATGAATTATAATAAATACATAGCATTTGCCATAATTGATTTTATCATAATAATAATATACTGTTTTCTAAAGTAATTAAAAGATTTTTTAAATTAATAATGTTAGTGAACAATAAATAATGTATAAGTTATCATGAATTAAAATTAATAGTGATCATTTCGTCACATAATTGAATACGCAAATTAAAATATTTTAATTTTTTTTTAATAACAGCATAAGTAATTATTACTATAACTTAATATAACTTAGATAAACTAAAAAATCCTTAATAATATTATCATTTTATAAAAAGATACATAAAAGACACATTTCCAGAAAGTACAATGTTATTTGCCGTCGTCAAACAGTTGTAGTAACAAACGCCTACTCTAAGAAATAACGTTAGTAAACTCGCGAAAATCACGATAAGAAGATTTATTACATTTGCAAAAAAATCTGTATCTGTGTGATTACCGCGAGTGCGCCTCACGCTGCGTTCCGCGACGTCGCTATTAATCTAAGTCAAATTATTCTATATTAATAAATCACGCGCTACGTAGCTACATGGCTACGGCGCTACGGCGTAGCGCTACGACAAAAGTTTCCTCTCAATAATAACGTTTGTTTTGTTTTTATTATAAATAGACAAGATTAATTAAATATAGTAAGTACTGTTTACAGAAAATGTTGATGACCCTGATTCTATACGTTTATTGCACATAAACATTTTCTGCGTAATTTTTTTTTTCATTAGGCAACGCAACAAAGTGCAAAAGTTAAACATAATTATACAAATCACTCTCAGCTATAAATACTAAATACAAAATATGTATAGATAGTATTCTATTATGATATTTTAGAAATCATGAATGAAACAAAATGTAAAGAATAAGAAAGCTTATTAAATATAATTAGGTATTTAATAAGAAAATTTGAAATAATCCTTTTTCTATTGTCTAATAACTAAAGTAACCAAAGTTCTAGATTAAAACTAATTGTAATTAAAAATGATCTCTTCAGCTAATTAAATTATGTTTGTAAATAAAACTGTGATTTTAGCAAACCAAATCAAATATAATGATGAGACACACTCAACTGCTACCAAGAATGTGCTTCTACGCTAAGAGAAAAAAAATTATCAGTTTTATATAGACGGTGCTCGTACCAGACATAAAAGTCTCCTCGTAGAAGGGTTAGTATCGCGAGATGTTTGGCTGGCTGCCACTACAACCATCCTACTAGAACAATTTTATTACCTTCCGATTGTAACATATTTTATGTGAACATGTTTATTCCCGTGTTTCGGTACGTTAAAGCTGTTTACACTGAGCTACTGCGAACGTTGGCACGTTCTAAAACACATATGAAGTTAGGGTGAATACTATTTTCAGTGAACTACAGAGTTGAATTATCATTTTGCACGCCTACCATTTAAGTTTATTCTTGGATGTAAAAGTATAATCTGAATTTAAAAATCTTTAATACAACCATCACCTTAAAATGACCATTTGTCACCACAGTGACTGGCAGATACTTCAGTTGGCACACTTCAACTTGCTCAATTTTTTTGATAATGGATAAAATATTGATCACGAACCACTTGAGTCAAGCAGTGTTGTGGTATTCGGCATAGCACTGCCTTAAAAATGCTTACATTGTAGTATTCTGGAGGTACAGCCGCCGCGCGCCGCGCCGGAAGGATATTCCACTCTTTTGCTGCGCGTTGCTTGCTTGAGGAAAGTAGGTTCGAACCGTATTCCCATATCTAGTAAGACGTATCAGTATCTAGTGTCCTGAAACGACGCGATGTTTGGTGGAAGAATGAAGCTTCCAGATAAAATCACTCGTCTGACCTGAGAATCCAACCCTTGGACCTAGAATGTTATGTTTTGACTGTCATTGCCGACCACTACAGGAGACAGTAATATAATTTAAATCCATGACATAAAAGATAAATTAATCTAAATGAAGAATTTTAATACAACAAATAAATAATATTTCTTGTTTGTTTTACTTGGGTATTCATCATATTGTTCCATTGTTACAAAGGCTCGCTGTGAATCGGACCGATTGTTTCAATGTTTCATACTAACTTTATAATGGCGACAAAATTCAGGCTATTCGGAATAAACAACCTTAGCTTTCATTAATTTCAATTCACAACTTACTGAAACACAATTGTATTCATTTTTAATTTAAATTATGTGAATATTATTGAGAAAAGATTCAGATTCTAATCAGTCTCATCAAGCATGATCTCAATCATAAGAAATTAGAAGCTGCCAGTCCTCTAGTACTCTATTCAAGTATAACATGTGAATACCATTTAAAATATGTAGTTGAATGTAGAAGAAACTTTCGATAGCACGGGTAGGTATAGCTTAGTTATCAAAGTGGCTTTAGCCAGCGTCAAATCCAGTTCATTATCCATTCTTTCGTCGTGCATGAATCTAGAATATCAGAAGACTAATAAGATTTTAGTCCCAGCATCGTCTAGAAGACCAAAGTAAAAAACAAAATACAAACACGAGCAGTACATCAATAATTCAGAAACATCTGACTCAAGGCAAGACAAGTTTAGTAACTTCAATAAAAAATACAAACGAGCAATAAATCAAATACAGATTTTAGGCTCTAACATCCTGCGAGATGGCGCCGTATGCCGCGGCCGCGTTGAAAGTTAACGAACTAAGTCTCTTTGTGAATACTAATTTACTTCAGATTGAATTTACCGCAAATTTATGTCTCGTTTCTCTAAAGTTTGTACCAAAGTAATCCTTGCTTTTACCGCGCCTCGCAAACAGCGCGAAACGAACGACGCGCCATTTCGATGACGATGCGATTATTACTGATATGACAAGGACAGCAATGCTATCATTATGTGGGCTGAAAGTAGGGGTGAAAGAGATAGCATACGGATAGCATAGCAGGAAGTTGTAAAAGTCAATGTTACGCGACCGAGTCCGAGTGGGCAAGATAAGGGTGTGCATTCAATAACACGAACGCAAGAATATAGTTATGAGAAAATGCATCGAGATTTAGTATACTTCTTTAACCGGCCCCTTAATGTTTTTATTTGGCAAGTAAGTAAGATAATGCTTTTAATTTGTATTTTTGCGTTACTAAGTCTCTGAAGATTACTAAAACGTACTTGTAGTCAAGGGCAAGATGATGCTTTAGAAATAATGGCAGTATGCAATTTTGCATTTACATTTTAATCTCCTTGTATTTTGGATCTTTGGTTAAAATGTTTATTTGTTTATACATACATACCTCATATTATGATCGACTTTAAACACGGAAGAAAGCGTAAACTATCACGGTTTTATTTAGAATAAGTTAAATAATAAAAACGTCGTCAACACAACATAATATAAATTCTCCTGTATCGTGTAACGTGACATAATACAATTTCATAAAGCACAAACAGCGACCGGATAAAAGATATTATCTGAAAATCGCACCAATATTTACCTCGTGCGGGGATCGAAGTCAATCACTTTTTACTGTGCCAAACGTGTCGTCAAATTTACTCTTGGTAATTTGAGTATTATTTGGTTATCAGTCAGAGTTCGAAATTCATATTTCTCCATAATTTGCTTTACTTGTAACATCGCGTTACACCTCGATGGACGAGCACCCTAACTCGTTTCGCAAACATATCTGTTCTGTGCGGGTCTTACAAAACCATGTTACGCTATTTGTTCTTCATATTTGAGTTAGAAGCTCCCTCAACCTTTACACTGTAGAACAAAGTCGCTGTGTTGGCGATTCTTTATTTTATACCAGTTCTATTTATATGAGGTAAATGTGGAGGTACATGAAGATTGTTTTGAAAAGGAAATCGATGGAGTTGGTGTAGCCTTTTTTTGGTTCAATGTAACACAGATTAGAACTTGGTTCATTTCAGTTTATGTATGCTTCTATTTTGCAGCAGGTTTGATGCTGAAAATCCATCCTCGCGATCGGTGGTGGTGGCAAGAGATCCGAGAAGAAATAGTAATCTTACATGGGCACAGGTCCAGTCTCTTTGCTGCCACTGAAAATTATGATTTCATAAATTTTGTCCGACATAGAAATCGAACCTGGGAAATTTTATTCAATACAACTGCATGCATGCATTGCTGCATTTTGCATTTTAACTGCATTTTGTTCATGCAACTACTACAGCTAAAATATAGTTTTTACTTTTTTACCAGGTTATACACAGCATATATCGTGAATTGGTCGTTATCATATAAGCCTATCACCGTCCACTGCTGATCAAAGACATGGCGTAGATAGTATATGTTTCAGTTTCGAAATCTGACTTAAAATCCCCCGGCCATACCACTCGCTCTATTTTAGTGGAACGTTATTCAAAATCTATTTAAAGTGTTCTTGAGTGCTGGACACGAAGACATTATTAAATTCTGTGTAGTTAAGAGTCTGTGTAGTCTAAATACAGTGCGAGTTCAACAAAGGCAGATATGAGCTTCCGATCTCTGTTGCAAAGTCCCAGGCGACCGCATGATGTACGTGTACAGGACAACGCTGGAAGCTAGTAGCCCCAGGGGCAAGCGCTAAGGTTTCAGAGTGATTGTTTTGAATGATGATTTCGAAATATATCAGGAAAAAATTTAAATTAGAGATTTAGCAAATCCATTATAAATTTACACCAGTGCAATTTGCCAATACAACTTTGTACTTTGGTAGCAATAGTCCAGTAGCATAATTTTTATATTGCTTATTATCGTATAATATTAAAACAACTCAATTAAATATAATTTGTTTTTTTTTTAAAACAAATATGACAATCTCCATTACAATACTAGCTAAGAGTATTTTTCTCGATCTACCCTCCCCACAATAGCATAAATATATTCATGTAAGCGTGTATGGTAATTGTTTCGTCTTTAACAACAAACCGAGCGATCCCACCTACCCTCGGATTCTTCCACAATTACAACGAGACAGACAATTTGCAGCACATTCATATTCATACAGCTATTCACCGCGCTAAGGGCGCGCGCACACGGTACGACCAAACAAACGAGCGTTTGATAGCAAGCGCGTAATTACACAAAGTCTTTGTTCCCGTAATTCGCTAATAATGGCGATTTTTACGCGTCCCGAAGTCATTTCCTTTTCTATGGGAGCGTGTTCATTTGTTATTCTTTGTCTTTTTTCAGGAAAGTAAAGGGTTGGAAGTTGTTCTTTTTTCCTGTTAATTTTATCGATTTTGTTACCTGAAGTGGTTTCAATGAGCGTCGAGTACCCAATTTTAAAAGTGTTCGCTAACATTATTTAAAGTAACCGGCATTTAATTTTTGTGAAACATTTTATGCAAATTAAAACACACTTGAGGTATCAACATCGTATATTTTCTGTTAAAATGAACAGAAAATGAACGTTTATGGAAAACGGCCAAATTGAGTTTCAGTAGCTGTCATCATTACTCAAGTTGGATTTTTCCTCTCCACTCCATTCGGGCAACACGAATTTCCTTACTGCACTACCATTATTCATTCCAAATATTTTAGAATATCATCTAACTTTTATTGGCCACGGCTAAAGTACGGCTGTTTATTTGAAAAGTGCGTCAGATTTATAACCATACTTACAGAATTCGTAAATTTAATGAAATGATATGGGCTGAATACATTCTTAGAATACACGCTGGCCGCTGGACAGGAAATTCCTACAACCGCCGCAGGGTTGCGCTGGTTGGACGACCATCCAGATCATGACGTGACTATTACTGAATGAGTCGTGGAATTAAAACTGGATTTCGAAAAGCTTATGATGATGATGATAAACAAATTCAGTATTGTTCTCAATAGTCGCCTGTGCCAGTCTTATCTCGACTTGGTAATCGAACCCGGAATGCAATGGTCACAGGGTTCGATTACCAAGTCAAGATAAGACTTGAAATGTTTTTCTAATTAAAAAATTCTGTTCAGTCCGCAGACTTTGAAGCTAAGATTTAAGACGATAGAATAACTAGAACTGTGTTAGACGATCACAACTTCCATTAAAAATCGTAAACTGCTATAAATTCACACAAGCACTGAAGAGCGAAGGTGTTGGAGCTTATGCTAATAACTCATTATAACGCAAGTGTGAGCGCAAACTTAAAAGTTTACGCTTCTAGTTTGCGACTCAGTAGACTTTTGTGAAAGTCGCGGGAACGCTTGCAAAGGAACTGTGTCGCGGCGCGGGATGAAAGCCTTATTGTGTGCTCGTACTAGTTTGGTACCAACTTGTGTGACACTATTTTTAGCTAATTTAATTGAAGTGGTTTGCTGATGTACTTGGAGACTGGAGTTGGATGTTGTTACAATATAATTATAAATACGTATAGACGCAAGAAGTGTAAAGGGTTAAATTAAGAATGTTTGAAACAGAAAATAAGTCACAGAATACGAGGCCCTATTGGTAAATTTTGTTCGCTATTATATTAAAATCAAATTACGGCTCAAATCACATGAGCTAAGAGTTTCTCATAAAACAATGATAACAAATACAGCTATTATAACCTGCTTTGTCTTCAAACAATTAAAACAAACGCATTATCCCTGATTGTATTAAGCATTCCAAGAGTTTTCATATTTGATGAGGTTCACGTATATACGGCAGACGGGAGTTGCGAACAAAAAGTTGTAACAAACAGTATGGCGCGCCATTAGCATAATATATCTGCTATTAATAATTCCGGGAGCATCGCGCATCGATTAACGCTCGCGGGGTGCTCTCCGTCTCAATCTGACAAGAGATAAGTACCCTACAAGTTCTACTATACTATCTCCTCTCTTCGTTCTAAAACGATAAAAGACACATTCATAAAAAAAATTACAAAGTTTTTTCGAATTTGTTTTTGGTAGATGATATGAGAAGTTTTGGTGTCCACTCATTTAAATGCCTGCAATGTAAGTCGTAGTTAGTATGCGTCGCCGCGCCGTCACCAAATCTGCGACTATCATAATCGTCATAGTTGTACCGCTAAGCCACGGCCGCGGCCGTACAGCCAGCAAGTACACGTGTGATAATATTTATTTTCTTTCTGGCTACACTAACATGTGTTATGTAGTTTGAATGATTTAAAGTGAAAGCAAACAAAAATCCTTACGTATAAAAAATCAAACCACATAACTGCATATTTTTTTTTATGTGTTCAGAAAAACTTTCTTTGGACAAATCAAATCAAATCAAATCAAATCATTTAATCAAAGTTAAATTAGTACATTACAATGTAAAATAAAATCTTAAAATAATGCATTAAGGTATAATAGTGTCGGTTTTTATTTAAAATATTACACACTACAGTATGAAACTGTAGCTTGTTGCCGTATTACCGAGCACTACTGGACTACTTTTTGCTACTTAGAATATCAAGTTCTCTTTGAGGTGTGTAGGCCAGTGTGCTAAATTTCATTCAAACCCGTTTAGCCGTTGAAACGTGATTGAGTAACAATTATTGAATTACCTACTTTTATTCTCAAAGTTCAACCATCTTTATGAAACGAACGTTCACAGATTATGAGGATAATATTATGTTACAATATCACAAGAGGTCGTATCATCTACAACGGAACTGGTTAAACGTTACATACCGACTACTACCGAGCAGCTCCTTGTCGCGTAGGAAGCGAGGCTACCTCAGCTTTTTATTCAGCGAGTTCATTACATTAGGACACAATGCGTGGTCACAATGGGCAGGCGCGAACAAAGCGCGGTGCAACACCCGCGTGCCCCCGGGGCCGGGTACAACACTACGTAATACTTTTAAAATGGTTCTGCGGGTTCCCATCCCTAGAGTCATTATCATTTTACATTTTGCGGAAATGTTCCCGTCGAAATGAAGTGTGCTGTCTGTTGAGCGACGACAATGAATATTTGATTCATATATTGGATTTATAATTCAATGTGGCAATTTAAAATTCTATTTTTAATTTTCAACATGGAATGTTGGGAATTGCGTGTTCCGACAAAGTGAAGGGAATTATGTATCAACGATCCGGGAATTGATGCGCAATATTGTTACACTTTATGAGATTAAATAAACATTCAGATATTTTATTAGTATAGGTTTTGGATACACACCCTAATTGTGTGTTTTTTTGAGGAATATAATAATTGACAAATAACAACATTGATAACGGCCTCTATCCTTTCTGGTGTTATCGTACTGTTAACTAAATAAATAAAAACTGCGCCTCGGAGAGCATGTTTGGGTGCCGTCCCATTGACCCCATTTCTATGGTGGTAGAGTCTTGCTGGTGACTCGAGCGAGTATACTCACCATCTTACAGAACTTTGGCGTGAAATAAAATTATTTCTACTGTTTCATATGGTCAGTGAAGAGAACCGGAGGCCTAAGTCCCCATAAAGGTCGGCAACGCATCTGCAATTGTTCTGGTGATGCGGGTGGCTATGGGCGGCGATGATCACTTATCATAAGGTTACCACTTTTATCGCATCAGCGCATCTCCTACATAAATGGTTAATCTGTATTAAGTTTGACAGCTGTGATTAAAATACGTTGTAGAATGATATCAAAACATTGATATTACTGCGTGTGCTAAATAAATAAATAAATTGGAAACAGTTCACTTTCTAAAGCTCAGCCACCACAAAGCGGCAAAGTTTAAAAATTTGTTAATTAGTTTTACATTCGCATATTTATTGTTACATAGTACAAAGGTCTAAACTTTGTGGTCGGGGAGCTCGCCTCGTTTCATTTAATAGTCGGAGAGTCTTTTATGATTTTACTTAAAAATGTTCAGAAGGATGTGAGAAGTATAAAATAGTACCGGACGCCGCTCCGCCACTTAGTTCCGAGAAACTTGTGCACAAAGATTTTTGTGATATTATTTTAAAATGGTTATTAGGGTTCTTTGTTAGATTGTTGTGACAATTGAGATAATATGGAGGTTTAGGGATTTCAGAACGTGGTTACCAAGTTCACAAAAAATAGAAGAGAACTGAGCTACTACTGATGACTAATTTATGATGGTTTAGAGACCAATTTGGTCATCATTTCGATGGCAAATTTTGGTCATAGCGTCCAATCTCAATGGAGATCGACACAGAAAATATTACAGTGCACAACTGTGTGCGCAAACATAAGTGCACTCAATATTTTTTTGTGATTTTTTTACATGTTATAGCACATGATAGCTTATTTCTTATTAAAATAATTATATAAGTGCACTCTTTATTCCCTCACATTTAAAGTCCCATGGGAGGGCAATTCGATACGATCGGAAAGAGATCAGGCGCAGGACCAACAGCTTCACGTAAATTCTACGGCAAGATTATAATTTCATAATTACGTTTTCAATTTTATTTTAATAGGAGTTTCGTTTTCAACAGCAGTTACCTATAGGTAGACTAAATAGCCTAGCAATAGCCTAATCCATTAGACAGTCACGTCAAAGGTTGCAGGTTCGAATCAAAGCACGTACCACACAGTCTTTTTGTACATAATTTTGTTTTCTTGAAACAGTACAGTTAAAGTTACCTCATAACCAACGAAGCCTGCGGAACTCACGCCAGTACCGACAGTACTTGACTACTTCGAAATGATATTCCAACTAGTTATATTGTGAAAGTTCTCTTTGGTTCAGTTTGTCTTAGTTTGGCTTAGTTTGGTGCGGTCTGGTCATCTGGATCGTCGAGTTATTGAAACTTATGCAGCCACAATGGACCGTTTTATTTCAAATTCCTTAACTTTTTTATAATTTATTGCCGATGGAGTTCCAAGCGCAGCGCGCAGTTTGAAATATTAATTACTTTTCAAGTACCTGCTGGTGAGTTAGTGACTGCGCGCTTATAGTGCTGTAGTTCTGCGGTAGCTATCACGGTAGCTAAGATTGCTCTCGCGCAGCATTAGACGTCAAGTTATGGAGTTTTTCAGGAATCATTCGATTCCGGCTACCACTTCGCGTGATAGTCGTTAAGTTGGGATGGAGAAGCGGCTAGATCAATTGAACAGCGGGTAGCCACAAATCCACCTCCATCGAGACGCACAAAGTCAGCAAGGTGGATGTAAGCTACACCCTATCACCCCGGTTTGTGAGGGTGAATAAAACAAACCACTAAATTATAATGTTTCGTTAATTTTCGTTACTTAAAGTCGTTTCGAAATCTCCCTAGTACACGTCATGAATTTAGTTGGTATGTAATCAATCATGTATTCTGTTCTCTATTTTAGCTCTCCGGAGACCTTAGGATTAAATTGATTTGAGAACCAATTTAATTGATTCGTAACTCCAAAATAAGCTATACAACTATTATGTGACTAGTACATATATGTGTGCAATGTATCTTAAACACTTCGGTGTTCTGTCCATCATACAAGTTACATAATATTAAAAAAACTTACATTAGTTTTCATGCCTCGTATACAAAACCTACACACATTAACAGTCATGCAGGTCAAGTAACGTCCCCCCCACTCTACCGATACCAGAACAAAGCCAGTACCGGAGATTGCGCTCAAATACATTTTTCCGTTTCCCTCTGGTGACGGGATAGAACCGGCTAACGAGGCGCCTTTGTTGCACTGTGCTACAGGCTCATTGGGGCATTGTGCTTCACAAAAATGTGGGATTGAACTGTAATGTTATTGAGTTCCCTGGGGCACTGATAACTTGATGCAATCATAATAAAGTACACTGAAAACAGTAACGTACTATTGCATCAGTTAGCACACATACAGGTTGCCAATGTCGTAGAAATAACATTATTGGATGGCTGCTCTGGGACAGCACTTCATTTGGAGGGCAGTCAGTTCAGAATGCTTTGGTATCATGGTACAGCAGTAACAACGTTCACAGCCCTGTGCGGTGGTTGCTAGAGCTGATTCTCTTTGTATATCTTTGTTCTGATAAACCTTTATCTGCTTGTTGTGTCCTTTTGTGCTGTTCAAATGATTCATTCATTTATCATCAATCATGAACTCAGTAGGTACCTACAACCATCACAAAACGCTGGCAGTTAAAATGTAAACAATCATCAGACAATGGCGGTGCGAGTGAGCGACGCAGAACAGCGTGAGCCACCCAGCTGAACAACACGTGACGTGCTACCTACCATGGAACTTGACTCTATTGCAATAAGAATGATTTTCCCATAAACTTACCATTCATGTGTTGTCGACAATACGTCGTTGGGTAAGTGACTGGAATGTAGTCAATGGACGGGGTAATTTTCTTAAACGTTTTGCTCTGAAAAGGAAATTATGAAGATTCTTAGTAAAACTTTATTAAAAACCGAGGAAAATTCGTTTCGTTTAGAGACTGGGAGTGTCATTGTCAATACGTTTATAATTATTTTCAAAGAAAATGTACGGTGTTTTTTGCTCTCGCATGATAAGTCAAAATAACAGACAGTTTAGTTTTAAAGTTTGAAAATATCATGTGCCGATATTTATTACACATTTCTTATTTGATGTAAACACAATTCTAACATTGTAGAATATACTTTATTTTAAAGTACTCGTTGCTCCATACCGAGAGGTGCAGATGAGCGCAAAAACGTGAGAGATGGTGAAGTCCAGTGCGCGTGTGCGCGTGCTCACTTGTTGAGTGCAACGTATTGCAATCAAACTGTTTATTTGAGAAAACTAGCAGCGCATTAGTGCCTTTGTGTAAGTAGCGACAATGAAAAACTAGTTAACTATCTTACCTAAAGTTGAGTTCTTCACAAACTCTCGAAGATTAAATACGGTTGAAGTAATTTGTTTGAATTCTTTTCTGACTACTATATTACGTATCGTACAAGAATCCCTACTTGACATTAACAGAGTTGTTCACAAAAGTCAGGTAGCTACAGCTAGCTAAGAAGATGTAGAAGTGTACGAGAAGGACTTGTGACAGAAATACTGAGAACCTACCAGAAGTAATCAAAGTATCGCCGCGGCGCATACTTTGTGAAAGTTTAATTACACACACGCTGACTTCTCCACAGTTGGCAACATTGGTTCAATGTGAAATTAATTGAGACTTTATTCACGAAACCCCATTAAACAAGTCGGTAAGTAACCCCAGCTTTACTCTCGCTTGTCAAGATAAATCAATTCATCAAATACTGTTTTGACAAATGTGTAATCTATGAGGACGGGGCACAGGCGGGGCTTAAAACAAATCTATTTACTGCGATCTGCGACCAGGAGGAGCCGTGACCGATGCCACAAAAGACTCAAAGGACCAGCCTAGTTAAGTGAGCCCGTAAGCCGATTTGTACACTTTTATAAGATTTGTTACGCCCTGCCCGTAGTGAATGCTACTCGTGTGCTCACCACGAATGAATATTGACGACTTAAAAGCAATCAGGGCTGACGGCATTTCGAACGGAGATTGACAGGTTTTTGACAGCATTTTTTCTTTTTCTATAGAATCTCCCTCGTATTTACGTTCCCCCATCACCTTGGGAAATGATGTTGCATACCGTAAGTTATTAGGAAATGGATGCAATATTAATTCAGTAATCGGTAGCATTAGGGTGCCTGCTGTTATGAAGGTAACAATAACATTCACCCGTGACTCTCTGTAGGGATGAATACGTACATATAAGTAACGATGTTTCTGATGTAAGTGCAAGTATACACACATAGTTAAATTAGAAAATAATAGTATTCTAATGCTTTTTAACGCCCTACGTATTTTAAGGTTCTAGGAAACTTTGAAAATCTAAATACAAAAATATGAGCATCTGAGCATAAGAACTTTTATAACTCCGGCTCTAAGGACCATTCATTATTGTATGAAAATTTAATTATGGAATAAAAACGAAATTGCGTTGTTGAGGAATTTTATAGTTACTGATCACTTTTTAATATCCTTAAATACCTCAAAAGGCCATCTAATACTCATACAGTTGAAGGAGAAACCAACAGCTTTGCCCCATGAAACTCGCGTTACACAGCCAATCAAACTGTATTTACACATCGGTTACAAGTAAATAATTAATATTTGATCACCCTGCGGGCTCAACCGATTGCTTTTTACCGACAGGACCTTTGCATTAATTAATTTGTTGAACAACCCTGCAGAACCCGAGTGCCTCAGGACACCGTACCGCGGGAAAGAAATAAGAAAATAATTTGCGTAGTGAGTTGGGGTGAGCTGGTTATAGATTGCAGTGGGTTTGTATTTAGGGTTGAAAATATACCTTAAGCGCCTATTACATTATCCAATTTGCAGAGCGCTTGAATTAGTGCTGCGGTAAAGAAAAGTACCTACTAAGAATTAAAAGATGTCTAACTGCCTTTACACAATACAGCACGCTAACTCACCTAGCGCTCTGCAAATTGGATAATGTAATCGGCGCTTTATTTTGACGTATTACTACGGTTCAGGTTCAAGTAAAAAGTACGATGAAGGATTTTTATTTGAAATATTTACAGAGGTTTGTATATATGGGTATAGTTACATTTTTATTTGTACTATAAAATAATATTAATACTATGCACACGTTCTGAGCTAATATATAGACTTACTAGGTATTACTGTTTTCTAACAGAGGGCTGTAAGAAAACAGTAATCTTAATCTTTAAGAGTAGGTACCTCTTAAAATATTATCGAAACATAAATTACACAGGATAATTATTAATATTACCTCTCCACAAAAGAGAAACTTGAAATCCACAATAGACATAATTAGAAAACATTACTGGATTGCGGGGCTTAGCAACTATTGCTATGATGGTATAAAAACTTTGATTACGTATCCATGTGATATAATCTAAGCCAGGACAGTGAGCCAATATATGTATTTATTTTAAAAAATAGGATATTATTTCAATAATGCGCCTTTTGTGATAATTATGACCTATTCGTATTCCTCCGTTAGAACTAGAAAATGTGGTCTATTCACCAAATGATAAACGTGTTTTGTAAAATCTTAACCAAATGCGACTAAATCCGACTTTTTTTCAGTGAGAAGAGGTCGTCGCCCTCCCTCACTTGACGGCCGTTCCGCGCCAAATAGTTCTCATTTCAATGTGAGAAATCAACGTTCATTTACATCATCCGTCAGACTGTGACGTCGACGATTTTTAAATTGCTGACGTGTCGCGCGTCGCTCTTTGAAAACTGTATACCTACATGTATGTACCAGTACCACTATGTGCGAGAGAATTTTTTTTTTCAGAATATTGATGGTAAGTCAAATGTTTAATTTGAATAAAAATGCATCTGGTATTATAGAGCATTGACTCTACGCCACTTCTTAATGCTTCCTGGCTTCGAAATGATTCAATCAATCAATCAAATACTTTATTTATAAACATGGGTGCATAAGTTGATAGATAGAAGGCATTGTTTTTTGTTTAGGTTCAAAACGTGTACTTCCCAAATAATACGCTCATTAAAAGACGTGGAATCTCGTTAGCGCTCATAGCAAAGTAAAAAGGCAAAAATATTTTTAAACTTCCATTATAAATACGAGTATTATGCAAAACTATGAATAAATACATACACACTGCATGAAAGCCTCTCTGCGAGTACTCTTTCGCAAAAGAGATGCGATGTGTGTCAAGTGGAGGCAATGCATCGGCAACAACTGTTGGCAAACGAGCTGCAAATCAGGGAACACGGCTGAATGTACACATAGGTCCTTACAAATTCACATGTATTGGAAATGTTGGCTAGTTATCAGCAGAATGTTTATTTTATAATAAACTGAATATTAGAAGGACATATAACTACCTACATATGACTACCTCGTTGGTCTGATGGTAGCAAGCGCGACAGCTGAGCACGAGGTCCTGGTTTCGATCCCCGGGTCGGGCAAAGTGTTATTGGGCTTTTCCATTAGGAAATTCTTAGTAGCAGCACGGAGTCTGAAATTGTGCCCGATTAATAGCAATAGGCTTGCCTCCTGTTACATGGGACATAAAACATAACCGGCGAAACGTAGGTGTACTGCATACACCTCTGCCTACCCCTTTAGAGAATACAGGCGTGAGTCTATGTAATCGTTAAACTCCTGGCAGAATAGTTACGGTCGTTGATAAAGTGTTCGTGGCACTCATGTCGTCATCCGTCTTTTATTTCTAATTCACGTTCTCAATCTTACTTACATATGTAGTTGGAATGTCGCTACGCCAACTATTCAGTCAAACCTACAGCTTCCTAGTTTCTGTCAAGAAAAATCTTCCATTGTTAAGTAACATTACACCAGAATTATTCTCAAAGTTAGTACAGAAGTCCCACTATATACGACACAAAATGAGGTTGTAAATACTTCCAGACTACTAAAACAGCTGTACTCAAGGTCCTGCGGAGCCCTAGAGTAAATAAAAGCATTTAGGTGCTCCGCGAAAATACTGGTTAGTATAAAATTGCAGAATTAAATATTTATCTAAATATTCCAACCACTTCTTCTTACTTACTGAAAAGAAGCTTAAATTAAAAAAAAGATGAACATGTAAAAACGTTTGGAATACTTTCATATGATATGGGCAAGTAATATGACTAATAGTAACACATAAAACCAGTTTTTGATGTGTTTCGTTTCTAAAAGGGTTCCGTCGTCAAAAAAGTGAAAGAAACGTTGAACTAGAAAATATAGGTTTAATTTTTACAGTTCTTACTGTATAATGTCTAATGTCTTTATCGATAGCAGTATTATTTGTATTGCCAAGAACATTTGATTAGCAGAGCCGCAAACTCATTGAAACTTATTGAAATGCTCACTGTACAACCAAATAGCAGGCTAAAACAAAAAGCTACTATTTAGCATTTACTTTGTTACGTATAGCAACACTTTACGAGCGGGAGTTCTGAGTTATTTTATTTAGTAGTTCCGGCAGCAGCATTTGTAAGCTCCGGTACAGATTCGATTTCCGTGCAATATGGTGCGGTGGTACAATAAGATTTCATGTCACTTGACAGTCTGCTACTGTATGCTGGCATGTCTTTTGTGTTCAGATACTAGCCTTTGTGAAAATTTTACATTGAAAGTGAATTCAGCAGTGATATTAGTTAAATTATATATTCTATGGTTAGGTGTCATCCCTAAAAATCCGTTTGGTAACGATATAAGTCCTATATAATAGGGTATTCTGTCTTATTATCATGCTCAAATCATCAGTTGTAGTATAACTTTGAAAAATTTAACTTTGTGCCTGAGAACTTAAATTTCTAAGATTAAATAATTATAATAATCTTGTGCTACTTCAATATATTCCTTTGAATCAGCCATTTGCTGCCTTGGTTTACAAATATTATGTTCTGATCAAAGTCTTTATAAAGTAACTTCACCTAATTTTGTCTCCTTTACGCTTACTTCATCAACCAAAAGATAAACAGTAAGTTGTTTTGATAAACAGTTCGGATTTTAATTATTTAATAAGAAAATTTGAAAAAACAACTGATACGGATGGGATTCGAACCCACGATCTTCGACATACCGTGTCGACGCTCTAACCGCTGAGCCACCGTATCCCATCGGCATCAATCGAAATTTCAAATCTCTTTTACACGCCTAGGGCGTGTGGCGACATCTATCGGAATACATTACGTATCCCGACTCAGTGCTCCAAACTTTGCAGTTATAGTAGACACCGATGCGATATTACCATTTTTCTTAATATTTTTTTGTGAATTTTTTACATGTTATAGCACATGATAGCTTATTAAATAATCTATCATGCTATCTATAATAAGCTATCATGTGCTATAACATGTAAAAAATTCACAAAAAAAATAAGTTCGGATTTAATCATATTTATTCACAAATAAAAGTGTATTCCCCACTTCTTCGACAACGGAAAAAGCAGCTGAATCTTCGTTTCGCTAATAAATTCTACTCACGTAAAGAGAGTTGCAATACGCCGAGCGAAGGACCAATTGTGTTCCCTTGTGCGATGAGAGGCAATCGATGTGCTGTAATGAAACTGAATAACATAATATTGTTGTAACTGAGAAGTTTGTTAAACATACACGCTCCATTCATGTTGGTGAGCTTTGTTTTGGTAGTTGATCATTGAAATATCTAGATTTATTAAACATCCATATCGACTACTTTACTACATTTTAGTTGGATATAATGTGTAGCGTAACTTAGTAAATTTCTTGTTAACCTTAGAATATTAATAAAGTACCTATACAAGTAATAACTTCTTATATTTCCCTAGGGCAGGTACTAAGCATACTATTCTTGTGTACTCGTGATTTGAAAAACCCGAGTGCTTTCTGATCCAACACGGTAAAACGAAAGTTTGGTACATTATAATTACAATGTTTAAATATTAACAATGGGATAATAATATAGGAATAAGATCTCACAAATCACCCTGATCTGGCTTAGTAGGATCCCTTAATTCTGTGACTTACGACGTCACAAACGAAGACGAAAACAAACGTCCACATTATAAGATTAAATGTATAATGTATGTATGTTCGTATAGAAGGACCATTAAATCTGGTCCCTCATCCAAATGCGCTCGTCGTAAAACAAAGAGTATTAACTCCACTCCACTCACAGATAGAGATCTTTATTCGAACGATGTGAAGTACCCAACAGCTAACAGTTTTTATTCAGTTTAGGAATAAAGGGATTTGGCACAAAAGGGTTTTGAATGTTTGGATTTGACCGGTGATTTTTCTAAGCGCTCCCGTAAACTTTGGTGGCGAACTATTCAGTAGAGGTGGTTGTCGGAGTTTTGCGTTTGATATAGACAAAGCAGTATTGACGGGAAAAACGAA
The DNA here is from genome assembly GCA_936450705.2 of Protodeltote pygarga. NCBI lineage: Eukaryota > Metazoa > Arthropoda > Insecta > Lepidoptera > Noctuidae > Protodeltote > Protodeltote pygarga. The sequence continues at coordinate 13,979,456 of OW388264.2, read as the reverse complement.
CATTTTTAGAGCTATTTTTAATACTCCAGTTGCTTTGTGAATAAAAATACTGCTAGGTATGCATAATGCATGAAAAGTCAAAAGCAGAGGTCCAATAAAGTGTTACAGTCGGCGCGCACTGACCAGTTTGTGATGACAATTAACTAAGTATATTGGAGTTTGAGCATGCGTAATTAGATAACTTACTCAAATTGTTTCAAGGTATGTTTTACGACACGCTAGCGTGGTTGGCGGTTTATTTGAATCCTCTACTTTAAATACTAATAGATGCACAAAAGTGGTTATGAACTGCCTATCTGCAAGCGTTCGTGGGCAATTGCCTTCCTATGTGCATGGTACCAATAATTGATGGGCATAATTACAAACCTTTGCGTTCTTTTAACTGCTAGTGTGCGTTTACTCTTACACTTTAATAAGGCTCAGAGCAAAGCTGAGCCCCACAAAGCCGAAAAACGCTCAAAACAGACACGAAACAAAAAATACTCACAATTTAAGGGGAGTGTTTAATTTGGGCCCTGTTTAGCATTTTTCCGTCACAATCAGCAGCCTCTAGACTCAATTTGGTCGTGAGCGGAACGCCAAACAGTCTGCATGCTATGCCTACACGAGGCTTTTAGCAACGCGCCGCCGGCCTGCAATATCCGGCCGGAGGGATGCGACACACACACGGATCCCGGGCTTCACGGGAAGACGGGTTTAAGATCTGCACGAGATAGCTCGCATTCAACTTGTCGTTCCAAGTTTACTTTTTGACAAAGTTTTATGTGGTGCTTAACTTGGAACTATTTCGCAGATACTTTAAAAGTTGATAGTCTTTTATTATCTGATTTCTGACAGGCAAGGAGGGTGGACGTGCTAGTTAACTGGAAGTGGATACTTTGCATACCAATCAAACTCCTCTACAGAGCTTTGTTAAATGTCAGTTTTATTTTAGCTACCTTTGACTAAAATGAGTACTTGCCTCCAGTTTTTATTACCTAACTGCAAGACGTAGACTGGAAGTTTTATGATAAATGATGCGATATAATTATATCTATTCCAGGTACAAATCTTTTATTTTAAGCCAGATGGAGGTAACATTTCTTATAATTAGGCCTGAAAACGAAGAAAAGTATTTAAAGTAAGTAAATAAATTTTTATATTTGCGCGAGACTTATGTAGTTAGTCACCGGGATAATGGACTTATAAGAAAATAAACAATACAATTTTGAGTAGTTGGTCTTCTCGTGGGCTACATATATCAGACATCACAGATCACAACCATATGTTAGGGAGGTCCATAACCCTGAGCCATCTGTTTCGCAGCCAGACATTTGGGTTAGCAACCAATAAACAGGGTGACAGGACGTTTGCATTGGAGGAGGGTTTTTGAAATTTAATTATGATCAACTTGCTATAATACCTATAATAAATTCGTAAAAATGAGTCTACTGTATCTGTAGAGTTTGACTTTGTTACTTCTTTCAGATTTGCACAACACAAGTCGCGCCGTACGATTTCACGGTACATATCCCCGTGTCCCATCACTAGTCGGCACCACAAGACGTCGGTTATCGCGGGGGATAATTGCCGCTTTTACACGCGCTCACACAATTACAACCAGCCGGTAATATTGACGCTTTGTGTACTGATGGTGATAATTACTCAGGGTATGGAGCTCTCGGGGCGGAGTTCGACTTTGTGGTTGTAATAGACGAGTTCCGTCTGTACAGTAATGTGCTACTGGGAACCACTCTTCAAAGAATTTATTTTTTTGCAAATGTTACAACTTTTTGGATTAGTAGTGGACATTTTCAACTTTTGTCTCGCTACCTCTCTTTCTAACAAAGATATAAGATTGTCTATTAAGTCTAGTTTTTGATAACATCAAATGCTGTTTTTCCTAGAAAATTAGATGAAACATCTATGAACCACAAAATTATCTTGCGCAGGAATCGAACCAAAAGGGTCACTTGGGGTTACCAAAAGCGCAAATCATATATCTATCAATCACACCAATCGTGTCGTCAATAAAAATGCTAATACGTTACGAGTGTTGTATTTCTGATGGAAGATATTTTTTAATCCCCGCCATTACGGTGATCACTCGCTATTAGCTGTCCACTGGAATTTGTGAACGATGTCGTTCATGCTGATGGATGTACTTTTAACGTTGATATCGATCCTGGGTGAATGTCGACACATGGTGGAGCGGGTAGCCGGTAGCCAAGGACTCTGCAAGTCGACCAATGAAAATGCCTTTGCTATTGGAAGCTAGGTTGTTTCTGAGAAACACAAGAGGCTCGTACATACATACAACAATTATAAGTGGACTCTCATCTCTATTTGTTAAATAAGGCTTTTGCCCAGTTGTGGAATAGGTATCTCGTTTACATAGAATGTGATACCCTAGTGGTATGACCGTTGACTGGCAGTCGGAGGTCTCATGTTTGAACCTAAGGCACGCACCTCTGACTTTTGAAGCTACGTGCGTATTATAAACGAATTGTCACCTGCTCCGTCCTTTGGAAAACTAGTTAAGTCGTGGGCCCCTGCTGTCATGAAGATCTTTGACAGCCGATATAGGGAGTCAGTATCCTCATAAAACCCTGACAAATAATATATAACAATAAGACCACATGAATGAAATAAATAAATCCTGTTAGATTAGAAGCCGACCCCAACAAGGTTTGAGAATAATAAGGTTAGAAGGATTATAATATACGAATTTAAAACAAAACGAATATTTATTTAAATCACTATGAACAATCCAGCAAGTATGTACATTGAATAACAAAAGTTTGTTTGTGTCCCGCGTCCGCGGTTGCGTCACATGTGGCTCGTCACTTGTCGCGGTGACGCCATGACGCGCTGTTGTGTTGTGATCCCTCGGACAGCGCGGTTTACTAAACCCACGGTACTTATTGAACATGAAGAGGCTCCACACAATATAGCTATCATCAATCTGAACAGAACATGCAACAAACCAGCGGTAGAGATCTAATTAACATTCAGTGGACCTAGCCCACGGTTAGCATCACATAGCAGCTTTCCACAAATGTTCTCATCAATTATATTATTTATTTATTAATTCTTCGTACAAATCTGTGTACAAGGTGGATTTTATCTCAAGAATAAAACTATAAACACTGATTAAATTGTATTAAGATTAAAAAGTTACAAATAAAAATATTTTCCGTCACAGAAATCGTCGAGTTCCGCGAAAACACATGAATAAATCGTGTTTGTGTGCGTGAGAATACGACAAGCTTGATTGCACATGATTTTGTTAATATTTTGTTAATAACTGATATTTGACTAATTATGGACATTCGTTTTAAGAAATGCAAATAATAATAATTATTATTATTTGGTTTTAATATGTAATTATGTGTTGTTTACTTAAACTATTCAAAAAAATCTTTAGAATGCTACATTATGAGCGAGTAACATGAGCCGTATTTTTTAAAATTATCAAGGTTTCCAAAATTTAAGGATAGACATGGAATTTTATGGGATATACACGAAAACACAATCTTTTACTTGCCAGTCTATCGGACATACCTACAACTAGGATATCAGTGCCTTTTCATAAAGAACAAAAGAAAAAAACAAACTCCAATTAGATCAACAAATAAATCAACACATTTCCATGAATAATATTAATTTGTCAAATAACCACTATAAAGTCGTTAACAACACTCTTCTCTAACAAAAGGCATAAAATGTACGTGCGTCAAAAACATGATGAACTAAACATAGTACCTACAAGCCAAACGACTCCTAAATTGTTCGTTATCCATTGTCCAATATTCCATAAAATATTTTATTTTATTTTCCAATCCCGCAACCAAATAAAATAGTCACGACTGATATGTTTGTACACACGAAGCTGTCGCACAAATGACTAAATACATTGTCCAATTGTTTATTTACACAGTCGCATCACACATGTCGCTTGTCGCGTCAGTCGCCTGCATCGCCCGCGCGTCGCCCGCGTGTCGCTCGCGTGTCGCTCGTTGTCGCGTGAATTTCACTTTGTATTCACCCGTGCAATATTACAATATTAAATTGTTTGCCTAAACTAGCTTTTGTTGGACCCGCATAGATTGTAAACCTTGTAAACTGCGGACAATTTCACCGTAATAAAGCTACGTGTTTTGGGTCTTGATGTCTTTCATATTGAATGATTCATATTTCATTTTATTTGTGTAAAAATCCTTGCTAAAGGCCAGGCAGAATCGTTACTACAAATTTCATGAAAACCTATAACAATAAGTATAATCAAAAGCCCATCGTAATGCATTCGTTAGAAATTTTAAACCTTTTATTTTGTATCAAACAAGCACTCCAATAGAGCAAAGGATCGACTATATTTGAGTTCTGAGAACATCTTAAGCTGACTTATTCGATGAAGCAGGAAAACAAATAATGTAGTAATAAGACAAAACAAAGCGTGGCTCGCAAACATCCTAAACAAACGGTAGCCTCGGAGACGCGAGACCACGCCGTGCCGCGCCGCGCCGCCGCGCCGCGCTACGATCGTGTGCCCAGGCATTTATAACTCGTCGACTTGCAACTTTTCAGCAGTACTGGTGAGTTAAGAAACTTTGAAACCTAAATTGTGTGGTGACATTTGTTGGCACGATGCGCAGTTCTCACTACAGAATCATTGTTTAAGGCTTTAATTGGTCTTATTGTAATGAAGTTAATTATTCGGTGGTGAATAACACCGTTTCAGAAGTTTACGGGCAATTTAAAACTGTAACCAATTTTAAAGAGTTTATTATTCATATAATCTTCCTGGATTGCAGTCCAACCGCCACTAACTAGAACAAGTACGTCACAGATTTCACATCTCCGAGCTCCGCGTCGTAAACAATATTATAAAAGCAGCACATTTTCCATGAAACTTGTAGCAGTGATGTTCTTATTACTTCAACGTCGTGTCGTCTTTAAAAAGATTCTGCTTTGTGTCTCGAACTACGACTTTATTATAAATTCTTGTTCAAAATATTATACATCAACTTGTGCCCTGATCTGGTGCGCGGGTACTGAACGGCTCACACAACATGATGCAATTTATATGAGCTGCGTCTATACATATTGAGAATACATTTTCAATAGCTATAATAACAAATTAACTGTTATACAATACTGTTTATCCTTTGATTATTTATTAGGTTAATGCTCGGTTACATTCATAGCACGGGCCTGGTTCAGTATGGTGAAATGGGCAAATACCTTAATTTCACATGAATCTTCCACATCTCTAAAAAATAATGGTCTGTACATATTTGGATATTTCATTGGCCTATGAGTGTGAGTAAGCGGTTGTCTGAGAACCATGTTCAAAATAGTTTAAATTAGGATATAAAATGTGAATTACATTCAAAGTTTATCTCAATAAAGCTACGGATGGAACTAAAAGCCAACGTAACTTGTACATATTCAGTCTCCGGCGAAGTTTAAAGTAGGCCTTATTAATTTTTCAACTGCTGGCTTTGGAAGTCGAGATCTTTGCGAACTTTGCACTGGCGTGTATCTTTTTAATACTTTTTTAACTTCGTGTTCAGTCGGCGGAAGTTCGTAACTCGAGTGATCACTAAACTGAAGGAACTGTTGATTCAATTGCAAAAACGTCTTATATCATTTCCTTAATTATTTGTTTCAATAATTATGTATAGTTTGGAAAATTACTGCAGGATTATCTTACTATTGAAGTGCAAAACATAATAGAACTTTAATACATTATTGTCAATAAAAATATTTCCAGTTAGTTGCAAAATGACGACAAAAATTGTTTCATCTAAGGGGAAAATTCTGACAAACCATGAGAGCAACTTATGCGTGGTGTTCCTCGAGGATAAAACAAATGTTGTCCTTCCATCCTATAAAAATGTAAATTCAGTCAACCGAAATATGTATAAGTGAACATGGATCACCAAAATCAATCAATCGAACAGATGTTGATCGTTCGGAAAACGCAAAAATCCATTAAATGTTTTTGTTTGAGGGGTACCCTGTACTGGGTGATGCGACGATCTGTTACCCACGTCAAGCTCACGACACAAATCAAACAAACACACAAACAGTTTACATGTACAAACAACTCCACGATCTATGACGCTTTGACGACCCTTCAACGATGAGATTTTTTGTCAACATCAAGATCTTCCTACAACATCTTATCCTGACCTTATCACAAAGCAATATAGTTCAAAGTTGAATATCCTTAATATTCGGGTGTGTAAGCTTAAGGTAGAGGTTGTTGAGATGTTTGCATTGGATTTTACGGCGATACTGAGACAATTTTTGTGTCAAATATTGCGGCGATCTCCCTGTGTTTATGTGTTTAGTGAGAGCTCTAGTGTAGATCCGCACGCCCGCGCCGCCGCCGCAGGTGCAGTCAATTTGTGACGCAAACATCACTGGATGTTACAAAAGGAACGAATGTGGCTACAACAATATTGTATTAGACGCTTCAAAGGATAGAGAGGAAACGTGTTATGTGATAAAATTATATAGAAAACGTTATAGTTGAAAACACTGCTAGGTTGGAAAAGACAGTCAAGAATATTACAGTAGAGTATTCTTATACAAGAGACTACCTTGTGAGTGTAGTGGCTACAAGCGTGACTGCGTGGCTTTTTGTAGATGGAAAATCTGAGTAGCAGCACGGATAGTGGAATTGTTCCTGGTACATATTATCATCAGTTTTAATAAGAAAATCTGACTTTTATACCTTTTTATACGTTTTTTTTCTTTCTTAGACATAAAGACGTATAATAGGATGTAATAATTCGTGATACTTCACGAGATAAATGCCGCACTAGGTTCACAAAGCAACTGTAAGCAGAATGTATTATTAGTGTAGGTATATAATATAATAATACAGACTGCGTACATGTGATAATGATGCATTGCATCGGTATTTAGTTCTGGAATGTGAGGCATCTGGTACACTAGCCTGCACAATATATGGACCATCGTGGTTACATCTATTGATGTTTTCTAAACAATAATACGGTATAATCCTTCAAATCTGAGATTGATATCAAAAATATTGCGGACAAAGTCACGGCCCAAAGTAAGTTTTATAAAGTATTCTACATGACAAATAAAATCAAGTTCACATTGTTCACCTTTAAAGTATATTAAATTGTTTCAGAGTCGAATAACACATGTTTCTGTCAGCAACGGTTTAATAAACCAACTCGGCACCGACGCCATTTTGATACGAATCTCAAAGGAATATTGCTTATTAAGTTTTAAGGAGCAACTTTTAAACTTGAAAATTAATTATCTGCGAATGAATTTTCTCTGTATTACGTACTTAATTGTTTTTGAATGTTGTTTCGAGTTTGTTCCTCTCTATTTTGTTAGATCGACGATCTTTACAATCTTTAGAAGTCAGTGTTTGATGTTTCAACATTGTGCCGCGGGGCACGTTTGCTTGACGTCTCGTATCGTCTTTACGTTTCGTGGGTTCTTCTGTGGCTTTAAATTGTGTGTTTTCTTGTAAACCGAATGGGAAATGTAAATATGATTGAATGTGAAATGTATGGTGGTAGGTATGTGAAATACAAATTTAAGTAATAGTTCTATGAATATTACGTCCATATAATATATTCATTAGTGTTTCTTATACATTTAACTAATATTTTAGATATCATAATTACATAATGTATTGTCAATAATGCCGTAACAATGATTTGATTAATTTATTTATTAATATAAAGAATTTATTTATTCATATAAAGTTATAAGTAAGATCTTATTGTAAGTGTGAACTAACAATATCTGAGCACTGTTATGTTGATTTAACTTCTCTTATAACATATAACATACATTAAATATTTGGTTATGTTATGGTTATTACTGTCAAATACAGAAAAAACCACTCGTTTTAGTTGGTAACCAATATTTGAATAGATTTGGCAGTAACAACCCACCGAATCTAATTAAAATCGGTTTCAACTAGCCACAACACAGCTCAAATCCTAGAGCACGAAATCCATTTAAATTCAAAATGTTAGCCATATGTAATTTGAAACTATGTGCAATTTTATGTCTGTGTCACCGGAAAAGATGTATAACCGCTTATTTATAACAAAATAATGAAAATAAAAGAAAAATTATAATTGACGGAAAATTCGCCAACGGCACTCATCAAATGAGCTAATAGCTATAAACGTAGAGCTAAGTACGATAAACATAAAGTTCATACAAACACACCTCCTCACAAACACGAACCTAATTCACTACGTAGTCTGGTCAATACACACAAAAAAATAATATCAAATATCTTACTTTTACTTTATTTTTATTTTATTAATAATTTATTTTAGGAATACATTCAAAACTTAAATAACAAACAACCATTAAAAATCTCCATTCATTAAAATATTTAGGTATATAGGGCTTTTATTAACAATTTAATTGAAACAAATCTGGCAAATTGTATACTATGCATGCCTACTCAAATTTTTTGTCGATGTGAGATTTGTTATCCGTAAAATTTTTAAAGTAAGTATTTTAAATTTAAACCGGTGGCCTTTCGTTCTAATTAATTAATATCACTTCAAAGTTTTTAAAACTCTACTCTACTAGGTGACACAGCAAACGAACATCACACAACATCATTGCTAACAAAGTACTCACATGTAACTTCAGCAGTCAAAACTCCTAAATGCACATTCAACAGTTTTTGCATCATTTTCTCTGAAACTCACAGCCTCCATAACGAAGAGTACTTGCTTTAAACATTACCAACATACCTTGGCCAATAGCCATTGAAATTTAACCTCTATGCTTATCTGCCTCAAGGTTGCAATGACGTGTACAGTTATGTTGGTTGTTGTAAGTTCACACTTGTCGTAAGAGAAGCCGAACGGTAAGGAAATGTTACCGTCAAGTGTCTTTCTACCGGAAAATGTCAGAAAATACAAATATACTTACAAATGTAATGCTGTCTGAGATACAAGGATCTTATTTGCATGTTGGTTGCTGGGAAATTAATTGAAGTTATAAACGATAAAGTCTTCCGCCATTTTGACTCTCAGAGATGTCTCCTAGATTTTTACGAGTATAATAATATCGCTTCATTGGTCGAGATTGGTTTCAGAATTTAGTTTACATTTTTTTTTCATACATCAATTTTGAATAAACAATAACTTGAAAAATAGGAATCCTAAATGTAACCTAAAACCGAGATACACCTAGAAGCTAATATATCTGTATAAGTCTGAAAAAGATCACAGCTAAGGAGCCATCTAAAAAGTAATTTATTTCCTATAATCCCGGTACAATAAAAAATAATCTATCTCAAGTAAGTTCGCTCGACTAGATCAGTGACTCGACGATTTACAAACGGCCCGCGTCATTCCCCAGCCATTTTGTTTTCTTCAAGGACCTTAGTAATTAGTTACACGTTCACCTTAGTTAAACCCCTACTTTACTAGTTAACCTACTTAAACTTTTAACGCTGTTTTAAACTATCAGTTAACGGGTTACTAAGTTTGGGATGTCCACTTTGCCTTGTCCTTTTGTTTCATGATCAAAGGTCCATCAAAGTTACGTTCACTTTAAATCTGAAGTGTGAAACTTTTGAGACGGGAGCCTCTTTGTTGCTGTTATACTATATTGAAGAGGATCATAATATTGGACATAATACATGAAGGAATTGGTATACAGTAAATACGTCGTGTGTACACCGGCCGTTATAAAAAGTCCGTGATTTTGACACCTTTACCGTTTTAACCATCCTAGGTAACTAAATTCAGGTGCAGAACAAAGATCTCTTCCAAGACTTAAGTACGTATCTTAGCCTTATTATATTAATTGGTAAATCACACCACAATATCATGAGGATTGTTACGAATTGTTAGTTCTAATTGATCAGAATATTACGTTGATGAAATCTCAAAGTTAGGTAGAGTGCAATAGATAGGTATTTAGGTATGTTGGAAACATTTTCCTTCGCAAGCGTAAGGACCTTAACGTTAATAGGGTCTAAACACCAACTATTTACATAATGATGATAATGCTCTCTCGCAACTGACTCCGCTTAATAATATAAAAAATTCAAGGCAAGCGCCCACATTAAGTTTTAATTCAATAACGCGCCGATGGACTAGGCTGGGCCCACGTGTAATTTGTGAGATTAAGTCTGTCCCGGGATCGTCCCAAAGCGTCCCAGGATCGTCTCGGGTCGCCCCGCGCCCGTAAGCCGGGACTTATGGATCGCGGCCCGGACGCGACTCGAAGGACCACTCTCGAATTAATTCAACAAGGTACCTACTTCCTAACCATTATGTCCTGTGATTTGCATACATTCTGCGGCCAAGTGTTTAAGATTGGACTTCACGTAATCTGTTCGTAAACTCCGAAGTAAACACTGCTTGAGTTGTTCTCGATGACCGCACCTATTTGCTCGGGTACCGGATCACGAATTAGTGCCGGGGTTGGCTTTCTGTTTGTACTTACATACTTAGTTTTGTAGTTGCTGAACAGATAGTGTGTGTACTGTGGTGCCTAATATACTAGCTGGGTATTTTCTCTTGTTTAGCCGAGATATAATTTATATAGCAAGATGGGTTCAGAATAGAAAATGATTACATGTCCGAAATAAGATAAACAATACATTCATTAATCAATTCATTCATTGCGGCGCGGTTTATTGCATTTTTGCTTGATAAAGTAATTACTGTAACTATGTTATTGTGTTCTACATTGATAATTAATTCTATTCCACAATGTCAATACGAAAAAGAACTGTACCCAACTAGGATTTAAAAAAAAGGTTTGTGATAAAATTTCTGTAACAATGAACATCATCCAGTTTATTACAAAATTGTTGAGAAGGGTCTTTATAAGAACATATTTTCTGACAAGTTCATAAAACAGACTAAAACTCGAGTCAGAGTCTATTTATTACCGAGAGACTTCACAACATAAAACTCACAGTGACTTGCCAGAATTTATTAAAAGACGACTCCGAAACAATTAGGGTGGCACCCAATTAGTAGTCATTTACGAGCTGCTCATAAAACCAGCGCAACGAACTGCCGCGTCATAGTCATAACGTCGACGCGACGCAACGTCGCTTCGCGTCGTTTGCATCATAGCTCGCGTCACAACTGTCACTTCGCGTCACCACGAGTAATGATCTGCCGCTGCATTTGTATAATTAATAACAAAATTAATTATACTAATAGGTACTTTAGTGAACGCGGCATTTGTTATTTCGCTAATAACCGATATTAAACGGTCATGCACGGTAAGTTAATTACAGGTAGCGGTTACGCTAAAGCGAGAAGGACTGCGGTCAATATTTAGGCACAATCATTAAAATATTAAATTACGCCGCGTTCAATATGAGTAACAAGGGAGTCCAATTTGAAGTTTAATTAGTTAATTTAGTAGTTTCATTTTGATTTTATGTTATTTTACGAAAAACAGGTAATTTGTTAATGTAATTTATCAAACGAGTGTATAATAACGGATTTTGATGCAAATGCATCAATTACTTAAAACCTCGTATTTTTGTACAATTTGGCCAAATGGTAAATTGCTAAGCGATAGTTTTCTTTACCTCTTAAGCAGATTAGACAAGTTTTAAAATGTGAGATCTTAAGCTGAATGTTAAGCACCTCTGGCTCTTCCTACCTCTTTTGAAAGAACGGGCGTGATGTTATGTATGTACTTGTATTGTTTGAGAAGTAAACAGTCGTTATAAGTTGAAACAAACAAACTTTTATTCGACGACTTGTATAATGAACATTCTTTTCTCTTTAGACGTAAATTCGAAGAGAAAATCAATGTTGATTTGTAACGTCCGTCGCGTCGCGTTATAAGAATAAGATTGTTTTTATACTTGATTTTTTCACTACAAACGTGTTTCTGTCTTGGTGAATGAGATTATCTAATCTTTCTTTCTTTCACAAAGTTGTATCTATGTTCTATAAGAAGTGTTTTGTACGGGTATTTATAATAATTAATTAGGTACTCATTCTACGTATCTCCACTTTTTTTTCAAGTTTTTCCTTGTTCAACAATTTAATTCTGTAAATCTACTTGAGGAACACCTTGTTATTGTTAAGTTTAAGTACTTATGTCGATCGCTCCGGTGCACGGTGCGCGCTTTGTGTTAATGTTGTTCAAGAATGTTCGAGATTTTTGTTTGATTGAATTTGAAGCTTGGTACCACTGGCCCTGTCGTCTTACCGACATTGGTGTACCTATAGACACTATTAAGGCTTTGGGCAAAGAAAAAAACGCAGGTACAACATTTGCCCCAATTAATACTAATTAGAAGAGTAAATAAATGTTTAATTTGTATTTAGTGTCACTATCTATGATGTTTAATATTTTCTTTGTGGCAAAAGACTAAGCCATTCAGTCTGATTATTTTGCAGCTCTTATTCGCGTCTATTTTTATGAAACCATGACCAAGACTTTTAATAACAGGACATTTTCTAATAAGGAATCACATAATTAGCAGGCCCGTTACCCACACTTCTCACTCTCACTGTTTGTACAATTATATGAAGCGGACGAAAAAACGCGCGGTTTAATTAAATTCCAACATGGCTGACGTGACCGAATTATAAATTTCTCTGTAATTGTTTCTTTTATACTTTGTTGGTTTTTAAAAATTAAACGTTTTAATGTTTGGTTACACGGATTTTTCGTCGTGGTACCTACTTATAATGAAAATAATATTATAATTAGTATATGCTTGAGTTCTCGTGATACAACAATATTGAAATACACTTTTATATCTCGGTGTTATTCTATGATTGGCCACACTTATATTAGGTTGTTAAATAATATTCAAATTATTGCCTTTTTTTATGTCAATGACGATGACGCCTATGTTTAATAAGCTACTATAGACATTTAAAAGTTTAAACAGTTTCAAATGCTTGAAGTGTGACTAATACGCAATCCTACATTATAATAAAATCTCAAGCCTATGTTCACACACATCACATCACATCAGATAACATACACAAAATGCACAAACTATTACAAAATTAACATATCCATATATCAATATTTTACATTGAAATATTTATAGCGAGTAACGAACCGAATCATTTTGCAGCAAGCCTACTGACTTTTAGTTTATTGTACCCGACATGGACACCGTTAAAAGCTGATGAAATGCCGGATGTGATTCCTATTCAAATTGTGTCTTTGTTAGATTATAGGTGTATTGCGAACTGACATAATGTGAAACATAATAATATGGTCACCAATCAATTATTATTAAAGGCAAAAAAAGATTTTCCCCTTTGGCATGATACTTAGCTTTAATTTTTTTTTGATCATTAATTATAATGGGCGTGGTTGCTGCGGTGTTTGTTGTCCATCTCTTCTCTTTTCAGCAATTTAGTATAAGGAGGTCTAGGCGGTGACGTCAAGACGGTGTGTTGAGAGTGCTGTCTATCTAAAATTGTCTTTCCAAAAGGACGTGTATGTAGTATACGTATAGCATACCTATGTATGATGTGTATGACTTTTAGAAAATGATATTGTCCGAATATCTTTAAAAGTCCAAAGTCGTGTAACGTCGGACTCATAACGTCGCGCTCGGCTCTTACTAATGTTAAGTGTAATATTGGTAGCTTTGTGTGCAGCTCGTTAGCGATAAACCATGAAAAACATAACCCAGAAGGTTCATAATTATTAACTGTGTAACTTTCGACTCCTCGTCTATAAAACGAAGCCGCGAACGAAAACATATAATCCTTTTGCCAGTTGCTATACTAAGAACGCCGCCATGATATTGAAAATTGATTTAGTAACCTAAGGAAGGTTAAAATAAAATAGTTACATTTAATTAATAACTAAATCCAATAATACATAGATGGATCATATTGCTGTACTTGGCTGCGTTAATTTAAGTTTATTTTAAAAGTTTTTAATTTAATTGTGTTTTTCATTTCTTTCTTTTAACTCAAATGAAGAGTGGAATATATTTACAGAACACTACAATTTAGTGATCTTCAAATTGAGAGGGTAAAGGCATCTTACAGGCAGGTATGCTCCATCGTAGACCACAACACCATTTACATTTAAAAAAATAACATAGTAAATATAAAAATATTATTAAAATTAATTATTTTATTAATACAGATTGGTACTTCTTGGCGTATATCTGTCAGATTAACCTATTTCTGTCACGTCCAAGTAACTGCGCGCGCGAGCCTTTACTTTGCCGCATTTATTTCATTATTTGACAAAAAGAAATTAAATGGATTTATAGTGCTGTGAGGGTGGTCAAAGGAAATGGTTTTTAAATAAAAATAGTTTTATACTTTTTTGGTTATAATGGATACTCTCGGTAGCGTGATTTTTAATTTAATGTAGGTAATAAAGATGTAAAGTTTCTGAATTAATTTCACTCTATTCAATACCTATAATATACTTAATTAATATGAGTGATAAATAGTTTAAACGCTGATTCCAACGTATCTTTTTCCATAGAAACCAACCAAAGCATTTTTTAATTTTGTAAATATTATTAATTCTTCGAAAAATGAAAATGTTCAGACTATTTTTAATAATTTGAGAAATGCATTATATTATATTACAAAACGAGTTTAAATAATAGTACCAGACAATTATAATACTAATATTGAAGTATAAATTACCTATAATCATCATAATCAATATTACAACAAGATTAGATCAATATGATTAGATCTCAAGTCATACACAACTCTTCAGAATCAGCTACGGACGTCACGGCAGCGCTTACAATTCTGTTCAATATGAACCAACTTACTGTCGCTCGGTCCGTTATAACTCCGTGCCCTAAATACGAAGTTGACTCAGTTAAAGTTACCGCCGCATGTGCTTTGCACTCGTATTCATTCGAGTTATGAAGTTACTTCCTCGTTTCTAAGCCACGCTGACTTCACCACAACTTTTACTTATTTAAGCTCTCTCAGAATCGGCAACTTATTGACACAAGTTATTTGAACGTCTGGGAATAATATAAGATAACCTGAGATGAGAGGGTTTTAATTTTAAGCTACTTCTTCTTATAGTATGGTCGATGAAAGTCCTGGAGTCAGAGTTATAAACCGCCCTTAAGTATGCCTCTGACATGGCTTTTCACATCATAGAGAATATCTCTCAAGTGATGGTTCAAATGCCAGCACACCAGATCCTCCTGATCTCTTCACGTTTATTAAGATTCGCAAGTAGTGTAATGATGATAATTACAATCAGATCTGTAATATAATATTTTGCAATGACAACACGCGCCAATATTATTATTACCACGGCTGCACGGAGGCGAAATAATATTAATCTGCGATTTAATTAGGATCGTAATTAGTGTTGTTTGAAAGTCGTTCGACGAGCCGCAGACTGACATGTTGGCATTGAATATTGGATCCATTTACAGTTCGCCATTTATTGGCGGCCAAATTGTCGCCCGGACTTTGCGAAAAATGGAACAGACATATTACTAAGCTCGCTCTGGTCTATTGTGAGCTTTATTTCAATAACCGAATGATCATTTTTGTTTGCTAGATTGCTTAATAATGGTAGGACGATTGGCAAAGTTTGTTGACACGGTTGAGTTGATGTGTAATCTCGTCTGGAGCATTCGTTTTGTGAGCACACGCCTCTAGTGGGTGACGCAATAGAAGATGTCTTTTTATCACTCTCTCATTGTCCCGAACAACGGCGGGTTTGTAATAGCCCCGCTTCAAAAGACCGGAGTACACAGTCAAAGCGTATTATAGTAATTAAAAGTGTTAGCACCTATTCAAACGGGTTTTGAAGGCTTTTAATTAATACAAATACGCTTACACTCAAAGTATGTAGTATTCTATTTATCTCACCATTTATTTGATACTCTGAATAAAAATATATAATAAGTAAAAGACTACAATAACTTAAGTAAGTAAGTAGTAACAAGTAGATATACTCCTATCCAGTTACAACTAAGTTAATGCCTAGGTATACTTATAAACTTTGACAAAGGACTGTTGCCTATGTTTAGAAAAGCTTTTAACCCTGAGAAGTAAACTACACTCTATATTTTCGCCAAAATACAAAGGAGTATACAATAAGGTAGAAAAGAATAAGAGTGGTTCACGAGTGCTCGGTGTGATATGTGACGTGTGACGTGTGACGTGTGGCGGGTGGCGGGTGAGGCAGTGATGAATGCGCTGACTTACATTTTTGAAACATACTTAAAGATATGACATGTAGCGTAAAACGCGGCGTGGTTATGCTGACAGCTGCAGCGATGCGAGGACAGAGTGCAGAGCTGTTTTTTTTAAAAAGTTGCTCTACAATAGTTTACTATATCTCGGTAAAGACAATGCAAAAAATATTTTAAATGTGTAAATTGAACATTTTATGGGTTTATATTTTCCGTTCACTATAGCTTTCTCTTCCTTAAACATTTTAAAATAGTGCACAAAAGCATGTTAGATTTAGGGGATGTCTCTGTCCGTAATTCTACACAATAACTTGGGCTTACTTGTATTTTTATCTTTCAATTAACGTTAAAATTTCACTTTCCTATACTTAAACAATTTTGTTAGATGGGAAGATGAATATTCAACTTGAACTTGATTTAAATAATAACGTAATAAGTAATGTCCAGGATCATGGACGTTCCCATAACTGTAGGTCTCGAGTAGACAGTTCGGCAGCCGCCAATTGTATAACACCAATTAGGTCCATTCCGAATGTCACGGCAAACGACTCGCGTTGGCCATTCAATTCTGAAATTGAGCAACAAAATACAGTACAATGGACCATTTACAATCCATTCGAATCTGTTTAATTTGATTCTTTTGAACAAATCTGTATCAATTGTACTGAATTTTGTCGCTCAATTCTTGAGTAAGATGATCAATTGGTGGAAAGTAATTGGTGTTCATGTTGTTACATTCAGATTGTTGATAATAACTTAGTGGTATACCGTTAGACTGCCAAGTCAATCGCACCACTGACTTTTTATCAATCGCATTATCAAGTAATCAGATCAGTTTAAGGAATCCAGCACGCAGCAGCAACATGTCAGAGGACTACAGGCGGTTTAAACTCTGAGACTAGGTTCATCAACCATACGTTGAAGAACACTGTCGCATTTGTCCATTAAATAAATTAGCTGCGGAAAAAAGGACCAATAAATAAGTTTATATAAATAGATCGCCCAGAGTTTATCACTTAAGTTAAAATCACAAAGAAATAAGAAAACTCTCATGTTGAGAGCTTTGTTCGCCAAGTTGTTGAGCGCGTGTGATTTGCATGAGAGCCATACACGGGCGCTCATCGGAGCTTTGTTATTTAAATCACCCATGTTTTATTAAATCTGCCACTTAGTGCTCGAGAATGTGGGTTATGTTTGTTATTATGCATTGCTTTCGTTATAAAATGATGTTGTTATTAAAATTTATATTCATTAACAACTGCGTTCACAATTTCCTAATTTTCTTTTCTTTTTAACTCACTGACACTGACTAGTTCATGCTAGTGATCAATAAAAAACTTTATGATTCTACTTATTTTTATTTATTTTATGTTAAAAAGCAGCTCATTTCCTTTGCAGCAGGAAAATACAAAGATATCAAAACTGCGTCACATCTGTTGAAAACTCGTCTCGCGCCATTCAACGTCATTTCTCGCAGACAATCGCGCTGTGGGAGTGCAATAAGAAATATCCATTAATGCGGCCGCAGCACCTGAGCCTGCGACTCTAAACATTGTATCTCAGTAAGACAGTAAACTAATTCGCAGATAAAGATGAAACAAGTTCTTGGAGGAAAAGTCAATCACAATGTCGTACAAAATTTAGTCTTTATATTTAACGCTCTACGCCTAGACCAATACAGCCATCAAAAGTAGTTCGATTCTTATTATTATTATACATAATTCGTGGGTTCAGTGACTGCATCTATTTACGGAGTTTCACCTATTTTTCAACCAACATCGAAAAGACCAAAACTCTAAAGACCATATCAACTTAACATACTGTCAACGCCTCCACAATGGCATTTACTCTACAAATTAAAATATTCCGCGCGAAATGTCACCCGTACCGTAGCACCGATCTGATCCATACCGCCCTTTCTAATTACTTATACTTTTGATTCTCAGCTATACAAATGTATTGTATTTTCTGGTCCTTTTAGATTCTTCGACTTTGATGTATTGGTGTTTTTGAATGGTGAAGATTGAATTGAAAATGGAATAGGTCAGCAGTTGGTATTTAAAGAAAATCCCAGCCGAATGTTAAGCGGAGGGGAAGTGACATTAATTGGATTGCAAGACGGTGATTTTGTTTCTGTTTCTTTTAGTATACTTAATCTAATGGTATAGATTCGTAGGTTATAACATAATTGATTTTTCGTGAAAGTAATTAAATTTATGTTAACATGAGAAGAGTTGAGATTGTTAAAACCCTTATCAAGAAACTTTTAGGGTTCCGTATCCGTATGTCCGTCTGTCATCTGAATTTTTATTGGACAAAATGGCAGCGAACCGTATTGGAATTTAGTTATGAGTTAAATATCAAATAACTGACATATATATAAAAATAAATAAAAATGCTATAGATATGGATAAAATTTATAAATTTTAATCAACAAAATGTCAATAACTTCGGTTGGTAATTTGTTTAGAAAGACGTAAATAGTATTGTTGAGCTCAAGGGAACTAATTTCAAATTACTCAACAATGTAATTTGGTAAAGTTCCCCAAAACAAATTCAAAATATTCGCAAACTAGTTTACAAAGAACCAGACCCTACATTTCGGGCTAACGAAATTAATTAGATCCCTCAATTCGCTTTATTTACACACACAATTAAAGTTTATTCAATAAAACCGATATTTTTAGGGCCTCAATTAAATACTTTGTAAGAATTTCGATTGGAGCGGGCGCGTGGCGGGAACTTAGCAAAGTCTTAAGAAAATACCCGCTAAGCTTAGTGACTACGGCTTAAATATTAAGGATGTAGCCACGGGGATCCCTTAAATGCATATCTGGCAACTTGGATGAGCCCACTTTGAAGAAACCATGTTCTAATTGTGGGTATCTTTTTACTGGCTATTGTTTTAAATTTGTCTTTTTGTAATTATTTAATTATTAATTTAAATTGAGTTATTAAGAGAAAGACGTGTTTTAACTACAAACTGACCTGGGGGTAAACGTTATTATGGTCTATCAGTGAAGCATACCTGCCTCTAAGATGTCTTTACATTTCCACTCTTTATAACCTGTAGAAGCGAATTATTTCACTCAAGCAGAGGAGATATCTACCAAGCAAGGATCTTGTTAACCATACGATGCCATGAACCATACAAGGATAGAGCTGCGGCGTTGAAGTATTTTTATTAAAAAAATAACATAATGTAATTTAATTTTAGTACATAATATTACGTAGTTCATTAATCTTTCATGTGAGATAAATAAGCAAGTAAATAGCCTCAGCAGCTATATATTAAGTATATTGCGAACAAAAATCGGCCATTCCATTAGTCGCTCCATTAAGCAAAGCTTCGTTCGTAAGTACGCATTAGCTAACTATCTGGTATATGGACGTAAGGAACGAAACAACTACCTCTTATACTTTTTATAATACTCTATCTTTATATAAATAAAACTATCGACAAGTTACAAATAGTTTACACCTAATTGACTTTAATCCTGTTATATTCATATTTCATAATTATTTAGTAGGTATTCATATCAGCGTTTATTAACATATTGAAAACCGCACGTGGTATATTTTTTTATTCCAAGGTTTACAAAATAAATATGATTGTGTTGTTTAAATCAGCCAATATTTACAAACAATATTATATTCATTAAAATATATTTATTCCCTTACTCTACATTCAACGACGTGTATCAAAATAAGTGTACACAATATGAACGCGTTTCACAAAGAGTAATTTGGGCAGTCGATATGTCGAAGGTGGTCTTTAAGGCAGTTTGATTAGTTCAAAGTTCTCTATAGGGGAGGTATCGGGAGGGGAGATAGGGCTGGCGCGAGGTTGCAAACGTTATCCGACTCATCGGCCACAACGATGCGAAAATAAAATAGTTATTCATGACTTCTGGCTGTACTAGTAATATTTTCGTACAAGTTTCAGGAAAGGTCTCGTAAAACTCAATGGCTTGTAACTATTATTGTATTACGAATGTCTTTGCTTGTGATATTGAGAATGTTTGTTTTACTTTTCGAATTATTAGCTAAATAATTTATTATACATACAAGTATACATGTAAAGTAATTTATTTAGCTAATAATAATTGAATCTGAAGATGTTCTATTATTCAAACCATTGTGTTAAAAAACTCTCGCGTGTTGGTCCTGCTCCCCCATCTTGAGTGTTTATGATAAATTCTTTATTAAATTGGCGTTCTTTATCACGCGGTATCAGCCCTGCAGTGGGATAATGCGAGGAATTACAGAGGTAGCGTGCGTCGGGGGCGCGAGCCAGTGTCAGTACACCCTGTATGCCAGTGTTCTGAGATAGGCGCTCTCACTCAAACATCCTGTATACTGATAACATGGATTATTCATGGAGTTGATAGATTTCTGACGGCTGTGTGCGACTGATAGTGGTGAGGTTCTGAGGTTGGTACGGTAAGGTAGAAGAATATAAGCATAGACGTTTTGAAAATTACGACTATTTAAGTACCATTTACATCATAGTAACTTTTGTTTAAAAAATCGTCTCATAAGTTAATAGATCCTAAAATAAATTGTATTTCCGTTATTTTATGTTTTTGCAATAGGATGCTGGCGTAGATAATTGGTACTGATCTGTTTTGTATTTATGATATTTAATACACAGATTACAATAATCAGCATCATCAGATTAAATAAGTCGTAATACATATTTATTTTCAATTTCAAATATATTCAATTAGATTATAATTATAGTGCCATGAATATTATACACGAGAAAGCGGATTAATATCCTCGCACGACGGTACCTGTACCATTAATACACAATGAACAGCCTCACAATTCTAGTGCATCACAAGATTCACTAGTGTTTGAATAATTCCATAATGATGCGACCCAATACCGCAGAGATGCATCGGCCGCGGTATGTAGAGAGCTTCGGGCCATAGAACAGCGTACAGAGCAGAAGGTTCAGAATTTAGTGAAAAACTGTCTTATCATTTACGCATTACTAGCAGCAGGCGTGCTTTAATAAGAGAATCTACCGTGCTGCTAGAAATAAATAGCCGACGTAGTACGATATAGTATACATATTTATACCCGAAATATCTATGGGTAAAGCAATCCAACCTTGTATGGGAAAATGCAAAATGCAGTACCTTTTTCAGTCTGAGTCAGTTTACCCACAGTAAAAACGAAGCTTTAAATAAAATTTGCTCCAGTCTTGCAAAAAGACAAAACGCAAGCTCGCGTCAACTGTGTTCGCCGAATAGGACCGAACCGACCACACCTATCCCATAGATAAAGCGTCCGCGTCTCTCGTCTAACAGGTTGAGGTGAAGTTTTCACTCACTGCAATTCATTTGACCATGTGTTCACGCTGCAGTGAAAAAAATTTGTTTGTCTATTATCGTACAGCTCATGTATGGATGATTCCACTTTTTCTCCACCCACTAAAACTCACATTGGTTTTGCAATATTCAAAATTCAATCCTAAGACGTAATTGTTATAATTATGTTGTTAATAATTAGTTTATATTTTAATATTACATTATATTTAATAAGCTAACATGTGCAATATGTAAAAAAAGCAAAAAGAAAAAACAATTAGAATTCTTTGAAATTTTACGACTGACTGTCCCAAAAGGAATGTGATGTTTTTAACGTATGTAATTAAGGAATGTTATTAGTGGTACTTCTATACTTGTATGCTCTATGCTTAAACCCACCACTTTACCTTTAATGTCAGCTATGCATATTACGGAATAGAGGGGCATTACATGAACGAAGTCCGTCTGTATAATGCACTTACATTTTGTAGAATACAATAATAATATGTTATGTGCAGAATAATACTATTCACCATTATCTTCTCTGTGTTTTAGACATAAAACAAAAACGTTCTTATATTTATCGTCAAATTGCAATCTATATTTTTTCTTTTCTTCTAAGAATCTATAAAACAGTAACATGCCTGGTAGACTTAGGTACTGATTGACTGACGATGCACAGCCTACACCGGAGGACTTAGAGATTTGATAATGGGAAAAATATTCATTGAAGATCCTAGTCCCTAGAGCTGCAATACTAAGCAGGCAAAACAGGGGAAGAAAATTCCGAAATCGACGTGGATCGCGTGGCGAGGATCGCGGATGAAGCAATATAATTATGTAATTCCGCAATTCGCAATGGACAATTACGCAGGCAACAGCTAGTACCTATTAAGTATTATAAACTGAACGTGATCTCTTCATCTTTGAATATACCTTCATTAGATCGAGTCTACATCGAACATTCTCGAACGTTCCAGAATATCTGCATATTAATAGACGTGTTCTAACATAAGATATTCTAAACCCGAAGTAAAATGTTAGTGTAAATCGTATAAATTAAGCTGAGATCTTATAAACTGATAATAGTGTAGTAACGTATGGCATGAGACGTGAACACAAACTTTTTTAAACGTAGCTCGTAACTAGAACACGTGACTAAAGCGAATAAAGTAATACTTTCGCGCGCCTGTCGTTCAAAGGCAAGCGAAACTCAATAAAAGGAGGACTAGAATAATATTTTTGACGGATAAATTCGGACGCACGCGGCGCCAAATTATCTTCCATGTCTTCTAGTACTCTCAATAGTAACCCTTATAATAAACAATTATTATAACTGGAATTCTCGGTTGCTACATTTTCAATCCTGTAGATATATCATTTCAATTTTCTTCTATGCTCCACCCAACCAACTCGAGTTGAAAATGATAATTTAAAACGCGCCAAACTTCTTCAAGCGGAAACACCTAAAACCATCCCCCTAAAAATTATTCCAAGCGACGTGTGCCTCTTCAAGCTAAAACTAAAAGCAAAGAGCGCATAGCGACGCAGGCGTTTCCGCGCCGGCGAGCAAACTCGTTGAAGATCAATCTTTCAATTTCGCGGTCGGGCTGCCGGCGCCGATAGTTTCAATAACACTCGCTAATTTGCATGGGACAACCCTCATCACGCCACGTCACTAATAATAATTCAAAGAGTCCATCCGACCGCGCCGCTTAGCTTGTTCAACCCTACAAATGCGATCTAATCGGTCTGCTAAGCCGTACAAATTCAATTAGCGGGATTAAAACCGAGCACAATGTGAGACCACGGCTAGAAATATCACACGACACATTGGAGATTTTAAAAGTTCTTCTGTTCGCTTCGTGTGCCCACGATTTGTGCCTTTGCTGCATTGCATTGTTACGAACAAAGTATCGTCTACATTAATTGACAAGAGCTGTCCAAACACGTAATAAAATGGTCACAAATAATTATTGGATATTGTTTGTGGTTTGTTTGTTAATTTGTATTATTTTGATGAGATTTTAGCTATTAAACATTGCAATTACAAATTGGATTGTTATGATTAGGTACGAATCATTATGAAAAGTTATTTACAAAAATATTGGTCTTCTTAAACGAAACATCTCGATTAATTCCTGTAAAGATAATGCGATATATTGCGTCTATGAGCACAGGCAGGCGCCTGACCCCCACAACCTTTAGAGAAACCAGATATTTGCGGTAAATTAATATATCAACACATAAGTTTATAAACACGTTTAATAATGTTGTGCTCAAGCAAGAGAGGGTAGTACGAAGCCCTCTCTGGCATGTTATAATCCTTTTACCATTTGAATTTGGTAGTTAACACAACAAATGAACGAGAGCAAGTGTAATAGTATCACCACATAGAAAAGAAATGGATAAACAAATTTTTCGAAAAGAAATGGTCTGGCCAGGAGTCCCACATGAGCGCGGATCTTTACCGGATCTCGGCCGCTCGGCCACTTGGCTGGGGCCGAAGGGCGCGCGCATCGAAGGGTTGAGTGATTGATGTGTTTGGGAACACTTGACTTCTCAATCTATTAACGGCGATGAGTTTAATAATTTGTTTCAAGTCGATGCCAAAGAAGGAAGGGCAGATATTAAAAAATATCGTCGTATTTAAAACCCGTGTGTGATTTTAACATTTTGAGCTGAACATCAGCTTTGTTATAAAAAGCTTTGCACAAAATGAAGCTATATTTCAATTTGATACGGACGATCATAAAACACATTTTCAACAAGTTGGTTTCGGTTATCAGCAGCACAAAAATTTTAAAATTAAACTTTGTCTCGTACAGTGCGTAAATGGTGCATCGTCATAAAGGTGGTTCCACACAGCGCGCGCCGCCCAACAAAGCGTACTTAACAAAAAAAAAAACCGCTTCACAACAACGTTGCACTGATTGGGCGCTTGTTACCGCAATAATAACAAAATTTGTTGTACACACTTAGATAAAAGAACACTGCGGTTTTTTATGCGAACGTACTTTGGCGAAAATAGATAGGTCTGATAGGCAGTCGCTCCATGTAAAACACTGGTATTCAGCTGCATCCGGTAGGACTGGAAACCGACCCCAACATAGTTGGGAAAAGGCTAGGCAGATGATGATGTACTTTGGTGAAAATTTTCTTTATTTTTGTGCATACTTCAAGCATCATTTAAAAATGATTAACAATACATTACTACAATAAGGAACATAATTGTATTGGACTCCAAACATCGATAGGTTGTAAATGATTTTAAGCAGTTTCTGCTTTGAGATATAATTCAGATGATAGTCAGAGATTACATTAATAAGGCATGCATTAATAAGGCAGTTACTTATTTTTTTATGAATAATTTTTGTAAGTACTATTAAAAACAATATAACCTTCATCATTGAGCAGTGTCTCAGACACGTAGTGCGTACCTATGCATAAGCGCGTAAACGCTTGAAACAAGCGCGGCCGCGGCCGCTGCGACGCGGACGGGAGGCGCGGGCGTCGCGTGCAAAAACACGCGATTGGAATGTTACAAAGCGAACAATTTGCTTTGTCCGCCCATGCGTCGTGTTATTGCAACGCGTTCTGAAATATTTTATTTACTTTTATTACGACAAGGGTTGTTGGCCAAAACTGATGGAAAATTACTAGTCAGAATGGATATAAAAAAGTGATACAAAAATTATACAATGGCCTTCAAAATTTAGTAGGTACCTACCACTCTTTTAAAATTGTAATTTCTCCTAAACTACAGAAATTAACGTTTCATAGCAAATTTAATCGATTTTATGTACGTTTTTTAAATGTTTATACACATGATTGTATTATTATTAAATTATATCAGTAATTTAGAACTTTTAGAAGCTATGAAGGTTCAAAATCATAACCCTCCTTTTTGCTTCACCGTAATCGGGTAATACTTGTAATGAACTATCATGTCTATGTAGATGTCGTAGATAGCTTCAATACATGAAGTATTCAAAATAACTTACATTACAAAACGATCTTTTACACATACCATTAACCAATGAACGATCAACAAACCACAAAAAATCTATGTAGCAACGTTTGCCAAGAGCAAACTACCTGAGAGTGAAGCGATTATATTGCTCATCAAAGTAGGCGCAGTACAAACTTGGCGCGGGCCGCAATCATTTTAATTGGCTCGCCTCAGCGGCCCACTTCCCTCATTATCTCTGAGATTACTCTTCGCCATGAATATTTCGAGATCCCCCCCTCTGAGGGAGGATCGCTTAATGCATTCCTCGACTACAGTTTTAATTAGTTTGAACTTGACCCGACGGAACTTCATTACGTAAAAAATGAGTCATCGCTGCCGTTATCTAAATTTTAAAATCAGTTATTAATTCATTCACTATCGTATAGTTGTAGAATAACCTGATAGAGTTTAAACCGCTTGTAGGTTTCTGACATGGCTTTACACACCGTTGAAAAATTTCTAGGATGCTGGTTTCCTCACGACGTTTTTCGCACATAAATTTGAAAAGTCAGAGATGAGTGCCTAGGTTTCCATACCACTAGACTATCACTGCTTAACAGTGATTAATGGAGTCAGTTGGCTGCAGTTTTGTGATTTTTGCGGACGTTTTGTGAACCCTTGCGTCATAACTACTTATAATGCAATTCATTTATTCTTATTCTTAGTTTTTTGATCGTCAAACCCGCGTTCCCGCGTCGTCGTGTCATTCGGACACTGAGGTAAAATAGTAAGACCAGGAAATCAGGTAACAATGTGTGTCATAAACATGGTGTTACTTACAACATTATACTCATACCTAACTGCAGTGATATCCTAACTTATAATATTATTAACACGAAAGTAACTGTGGTGAAATTTGAAATATGCATGGGACCTCGGATAAGATACATAGGCTTCTTTTTATTGCGGTAATCCCACGGGAACGGGAATTATGTGGGTAAAACCGTGGGACTCAGCTAGTTTCTTATAAATTTGCTTCAATTATATGTAGTTAGCTTTCGTTTCGTTTAGTTGTTTTAATAGCTTTAAATGTGTCGCAGTGTGCGTCGTACAGCAGTACCGTCGCGTCGGGTACGTAGGTACGTTAAACTTCAAATTGCAATAATTCACGCGCGTTCGGAAACAACATTAACATTTCAAATGAAGAACAGGTAACTGACACATCTTTTGAGGCTGGAAGAGGAACATGAAGGTAAAGCTTAACTTAAGTAATAAATCACAACGTCCTGGGGATGACATCACGGTAACTCACAAGTTCACTTACAAAATATATTTGGAAAAGCTACAATTGTCTGTCTTTGTCAATAGCTGGTACTAAACTAAGATCATTTATAATTTCTCACTTTCTTGCAATTTTTGCATTTTAAAAATAAAATTAATGAGTTTGTTAGCTCAGTGCTAATGTGATTGGCCTGCTTGGGTAAGTCCAGTGGATTGGATTCCCACACGAGACAAATATTTGTATAATCCATTCAGATGAAAAATAGGTGTCTATAATTAATATTTTGTCAGAACCGAGGATCAAACATGGAATCTCCTCCTCTGAAACCTCATAATATAAGACTAGTTTTTATGAATATTTCAACACTTAGTCTGGAAAACACAGTAAGTAGTTCATAAAATTAAAATCTAATTACTTTTCTTGATATTACAATGATGAATGTTTTCATATACCTTGGAAAAGTCTTGCAATATGTAGGTGAAGCTTTTCTCTCGTATATTAATATTTGACTCGTAAGTAATACGGAAATATAACGGCGCTCACCGCATAAAAGCAAGCGGTGAGGTACTGGAGCGAAACCAAGCCATCCGAGCCACGAGCTGCGAGCTGCGAGCCACAGCCTGCAGGAGAGATATTCATATGACGCGGACGAGATCAACGATTACGACACTACGAGCTTGCTCCTATGAGACATTTGTTGATGTGTCCGATAGAAATATGTAGGTATGGTTTTGTAAAATATCTATACCATGGTCCTAAAATTAAATACAAATATTTCAAAAATGAATAAATTATTCCTTCTGTGCTCACCCAAATATTAAGAAAGATCACAGTCTGTTACGTCAAACCGAAATTTTCATCTGTAACCAACAAAATATCCAGAATTCCTTAATTCAATTCATCAAATTAGTTCGCTGTTCGCCAGTTTTCAAGAAATCGCAACAATTATCAGTGTCCCCCCACCGCCCCCGCACCCCCCTGCGTAGGTCGCGTCGCTCGTCGGCCGCGCGTTTGACAAATAGCCGCGTCAAAGAATTAATGGAGCACAGAGCCTTAATATAACATTTTGGAAAGTCGCGTTGTTTTGTGCGGACAAATGCTTTGCATTGTTAATGTTGTTTCAATGTAGACTTACTCAGAAGGTCTGTGAAATAAGTACACAATCCTTGTAAAAGGCACCACTAGGTAATGAATGTGTTGAACCACGGAGTTCTGAGGTTGCGCCAATGTGATTCTTCAAATCATCGAACCTACCAATTTTTTTTTCGGATGGTTACGCCTCTTTCCAAGTTGATCTACAATACCCTGCCCTTCAGATTCTATCTACCTCCACCTTGTCAAATCTGTCCGGTCTATCAAATCCAGTGACATCGTACGATTAATGACGGCTTCGTTTGTAGCAGTCCTTCTGTCCTTCCTCACGCTAACGGACGCGTACGGCCGCGGCCGTGGCGTATCGCTTCTACCCGCGGCATTACTCTGTCATAAATTCAATTGCGGAATTCTTGAATCTCAAATGATTTTAGCTATTCAAATATTTGAATTAGATTTTAAGGTCAGAGCTTAGACAAAGAGGCTGTTATATAATTGTTGTAATGAAATATTCGGTGATGATTAATCTTGTTAGTTTCTTTCTGAAGGCTGCGGTCATTTTGTCAAGTGAATAATGTGGATTTGTTATTCTTGTCATTTTGACCTAGATATTTATGTCTAACTAGCTTTTGCCCGCAGCTTCGCCCGCGTGGATGTTGAACCAGGATAAAATTTATATTTTTTGTTAATCCAGGAAATATGGTTTTTATGTTTACCGAGTTCTATTCAAATCAAAAGTGTTTAGGTAACAAACATCTTCACAAACTTTTATTAGTGCAGATTAGTAATGTTATGATATGACAGTTCAAGTCCGCCCAAGTCAGTTGTTTTTGCGAGTTTCTTATTAAGCAAAACATGTGCATAAACATTTAAATTATCCAAAATATTTATTATTGAAAACATTATATATTGCCATTACATTATCCAGGACGATGCAATGGATAGAGCGAAGGGGAAGCGAAAAACCCGAAAAGCAGACCCCACTATCATGTGGGAATAATTATTGCACAGGAGAGAATGAGAGATTTTTTTAAATATACCTATTGTATTGTGTATGTTTTGCACATGTGAGAGCAATTATTCCAACAAAGATTAGTTTTATATTTAAGTCTTACTAATGTATAGGGCAAAAGAAAAAGTTATAAGTGCGCTTCGCATATTTTATTGCATAATTTCTGACCTAATAAAGCGAAAAACCTATGTAAAAGAACAAAAGTTTCGTATCAATATCAAATCCGAACCAGGATATTTAGAAAAACATACAGATTACTTTGTTTGTAGTTTTGCTCTCGGGAGCTAAAATGTACAGAGAGTCAGGACTGGTGACCCGAGAGCAAACGACATACAGTCTATGTGAGGAGAAGCTGGTCCTGAGATCGACACTCGCAGACTTCTCATGGCGAAACAAACGCCCACAGGAAACTACACTCGCTTAAATTGAAAGGGATAAATGTGGAGAATTAGTGGTACATGGTGTAAACACTGTCTCGCCAATACCGAAACCCGTTAGAATTTGTGCCTTGATGATTTGCAGATAATTTACATTAAGCCATCAGGCCATCATTTTCTGGGTCCCTTTACACAATTTCAAAGGCGTTAAGTTCCGAAGAAGCATAATCGGGACACCGACCTTCAACTTAATGACGTCCGTCGGAAGTCCACTTGCAGTGAGGGAATTCAGGAATTTTATAGAATAATGAGTGGCGTCATCTTGATTGACAACAGTGTTTATAAATGTGTAAAACACTTCATTCCCTTTCATTTATAAAAGAATGCATTCGTTGATTGCTGCAGCTTGATTATTTTTGGGCGTTTTGAGTTGGAAAATTCTTGAGCATGTGGATTCCTACTCAGCCGCCCATAATTATTGTCAAGCTCAACTTATGAATACAGGATCATAAAAATAATAGTTTCAAAGAACCATTCACCTCATCAGCCCCAGTTCCTCGCGTCACCACAGGCAGCGTTCAGTGGAAATTGCCGCTGAACATAACTGTGACACCACCCATTATGTGTTGGTTCCTACGGATGTCTTTTAGAGTTCTGTGTACCGCATCAACTGCTTTTCTGTTTGCCATTATACATTCATCCTATCATACGATCAAAGAACAATTCTTAAGCAAATGCCTGCCTTGTCACTATTTCGTGACACATCACAAACAGGTGTTTCGTTGCTCTGTAAATTGATGGGAATCCTAAACATGGTGTGCGCTGTTTTGTCACCAGAAAACAACGTGGCAGTAATCGCCGAAGACGCTACTGCAATTGTAATTTTGCCCTGCCTCCCTGCAAGGATGCCAGTGGTTATAAATATTTTTTCTGTCCCATCAGGAGTATCCAAGAAAAATATTTTTCCTCAGATTTAAATCGACTCCTAACGCCATCTAGTTAAGAAAAAGGAAACATTATGTTTTAAATAATAATAATTTTAATGCTTCAAATTAAAGCGGATTTTTTTTATAAGCTGAAATTTTTAAAAGTATAATCCCACACGATGCGCGTTGCTTCCTTCGGGTTTCAAATTGAAATATTTAAAAAAGAATTCCGCTGATCTAAATAGACTCTCACGCCATCTAGAACACTATGTTTTAAATAATATAAATTTTATAAATGTTTCAAATTAAAGTGGTGACGTTTTTTACATACATACATACATAGACTCACGCCTGTTTCCCAGAGGGGTAGGCAGAGACAACGGATTTCCACTTGCTACGATCCTTGCATACCTCGTTGCATATACGTTTTTTATAAGTTGAAAAATTATTAAAAAGCATGTTTCCTTCGGGTTTCAGCCGGTATGTAATAAAAGTCATTAAGAATGAAATACCACAAAAATACATATTCATTTCAATGACAAAAAAAAATACAAAAGAATCCACAAAAAGTTTGCGGTACTGGGGATCGAACCCAAAGCCTTACACTTCCAAGGCGTTCGCCCGACCGGAAGGCTATGAAGTCTGTTGACATGTAGACAAAATAATCGTTCCTAAAAGATATTATATGTTATGTTATGTAATGTTTAGCTCCTTGTGGATATAGCGTGATAATATTTTGTAAATTGAAATTTAATAATATTTTTCCCCACAACAACAACAATTCTGCAGCAAATTCTAGAAATACGCTGCTTACTACAATACTGCTCATCCCCCATAATTATAAACGTGATAATTTATACCCTATAAGTTGACCAAGAATTTAAAAAGTATATTTGCCGAATTTCAACTAAATCTGTCCAGTAGTTTTCGCGCCAATCAATTACATACATACTTCGTTACGATTTTATTATATGTATAGATAACTACCATAGAGACTAATTAGAAGTAAATGTTTATATCAGTTAGACCTTCCTCGATTGCCTTTATATTGCCCTTTTTTACAAAGACAAAGTACAGAAAAAAATTAGCCTATTTCTAATATTATGTATGTTTTTTATAAGACACTAAGGTGGATTAATGGTAAACTTTAATTACATTTCTATGTAATAGCTATTATACATTTTAATAAAGAAATCATCTTAAGAAAGATAAACAGCAATTCGAGCGTTAAATTACAACCAGTACTGAAAAGATTTTCTTTTAAATTAAATACAGAAAGCAAAAGACCTGAATCAGGACCGCACTACTTTGTGATCTTAGAAGTAAACATAATTACATTCTGCGAAGCATCCCGCGCCGTAAATAAATAATATCATCAAACGAATGTTTATATTTTATTTTATACACGACCGTGTCAAAGGGTTCTCGACTTACATCGGGAGAATTCGGGTCGCTTACATTTTAAACTGGGTCGGATGATATCTTAACAATCTTTATCCTAAACCATATGGCGTTCTAATTTCAGCTCTATTCCTAGTTGCATAAAGTTCCCTATACATCATGCTAGGTGCTATTAGCAGATGAATTCAGGTGTTGCATTCTGGAATTCGAAATTAAACTCTATTGCTGTATGAGAGAATTAAGTGTTGTGTCTAGTTGGTCAAAGACTCGGGGGTTGCAAAGTAGACAAGTATGTTATTGGAGTAGGAGAACCCGAAGTGAAACAAGCCGTCATACAATACGAGAAACAACAATGCACTGTCATAAACTTTGACAACTACTTCGAAAAATAGCCGCTAAAACGCTTGACGTGTTAAATAACGTTAACCGTTCATGCTTATGTAGAAATCGGTATAAATATAAACCTCGATGAGAGATCTACACATAAAACAAAAAAAAACGAAATCTTTAAAAAGAAAATTTGTATAAAATGTTATGCTTATTACCTTTTCTTAGCTGTCTCAAGTGCTTCTTAGTCCTAACTAGGATGTTCACAAAGTTGTAGCAGTTGCAGACGTCTGAAATAATTTATTTCGTTTTGCATATAGCGTGGTCATCGTACGGACATTGAGTCGATCAACGTTGCAAACAGTCTTCAAAATGTTGTCAAAGTCTTATTAAAATATCTGTAGTATATTTTGCTAGTTCTTCCCAAATTGCCAAATTTTACAAATCCATTTTTAAAATTCGGGAATTTCTCTCGACTCTTATTTTACTAATCAAAATTGTTGGTTTTTGAATTGGCTTTCCAATCATTTGATTTTTTTGAATACGTTTGAATCGTTGAATTAATCAAACGGCTTATTTGATGTAACGGCTATTTCCACTTCTGGCTCTGAAGACCACCTATGTAAGCTGGTCTTTTAGTCCTCTTTATAGTCTTTGCATGCATACGAGTAAAATAACAAAAACAAAGTGTATAGAACAGTCTATTATTTATTTGATCGTCCATTTTTTTCACTTGAACAGAATAACCAGCAATAAAACCGTTTTAACCAAAAGCCTACAAAGCCCTCCACATAATAAAATTGTGAACGACTCTGAAATAAAAACTTAATTAAACTTCACTTGAAATATATTTTTTATTTTCAACAAATCAGAGCTGAATGTCTGCTTTCAATTGATCGGCCTCGATATTTTACTCTCGTATGATTTGCACACAGAGCGGTGGAAATTAAATCTTTTGATCGGATGTTGCGTTTTCATTTCACGTCATGTTTTTAAGTGACGGCGAAATTGATTTTCGGTAGGGTCGCTTTTTTATGAGGGATATTTCTTGTATTTAGATTTTTAATATTGTTGTTATTATGATAAATTGAGTGGAAAATACTACTCACTTTATGATTATCAAAGTTACTTACGCATTTACAGACTTGTAAGCAGTTTGGTACAAGAACCCGAATACAAAGAAAATTATTTACGGTGAATCTTTCTGTTGCTAATAATGCCGATGTTTCGGTGCAAAAATAAATGAAATCCGTGTTAAATTTGATTCATCATTCGTAATTTTATTTGTAGCAAATAAAGTTATGGAATAAGAATTATTTACTTTATTTTAAAATACGATTTCAACCTATATGTGCAGACTGATATTTGATTAAGTCTTTTGGCACTCATTAATTACATTTACAAAATCTATCAATTATACATTGAGTCTAAACATCTTTTGTGTTATTAATTCTACATTAAAAAATGAGAAACCAATTCGATGGATACCCGTAATCCTAATGAAGAAATGTATTTCAAACATTTATGTACAAGAGCTGAAAACATTTCCCATTCACCTCAATTTACAGTTTGAAACATTCTTAATTCAAATCAAAAGCGCGCCAAAGCATACGCTAAGTGTTCCTGAATGTTGTACATAGCATTCAGCATTCAGTGCCGCCCGCGCCGCGCGCCGCGGCCGTCTCATTGAACTCATACAAATATGAATGAGGCCAGAAGGTCCACTGTACAACACGATGTCATCTTGGATGCCATGTCTCATGTAAGTTGAATTATGAATGATATGATTATTGACAACATTAAAATATAACATAACATCACGCCTGTATTCTCCAGAGGGGAGAGATATATGCAGTAAACCCACGTTTCAACGGTTTATAAGTCTCATGTAACAGGGGGAATTTTCTTCCAACAACCTACAATCCTCGTTCTCTATAGTTTTTCAATAAATTATTTCTGTAAAATCTACTTTTTCTGGAAAAAAAAGTTTTCCATGCTGAGATTACCGTTTTTTCTGCTCTTGGTGTCGCATGTTTGATTCCTGCATCGAACAAAGTAGGAACACCATAGTGACATTAATTAACATGATTATGATAATATAACTATATTAAATTCGTTGGTATGTTGACGTAAGCCTTCTTACTTCTACTCTCAATGGTTGCGCTAAACGCACGCTCATTAAGTTGGCTGAATGGCAGCCGCCCTTGCCTCACATTACAGTCTAACTTCATTACCTTGTTTTTTTGTGAGGTTGGTACATTGATACGGGTACTATTTGTTCGGACTGAGTTGGAGCTGCTTGTTTGTGCTTGGTTGTACCACAATACTGCTTGGTAAGCTCTTCAACAGCGGTAAACTAAGTTCGTAGTTTGTAGGCTTATTAATATTGGTGTAATTTTTTTTAACGACATTAATTTTTATGAATATTAATAAGCACCTTCACCTAACTAGTGATAATCTTGTGGTATGACGTTTGAACTGTCAGTTCGAATGTCAAAGGCTTAAATCCTTAGAGGAAAAATTTTTTGTTTGTCCTTAAATCCATGCACTACTGATTTTTCTGCCGGTGTCAGAGTTTAAGCTGTCCGTAGGCCTCTTATTATGACTTATCATGATAGATTATTAAATTCTAGATTATTCATAAACTTCGTTAATATTTTCCCTAATAAAATAAAAATAAAACAATTATACGTCATAGTCTTAACACGTCTTAGTAAAAAGATTTTTAGTGTCTTCTTTATAAATAAATAAGTACTTACGTAATAACACAATCATAATAATCAAAGGCCTAGTATTACTCGAAGGACTCACCGCCTAATAACTTAATACTGTGATCCCGGCGTCGCTTGCCAAGTGATTACGTCACGATCACCTGAGAGCTTAGGAGAAGATGTCCTGCTGTCTTGAATCGTTTAGACGTTGACAAGGAAATCTTGGCTCGTGGGAGCAGATGTTGGCCAGTACTTGTGACATGTTAAGTGATGTATGTTGTTCCAATGCGTACGTCAATTTTAAGTGCACTTGTGAATGTGAAATGTGGGCCCTGTCTGTAGATATTGTTTTTACAAGTTGATCTGCATCAGTGGCGTGCCTAGTACTTAACAATATTACAACGTTACATTGATATTTAAAAAAATACGTATTATGTTGTTTTATTAGGTACTATCTACATTAGGCATTCCCCTGCAGCATCCATGGTGTATTTAATGAGATAAATATACCACATAAATTTATTTTAACCAAATAATTTAATGAATTACAAAACATAAAAATAACTC
This sequence comes from Protodeltote pygarga, assembly GCA_936450705.2. NCBI lineage: Eukaryota > Metazoa > Arthropoda > Insecta > Lepidoptera > Noctuidae > Protodeltote > Protodeltote pygarga. Next base: position 13,944,320 of record OW388264.2, on the reverse strand, counting down.
AAAGAATCGTTTTGGAGTCGATGCCAAGAAAAATGGGCTCCACGTTTCAATAAACCATCTAACTCTTAATCGATTTTTCAGTATTTTGTATTCATTAAAACGATTGTTTACTGTTAAAATACTTTCTGCAAATAATTTTCTTTCTTTGAAATTTTATTATAACTGTCCCACAACATCGCCCTCTGGTACGCAATTGTCGGTAAATTTGGTCCTGACACCGCTTTTCTTTTATTTTACATCGCGTTCATCAAAACTTCACGCTTATCTCGAACGATCGCGCCTGTTTAATTAAAGTCAATTGTAATTATAGTGAATTAATGCGGTGTCGCTATCAGGTCTTCTACCTGAGTGCTTCTGATAAACTTCAAATTTATCTGGTCTTTCTGTGCTGAAATGTTTTCTTATTAAAAATATTTAAGTAAGTTTTCGTACTCCTAATTCAACTGCTGATTTCCATAATAAGAAAAAATGGACGACTTTTGCCATACAAAAATGTAATAATACCGAAATAACAATGGTATTTATTATTTCTACCAGATGAGATACAAATTGTGTGTCAAGATAAGAAAAAAGAACGATGTAATACACGCTCGCTCATGTTATGTTAGTGCTCGTATCTCGTGTGGGGCCGTACATTACTGTCTCAAAAATAATACTAAGCCTCGTCAAATATTTGTACCAACAATTTGTTGTTGGTACAAATGTATGTACCCAACTAAGTGTTCACAAATCTCGCTGGCAGGCTCCCTAATCTCCAACTCTATCTCCTTGTATCGATTAGCTGGTATCTACGGGCTCACTAGTGTAATTCTCATAACGGTACACATTTCTCTTGTCTCCTTGCCAACAACCATTACGAGCTAACGCGAACGATATGAGCGCGCCGCTCGTTTGTCAACGCTTTGTTACTGACTGTACTTCTGCAACGTGCTTTTCATAAAATGAACCTTATAACCGTCACCCTAGAACTGGTATTAGTGTAGTTGGTATGTATAAAATGCCATACAAAATTAACAGGAACGGAATTCGAGTTGGTGTAAAAATCCTTGAGACTTTTAACAGGGATATGTAAAAAGTAAAATGTTATACGAACTTGTATTAAGGTCATGAATATAGAATAACATTTTTAAATATTTATAGGGAACAAAAATTGTCTTCGTACCTATATCATTAAAAAAAACTCAAGAAGTAGACTTTACAAGTACTATACTACACATGATCCTTATTGTACAATGTTGGTCCTTAATGTACAATTTTGGTCCTAATCTACGTAACATAAAAGAGTTGGCTTTTACAAGGTACCCGTAAAGATAAGCCGATATCTTATCTGCAGGGTTATAAGGGCCAGGTAGGGATCGCACTTCGACCCTTAGGGATCTTTTATGTTATCCGTTGAAACTTTGAGTATGAATCAGACAAGGCACGGATTGAGGAAGTATTTGAGTCATGAATTATTGGAATAAGTAGGTTTTATCAAAACACAAACTCAACTCTTACTCAATTTTAGTAAAAAATTATGTTCAAATCATCATACAGCATGAAAAAGATTTACTACTCGTAGTTACGAAATTACCTTAGGTACGCAGAATACTTTGAGTGTTTCAGATGAAAATGAGAGTGAGTTATTTCTTTATTTTTATTGCTTTAATAGTATTGATATTAATATATATTCAATGTATATGAAATGGTACAAAAAAGAAAACAATTTTTACATTCAACGCAAACTTCAATTCGCCTCCAACAAACATTAGCTTACAGCTTGTAATATTGATACTTTCAGAAAGCAACTCTTTCTGTGAGGCAATCAAACACCCCTTGTTGGTTCAATAAAGCCGGTGTTCGTGGCTCCGGTTGGCCGGCTATTGGCGATTGGCGATTGGCGATGGGGCGATGCGGCGATGCCCAAGAGATTCATACATTTGGCAGCCGTCACGCTGAAGTGCTGCTCTATTGATTTCTTACTTTTGATGTTTGCTAAGAAGTAATCTCTGGTGTCTTGATCGTACAAAAAGAAACGAAACTAAATTGTTTTTGATTTGTCAGAGAATAAATATATTGTGATTTTATCTTTATTTTCTTCTTTGTTTATGTGAATTATATTTTGTGTTAATATTATAGTCTTTTCACACTCTATTATGCCTACGCATAGGCCTACCCACACTTCGGTTTTTCGCCTAGGCCTACGTTTAGCCGGCTAAAACTAGATGGCGACGCTTAATGTTTTTTTAATCTTAGATAAATGTATAACTTACAGAGTGATTTAAACCACGTACGGCATTTGGGACACCACATAGGTTAGGTTAGATTTAATGAAATATATAATTTCGGATACAAATTCAGAAATTGAAGACGTCGACTAAGCCTTGAACCTTTATTGAGTGGTTATCTTACGTTCATACAACTATCTCTCAAAGTGTACAAAAACTTCGAGCTATAATATTTATCTACCCTCAAATCTGAAATAAAAACTAGCCGGCAAAGAGGTTTAAGCGCTTAAGAGCGGAAGCGGTTGTGACGTCATTGTGATACGAAGAGCCCTGATAGCTGAGCTTCACAGATTTATAACCCCTGTTAAGAAGATGGTTCTTGTTAATCTGCCTCGTTAGAGGCAAGCTGCTGCAAAATAAATAAGAGGTTTGATTCCTAGATCGAACTAAGTTTTCGTATGTTTAACACCCATAGATATGCCATATACCTAATAGATATTTGTAGTTTCAGACTCAGGTCTGGCATTGAGAATTTCTGGAATCTAGATTAGTAAGAGGGTTGCTGGTGAACCTGCAGGAAACTGCTTAGCCCTCTGACGTCTACTGTGACTTCCAAACTAGGTAAACATTTGCCATCGAAAAATCACAACTATCTTGACTTCACTTTATGAACTCAACTTATGACCGAACACCCTCCTCTTAGGATACAGGACTCCTAGTTTAAGAGATAGCGTCTAATATTTCGTGTAAGTATATAGATTTTTCGAAACCATCAAACCAGTTACGAGCGTGATACATACTTCATTATAAATCTACTATCTTGTTAACCAGTATCTATGCGATATTGTGAATTTACTTTACCACGGCAAATACTGGGATATCATCCCGACATTATTAATTTATAAAGATTGAGAAAATATGATCTTTTATTTATTAGGTTTAGTGTATTTATAGTAAGTAGATTTAGAATGTAAATAATTATAATAAACTTATTTTCTCATATTGTACTCCCAATTGTACTTTGAACCGAGACGAATCACGGATGTAAGATTTACATCCGTGATCGCCACAATCCGTCTGCACTTGTCGATTAATCTGCATCTCCGCCGTCGTCACTAGTGTCAGAACTTGAGAACTCCAAGTATCTTTACTTCGCAAAGTACACATCGTTATTGCATTCGATGAAATAAACGCTGGCGGAACTCAGAGCCGACTGAGTAACTACTAACTTTGAAGTGAGAGATGATATAATGCGATATTGAAATATTACTGCAACTAGTGGAAACTTTATCTGTATCTTTAATTAAACGTGTTTTATTTAGATAATTATCTTTCTCAATATGATGACACGATTGGTACCTAATATAGTAGTTAAGCGATTCGACTTTTGCGTTTAGTGTTGCAGATTCGATTCCTTTATGGGATAAAAGATGTGTGATCCCAATAACCCACAAATGTTTGTATCGGTATGTGTGTTTGTGTTTTGTTTAATTATTGGTATGCGTATAAATTGTACCCACGACACGGGAAGAAATCTTAATGCAGGACGACGGTTAACGTTTAAATATTTTTGTGAAATTTTCTTATTAAATATTTATAACGTTTAAATGTTTTTACAAACGAACTTTGATTTGTAGAAAGAAAAAATCGTTCACGAGATTTAAACTAGCGACTACCGGGTAAAGCCCCCAGTCAAGCTATTCGTGATCTCGCTGTTTTTTTTTGTTATGTTCGAAATTAGGACAAGGATTGTATAAAAAATTTTTTTTTTGAAAAATCCACTGGAAAAAGAAATTTACCCGGGCGACGCCAAGCACGAATAGCTAGTTTCTATTAAATGTGCAAAACGGAACGTAAGAGGAAATAAGAAAGAGATTGTGTGTAAGAGAGAGGAGAATAAAGGACGGAAGGAAGGAACTGAAGGACGCCATTAATTTTAAAATTTTGCGCGGTTATGACTTCTCGTAATAAAAGACGAATTATTATGTAACTTTTTATCAAGATACTTATATCCACATAAACGTCTGACGCCCACTAATAAGCTATAAAGTAACTGCTAAAACATAAAACTGTATAAAATACTACAATACAAGGTAATTTTTTTTGTGTATATATGATGTCAATAACCAATTTAAAACACATTTAGTACTGAATTCATGGAAAAACTATCTTTTAACATTAACTTTTTACCGCATGATTTTAATTTCACAACTGATTGACATCATAAGCTGATTTCATCCGTCATATATCCGGCATCTGGTTTGAATATTCTGGTAAGATTATTATTATTTGGATTAAATACATAGTTATTATAAATAGTTTTTACCTATTAAAAACTTTACTTATTAACTCTTTAACTCGTAAATTATATTAATATAAGGTATTAATCTCTCGGTAATTGGGTTTCAATTAAGCGAGACATCTTAAGTCACATGATTAAAACTTTTCGTTATAAAGCCTTTTCTGAAAGGCGTCTAGTACTGTTGAGTTCAGAAACATTCATTAATATAATTCTACCGTCTGACCTTTTAATAATCTTCTTTTTTAAAGGCTAATAGCGAGTTTAGAAAAGTTTTTACTAAGTTTTAACTTGTTACTATAATTGAAGAACATTTATTTTTACGTAAACTCATCTTAAAAGATTTAAATCTCTTTTTATATGGATTTCAGAATTCACACCATCAGTTCCTGATTCACTGTTGCTACTGAGAATTTCTAGGTGGAAAATCCAATGACTTATGCAAAGTGTAACCATGGAACTGAACCCTCATTCTCAGCAATCACTCTTGCGACTAATACATCAATGAGAAATAATTTTTTATGAAGTTATAATATTTTACAAGTTTTTTTTGTTGCTTACAATCTTGCGTCCCGGTGCCAAAGTATCCGTCGACATTTTCAGACTCATCTAAAAGTCATTAGGATGTAGATAGGCTATCTACTATAGGAACCTATAGCTGAACATTTGGAAGCCAGCCTATTCTAGCAGGAAGTGATACACTGATACGTTCAATCTATACCACGTCAGAGGTATAATGATAATTATATGTATCATGTATTCTTATAAGTAAATCTTTTTCGGACTTTTTAAAAGTAGATGAGCTGGCATTTTCTTGAGAAATAATGCCAAAATAAATTAAAATTTAGGCGTCCGTAGGCGCCATGAACCATTTGAGTTTTAAGCTGATCAGTTGCAACACCCGGTGGAGTCGTGGAGTTCGGCCACATCTTAAGAGCTCCACGAGCCCGACCCGTACGATACCGCAGGTCAACTATTTAGGTATGACCATAAAACACTTGAAACTGCTAGGATATCTTAAAAACTACTTGAAATTACTGTTCCGAATGATACTCAGTCGCAGAAAAAAACGTACTTAACACTAACTTACTTAAGAATCACCTTGACCGCTACTAATTAAGCGTTGACCGTCTAATCTATCTCTATAAAGAATGATAGATTCGAAGATAGAGCTGACATCTGGTTGTAAATCACCTTAAGACTCGCGCCCCTATAACTCAGGGTGTTGTTTTGCCAAGGAGTGGTAATGGATAAATCATTTAATTCCGGATTACCCGCACTGGGATAGAATAACATTTTGAATTTGGGTCTGATTATTTTCTTATCCTTTAGATTTCAGTAAACAACAAAACGCACCATATTTCATCTTTTGGTACTTGTGCAGATGTGACAGGTGAAGGTAGGACCATTAACCTCAGGTACGCACGTGACGAATTGAGTACATGTGTTTCAAAATGGAAAGGGATCCTTTTTGACGGTATTACTCTTCGATGCGTTGAGTTATGACGTTCCAACTTTAGTAAAGGGTTGAACCAAATAGTTTTTTATGGTTGGTATTCTAAGAAACCACCGAGTGATCAGTATTAAAAAAAAGTACGATTAATTTGCGAATACTACGAACTTGTCCTCTTGGAAGCGTTTTTTAGTGTTTTGAAGTCCGATTTTTTGTCACTACCTTCAAATCGCAACGTAATGTATTATTATTCAAGTATTCTGTAATCAATCAATGAGAAGATTGCATGTTTTGCAAAAAATGCAATTAGCAAAGCCAGTTTTATATTTCCGCTGTCGCCTACACCTTGTGGCCACGCGGTGAGCGGATAAAGTTGCGTTAGTGCAATAACGCTGCGTGTTCTCATTACTCTGTTATTAGTAAGGAGTTCGGCGCTGGGCGCAGGCGCGGCTGGCGGCAACTCCTCACTATGCGGGCTCTTTGCTAACTGGGAACATCATTATTGTGGACTTTCTTGAGGTTGATTCCAATCTGTACTACTTACTTACTTTCTTCGTTGGAAGTCGTTTCACTTAGTAGTTTATTTTAGTTCATGTCAAGACAGAAACATGTTCTGGCTTCAGTGCACATAGCAGTATATTTTTATTATATACGTAATTACTAACTGCACTATAGAATACATGAGAAAATTTAACACTAGTTTGATGCTACGTTTTTAAAACGTAAAATAATAATGATAATTTGGATGGACGCGGTTGGCATGAGTTATACTGAACACTTAGAATAAAAAACCCAATAATAATTTTATTATTGACTTAACCCGAGGTTTTTGATTCAGAACTTCGTTCTGTAGCCACACTTGTAATTACCGAACTACCGTGATATTCTAAATACATAAACTTGCAAATTATTATTCCCGAATATTGTTAGTAAGTTGTTCCGTTTGGACGGAGCGTGTTGCTCGCTTTAGTGCAGGATAGACGAACTACTGCAGTACATATGCAGCAATGTATACGAACAAGCTCAAGTTTCTGATTACTTGCTGTTATTAGTAGGTACTGTTGGAGTGAGCTCTTGCTAGAAGCGGTACGGTACATTATATATTCCGTTTTATTAGAACAACATACCAGCAGCGCTTTAAATCTCTAATCTACTATAATTTTAATTTCATTAATAAAATACGCTTGACCACACGACAGGCGCAGTATTTTAGAGATTCGCTTAAAGTTGCGGGTTCATATGTTTTGGTCTTGGTGTTTGTACATTGGAGTGTTAAAGCATTGAGAAATTTGATAAAAAAAACCTTGTAAGAAAATAAAAATAGTTTTTCCAACAAACCCCAAAAACACGAGACTAGCATAACTTGCAAACTAAAAGGGCATAAAACTTAACTTGACCTAACCTAATACACAAGTCGAGATATGTCACCGAAAATTATATCTTACTATTTAAATAATTAAGTTCAGTTCAGCACAATGCACGCCAGTATGGTGTCGATACAAATGTTCCAAGTGTACGCATCGTGCCAACTCCGCCGAGCTACACAATGGCGTCGCAGTAATGTTTATAAGGGACCTATAACACTTTGGCTGCTCGCCGCGCGTTACTTGCCGCGGACTCTATGGCCCGACGACGCTGCCAACGAACGCATAATTGTTTTAATGGCACGCACTTGTCTTTGTAGGGTTACCATTTAGATTTAGTCTCTTTTATGTACGTTTTAATTTGTCATCATTGAATTTGTCGTTGAAAATAATGTTTTTGAAAATGCTTTAGAGTGAGCATTATTGAACGTTTATGTGCTGTTTATTAAGTACCTATATTATAATATTAATCAAGTAAGACTTAATACTAATAAACAGCTGCTGGTATACTATTCATAAATAAAATAAAACTCTAACAATCCCTTAAAACACGTCGTTTTAAAAAACAAGTTTCCTTAAAATACGGTCTTTGAATTAATAAAAATTAATTAATCACCAGGCTGACCAAATCATTTTTATAAAATCCAAATAAAATTAATATTGCTTAATTTTTTTACATGTTTTGCTGTATAATTTTCATTTAATATTTTTTATTAATTTTATTTCGAACGGCGTTCGAGGATTAGGAATAATCCTAATCTTCGAACGCGCGCCGTCCGAGCTACGTGTGACCACAATTATTTTTAATAGTTTAGAGAAACACAACTTAGAAATTCTTCCAGTACATTGATGTTTGTATCGTCACTTCTAGTTTCGCTAACTCAGTGTGAACTCGAGACGGTGGCGATGAGTTCGTATGTAAACACTTGAGTTCCTACTATTACTTAACGATGCCCTCGCGGTCTCGGCGGCGGCGGCCGATTTATTGATATATCAACCATTAGTTGTGTGGTTAGACTTCGGTATTGTAATTATCAACCTACTGAAACTTTGACTTTGGACGCCAACACTAACTGATGAACTTTGAGAACTTGGAAGGTAAACGGAGAAGATAAACGATGATAATGTTTGTATAATTATACTTCTGTTACTATGTACTTAGATTGAAACCTATATAATTATGCATCGTTAGAATAGAAGGCGACCCCAACAAAGTTTGGGAATAATAAGGCTCGAAGAATATACATTATGTATATGTTTATGTGTATAGGCTATTCAAAGGTAATTATAAGTAATAGTAATTCAAAGACTTCTACTCTGGCAAGGAACTCTATGATTGCTTTTTTTTTGTATAATGATAAATCAATTTTGATTTTCGAAATTATAAATTAGGTATTGTTTTATTTTGGAGAAATTAGCATTAGAATTTTTATTATTATGAGAAGGGGTCCTTGCCCTGCAGTACGACAGTAACAGACTGTTTTATTTATTTTTTTAAATTTGAAAGCATATTTTTTTTACATAACTTTTAAATGGGCAATCAAAGATATAGAAAAAATTCAAACAAAAGTATACCGGTGTAACATAATTTCAGCGCAACTATAAAATTTAAAAGTTCGCAACAAAGTAATTTGGTGTAAATACAAGGTAACATGGTTTCACATAACTTCCGTCATACGTACATTGTACATTGGAACGAAGATTTTTCAGTGATTAATTTTTTCGGTGTTCCGCACTTCGCTCCCCAAAACTTTATGATTTACACTATACCGGGACTTCGAACTTCTACATTCCGTAAGAGAGTCCAGACATAGATATCATTTTAACTTATCTATGTCTGCATAAGTATATGTCTCCAAATATTTATTTCAGTTCTCCTAGGTTATACTATAGTTGAGGTTTAATGAATCATTATTCTATTGATACCCGACAACAACAACAGAATATTGTCAGACAATTATTGCATTCACAGCTACATTCCAAATATCTATGAACTACAAACAGATTGTCTGCAAACACCTGTCTACGTAGTATTTGTCAACCTGACAAGCTTGATGAAGACATCGGATCATACAATCTGATTTGAGCCTCTCCAACACTAATAATCTCTACTAAATAATATTTCACTCAACTACAAAGCAAAACAAACCTTACTAATAAAATATTAAGTTTAATATTCAATATCGAAATTTTATATCGGTTAAGTAAGGCCAAGCTCACACAGGCGGGACAGCCGATCAAATAGTTTAGCCCCCAATTACCGACGCGAATAGTGTTGGTTTAATAGCGTGGTGGCGGCACAATGAAACTTGACGATGCAAGTGACTAGGGGTCGGTACTTCGATACTTATTGGGAAGACTTAACTGACAGCTTTGCTAAAGGTCCCGTGTAATGATTTTAGGTGACTGTGCGGATTTTTTGGTTGGGTGGAAAGGTATGGGCAATATTATTTGACGGTTGGGTGAATCTAATTTGTCTAAAATAATGCGATTGGTTAGGAAACTTATAAACCACAATACTAATGTATGTGTACACGTATTTAATCGGCATTAAATTTGTTACTAATATCATATCCATATCTGTGTGTCAGATATCATCACTTATATTTATATCGGTATCAGTTACTGATTAAGTGACATATATCATGTTTATTCAATTCACGTCTATATCTTAAAAAAAACTAATACGTTAACGTCCATGACCTTGTACGTATTATATTTGGACAACAGAAATGACGTGTGAAACAACACATTTATTATATTTTATACACATTTTCACATTTTTATTGGTCATAGGTATTCAATTATGAAGCTCAGCAAACACTATTAACCTATCTTTATTTGAAAAGCGTGCTCGCGTCGGCCAACCCGTTTATCGGTGACGGATGGCTGGACGCAGGTGTAACCAGCGCATTACATTGCAACACACACTTTACAAATCACGTGCACCTTATCGTAACTGAATAAGATCTATTTTTGTTTATTTAGCAAATGCTTTGTGATTGTAAGCCTCGTTACAACTTGATATAGGGCGATTGACACAGGTATGTGGGATGTAGGGATGAACGGATGAATATATTTCTGCTGAAGCTATTTTTATCCACATAAGGGGTAACACCCTGTGAACGATGGGGAAGATAGTGACCGTAAAACCATTGTATTGTTAAACCATATGTAGTTCTCCCTCGTTTTTGTTTAGATAGGTATATTTATATACTATAAGTTTTTCCGTAGGAACATGGCCTGTATCATCAAACATCTATAAGAAAACATCATCTTCATTTATAAGAAAAGGACCTACATCTCCGCAACTATTAATCAAATTCTCCAGAGGTAGGTATATGCTCCTCTAATCTTTGCCCTTTATTCAAACTTAACGATAATCTTTTATCATTTTATACCTACAAACTTGACTTCTAAGTTAACTAGTGCACAATCGATTATCAATCATCCACTTTCGTATTTAACGAACCAAAAAACTCTTGCCTCACAATGGGGAATGACTTTGAATACCCCCCCCCCACTCCTAGGGGAGGCAAGGAAGGAGGGCAGGCTATCAAAAACACATGTCCTGTAACATAGCGCCTATCGGCTTGGTGGGGAATCTTTCAATCGTTATCTTTTATTCTGTGCCGAGCCCCCGTCGTGATGGCGGTGTGGTATTAGTGATACGCGGAAAGCGAGGCACTGGACAAGATATTTGCAATATTCAATGTATATGCTTAAATTTTAGGATACCAAACCGAAATAAGTAGAAGTGTTCCATCCTTTTATTATGATCTTTGTTAGAAAGAGAGGTTCTGACAGTAAGTCTTAATTAGTTTAGAAAAATTGTTTGCACCAAAGATGAGAGGAGTGGAGAGATATTCCATACAAATGATAACTCCAACGAATTTGAAGTACTCTGCTTCGAATGTGGTTTGTACGGAACCACAGCTCCTCTCGAATCCTTTTAGTTTTGGTGGATCCGAGGCCTTAATATCGCTACCTTGAGTACCTTGGACCGTCTCCCAACAATACTCTAGTTGGCGTTTAGTGAATTTATAGCGGTTACCTACAGCATCTGCGTGAGATTTATGAAAGTGTGCCACTCGAACACTTACACTTTTTGTGCCGCAGCCGGACCGTGACAGTGATGGAGCGAGTGACGCGGGACGCCACTAGTGTGACAGCGGCCTATGGTGTAAACTACTGACGCTAGCAGTTGCTTCAATTATATTATTATGATGTTTTGTAAGCGACTGCTATTGCTACTAGATTCTTTTTTACGAAGAGAGTGAGAGAGAGTTCATGAAAAAGAGAGGTAAACTGCTCTTTGAACTGGCGAATACAATAGAATAGGCACTTTTAATTAATATGACTATTTAGAAGCACCAATAAATGGTCTACATAAATAAAAATATATAATTTTGATTTTGCTTAAATTCTAGGCTTGGTTTCTACATTATATTTTTTTGGTTTTAAAAGATTTTTTTTTTATATCGTTTGGAACAGTACCAGTTAACGAAATGCTTAACTAATACAACTTTAGTCTATTATAAAATCTGTAAGCAAGTATTTCAAACTAAACGTAATGCCAGTACTTGCAAAATCGATGGAACTCATGGAAGAACATATTGCTCTTGCAATGGTTTGTTTAACCACCATAACATTGCCTCTTGCGTCGATGGGCAGTCTCCGATGAAATAAGACCAAAATATACGTATACATAAATATAAATATAATATATAAATATAAATATAATATATAAATATAATATAAATATAATATACGTAAAGAAATTTGAAAAGACAAAGACTAAAAAAAAGTACAATGCCTAAATGCCTACAAACATCAGCTAATTTCTATAAATAGTACTTCTGTAGATAAACAGATCAGCATGATTACGTCACCATGCAATATTCGAGTCGCAACAGGATACGATGAACACGATCACGTGTATTGAGGCTTCATAAGCACGTTGACAAAATATACTTTGACGGTTTATTTTCTAAATCACTTCATTTTTATGATCATTCGCTTTTACATGCAGGTACGCATGGTGTTTGTCCTTTATTTTTTACTGCTGTTACAAGGTATAAAAGAATTTCTCATAAATGATTTGAGTTATGTTAACTAGTCACTCAACTACTACTGTTACTACTTCAAGTCCCTCTGAAAAGTAAAGAGAGAGAGACGAAAAGAAAGTAGGAAGGTCCTATTCTCTGTATCTAAAGCTGCCACAAAGAAGGAACGTTTTTATAAAAGATCTAAGGTCATCCCCCATTTCCTTCTGGGTCTGCCGCGATGTCGCTTACTATTTCAAGGGATATTGGGTCATTAGTGTGACCCATTTGTAATCTGATGCAGTAGATTTGTCCAGCTCAATTCCATTTTAGTGTAACAGCTTTCCAAATAACATCAATTATTCTCGTCCCCAACTAATGTTAATGTAAAAAGAAACAATTGGCTCTAACTTCATTTTCGCAATTAAAATCATTAAATTGACATTATTTTAAGTATCCTAACGCCATCTATTGAGTAGACATATTTACTAAAGATATTGAAATCGCTACCTAAAGATAACTAAGATATTATTAAAATTTATTGATCGTATTTATTGATATTATAATCTAAACAAATAATCTTTTATTATTTATTATCGATGTCATTGAGATTAAAATAAGACTTTAGATCTTAAGCCGTGGCATTACAGATACTTATCATTTCAATGAACATGATAAACTGATATTTCCGTCATTATAGATATATTATATAGATTAATAACAACTTAATATTCTGATGGATTATTTTTATTGTTCCAATAGATTATAGCTAAGCTTAAATATTGGCGATAATTTTTTGGAATGTAGATATCAGATAGATATTATTATTGATATTGTAACAAAACAAGTGTTATGAATATCACGCGCACGAGCGTGCCTCTACTGTACTGATCAATGTGCCTGATCCTTAAATTTTTGACGCACTTGTCGAAGTACTCTTATATACAATTATAATCTTTGTTTTTTGTCAACTCCTAAGTTTAAGGGCATTGCAAAAGCAGTAATAGCGTAGTGATAATGACCATTAGACTGCCAAGTCAAAAGTAGGTTCAAATCCCAGGCATGCACTTCTAATAATACGGATTTATGTGCGTATTAGAACCTAATGATAACTGGCTAAAATGATAAAGGAGACCATTGTGATAAAGTGAGTAAACCAGTACAACTGAAAATTTTTTGAACACTCACAGGCACGCCCGTGGGCCTCTGAAATGACTTTAGCCGTTTTAAATCTGACACCAGGTTCTTCATCAACCATCGATTAAGTAAAAGATTGCAAAAATGCATTTGCCAGGGAGCTGGTAGCGGATAAACTAAAAATAAGAATGAATGGAGTTGCAAACGAATCAGCTGTTTGAGAAAATAAGTATCAAATAGTACGTTATAAATCTCATTTAAGAAATAAATCCACGTATAAAAAGTCCTTTCCTTCAACGCAATCGCTCTAGCTAAATGATTGCGCAACCATCGCGCGAGCGCACCACGCCCCCGTCGCGTGGTAGCGTCGTTAGTTGCAACTTATGATTGTGAAGATAAATGATAACTGTTGGTGTCAGTTTTTGTGGACACAACAAACTGCGAGATGTACATACGCCACTGTTTTTATAATGGAGGGTAAAACACTGGGTTTATCTGCTAAAATACTGCGGTTTGCTGCATTTTAACCAGGGATTCATTTCTGTTTTGCGTTTAATTTACATGAATAAATACAATAAATAAATCAATCTCTAACTGTTGCATTGCAAGGAAAAAAATTCTTATTATACTGAGAAGGATTGAGCATCACCACGCTAGTTCACTGCGGGTTGACAATTTCAGACTATTATGTCCAGGTTTCCTTACGATGTTTTCCGTCACTATTAGTCATACAAATTCTGTTTCATTTTGGAAATTACCTAGTAGTTGGAGCCTATCTGGAACTTGTGAAACTGGGCCTTAATCTATCAACACAGATTATTATATCAGCACCTTTCACCTACTCTTTCGCCTACAACAACAGTTATTTAATTGCGTTCATTTGCCACTACTACTATCCTAAACAATTAAATACTTCATAAAACAAGTTGTTCAACAACATTCCCGGAAAACCTGAACAATCCTTTCTTCTATAGTCTGTGCAGATAACCTTCATCCCAGCACAAAGACAGGCTCAGCAATGAATGTTGCAGTTTAATATTTGAGCGGCCTCTCTGGCTAAAGTAAGATTATTACTACCGCGAGGGTTTACAAAGCAGGCACCTACAGTTGACGACAATTTAGTTGGCACATAAAAGGTAACACACAACATTAACAACAGCAGCAGTGATAGCCTAGTGGTATGACCGCTGGACTGTCAAGTCAAAGGTCGTAGGTTCGAAACCCAGGAACGTACCTCTGACTTTTCGGTTTCATATGCGTTTAAAAATGAATTGCTTGCTAAAACGGTTAAGGATAACATCGTGAGGAAACCAGCACACCTGAGAGATTTTTCAACGGTATGTAAAGCCATATCAGAGGCCTACGGGCGGTTTAAACTCTGACACCAGGTTGTTCATCAACCATACGATAAAGAAGATCAAAGAGAATGTCTTTTTTATTTTCAATGCACTAAGATTTTCTTCTATATAGTGAGTTACAGAATATTGCACTAACACCATACCTGAATATTACGGAACAGTAACTGTTTAACATCACACAAATCGTGTAATTTTGTTTATGTTAACTGTAATCGATTCTTTAGTAGTAGAATCTTAATTCACCTAATTTCATATCTATTTGTGTTGCAGGATCAAATAAGCAACCACTTCGCAAAAAATCTGATGTACAGCACCATGGGGTTAGACTAGCCTGACCCGTCTTTTTTTTAAAACTTATAACAGCTATGTTTAATATTTGTCTTCCGTCCTGGCTTGCGAGGTGCCAACTAAATTGCCAGGTTCTGTAAAAAGGTATTTAACCGCTTGACTTCTTTAGAAATATAAAATATGTAAAGTTCATAATCGTCTCACTGTAAAAACACGGGTCTCTGCTCAGTAAGGAAGGGTTAAGATACCATAACCCAATGAGGGTTGAATTTACTTAATAACCATCTTGTATGCATATGTCCTCCAAATCTAATGCTTTGTTTAAAACCAATTTAAATCTAATTAAATGAAATCTAATTTAAAATACCATCTGTCAATTTGTGTGGTACTACAGACTATTTTAAAGGTTTTATGTTAGCTGTATTCATTCCCGTTAAATGTATTTTATTTAATCATTTTATGATTCGATAATTTAATTGATGATGTCGTTTTAGCGCCTTGACAGTAAGTGTAAGCAAAGTTGTAGCACTGAGTTGAGTAATTCGTAAAAAATTGCTCACGAAAAAGACGATGTAGACAGGGAACTTGAAATTAGATTAGACCGGTGTCCGGGCGGCGATACGATAGCTCAGTTGATAAGAGCTTTGCTCGGTACAGCAAGTATAGCGTGTTCAAGCCCCGCTTTATCTCTATTTAATTTTTCTTTAACTATTTTATTTAACTAAAATTTTAATATTTTTTTGTCGCTTTAAAACGAACAATAAATATTAAGTCTCACAATCAAAATTTTTTAAAAATCATTTATACTTCACGATAAATAATGCAAAACATTTCGCGAGTGTCCGTCTGTCATTCCGTCCAACACTCCACAGCGCACCGCAGCGCAGGCAAAGTTTCGACTTGTTCAGTACTTTGAATAAAATATAAATCTTAGTTCCGCAACAAAAAGAAATGCAAGCAAAATACATTTTAGTTGAAAAGAACGAAGTGAAGGCGCTAACCGATCCACTACAACTTGCATACACGTACAGACATTACAATATTTTAACAATTGTTACGTAGTTTGAATGTGGATTATGCAAAATGTCAGAAAGTAAGAAGATTGTGATACAGAAAATGAATAAAAATGATTTTTTAGAAAAAATAAATAAAAACGTAGTTTGTACGACGTAGCTTTTAAATTGTCTCAAAAACTGGCAATAGTAAAAATACTTAAGAATGAGAATAATTCCTGCTTTGGAACTTATTCTAAAAACCGCAAGTAATAAATCCGCCGCTCCGCACAGATGTTTATACATACAGAGACTTCAAACGGTTTGATAATAAAAATAATGAAATTTAATTAATTTTACATAACTAAATTTTACAAAGACGCAGTCACGGGCAGCAGCTAGTTAATAAAATATGTGCATAGAATACCCACCCTTCCATATAAATGCTCATACTTATCTGAAGACTCAGTACATGATGCGCAAGGGGATAAGTACAGGATGTCTTTAAAGATGACACTCAAGATTATTCGGAAGGCCCTCCGATTTATCCGCACGATAAATCGGATCTTTTACCCGATCTTTTGTAGGAAAATTGGCTGCAGAATTAGGTACATATCAGTCGATGATATTTACATAAAATTGGAGAGCGAAATAGTTCGTACTGATTTTGGTACTTTTATCCAATCCATACAAAATAAGGATAAAAATTATGCTTTATTCCATTTTATTTTAATTACACGAGTGGAGTAATGAATAGCTTAGTGGCAGAGCAATTGGAGGCTTTACCCAGTAGGTCGCCGGTACAAATCTCACTGTTAATCGATTTGTCCGGCGTTCTATCCATACGCAGAGCACCTGCACCAGTACCACTACATTTCACAAGCATCAATTCTAGAGCGCAAAACTTAAAACAAAATAAAGACGAAAAGCTAGTATGTATTTATTTTCACAAACCTCTAAATCATAAATACATCAATTTTGACATAAAACACCTTCCAATAAAGGTCGCTTCAGACGTTATCGGAGTCATCGCGCGTATCGTGTCGATCGCCCGGACGTTAGGCGCGACCCCCGGTAGATATCACCTGATTTACTAGTGATACAACGCTGGATACAATTTGCAATATAAGGGGCATCCTAAAGCTAAGCGCATAAACAAATAATTGGGGAAAATTTACCAAAAAACGAAAATGTTTAGAAGTAAAATTTAATAACGTGCTTGCTGTTAAGGATAATAAAACGAGTTTGTGCAGTGTTGATGATGTGAATATTTTTAAGAAGAAAAGTAAATTTACGAACTGAATGTAATAAATTAAATTCGACGCTTATAATTAAATTGGTTACGGACCCGCTTTGTAAGTGAAAGAAGTGAAGTACGTGGGTGTGAATTCAAACCTGGCATGTACCAATGTGACTTTTTCAATGTCATATTATTATGTAATTTCTCGTTAATCTAAGACACCACAAAAAAATAATAAATACACACACAATTAATTAACCTAAGTAAAGTTAAAGCAACCTACATAATCTGCAAAGCTAATTAAACTACCTAATCAATACTCATACATAAAAATAATCGCATGGCAGCAGAAATCACTCAGAGACCACGGTTTACGAGCCACAAGTCACAATGCATATTCATCACGTCCTCCGACCCGTGGCGCACGAATGTGGAGCTGCTCTAATATCCATTAGCGATAGCATGTCCCGCTTCTAATTAATATAGAGAATATTGTCTGTCTGTGGATTGTGTTTGGAAGGTTCTTTTAGTGAGAATGTTTGGTTGAGATGGAATTGTTTTTTGTGTTGATATTGTTCCCTGTTTGGCAGAGTTTTCATGATAGAACGTCTTGATTGTATTCGGAAAATTGAAGATGAAACGTGAATGTCAATTGAGGAACATGTCTTATCACAAATTATAATATCGACTATGTAACTTTTTCCAAAGAGTTAGCAGAGGTGTTTTACACCCACATTTATGTTATAAATCTGATACCAGGAAGAAAGTTCGTTAACATTATCCTGGGCCTAGTTCCAGACTCCGCACTGCTATATACTAGACTATTAGCACTGCTTTTAGGCATATTTTTGAATCATCTTGTAGTTCAGGGTAAAGGTCTCTTAACATAAAAAAAGAAGGATCAAGCATTAATCACTACGCTAGCTCACTGCGTGTTTGCAGTTTAAGATCATGAAGTCCAGGATTCCTCAAGGTATTTCCTTCACCTTTTCATTTATTTAATTTTTATCAACTATTTTTTATTTAGTCTAATTTTTTTCGTTATGTGTACGTGTGTTACCTTAGCTTAGCTCTAAATAATAGTTACCTAATAAAAATAAAAAAGTCCTCAAGGAGCTTATAAACCGGCTGCACAAATTATTAAACTACAACAGAATCAATGTAATAATGGAAGCAAGTAAACCCGTGGTATAACACTAGTACACACACAAATTAGTCTGTGTATCAGTACCGTCAGATCTGTGCAACTGATATTTAGGTAATTTATGTAATGAAGATCTATCGGCTCTGCCGTAGTTTATCTAGAGCTTAACGAGAAATTGATATAAATATATCTTAGTTAGATTTATGTTAGAAGTTAATATTCAATTATTATGAATGGTAACTGATTTACTGATAATGTCGTTAAGATAACTACCAAGCGTCAAATTCATTGTTTGAGTTTAAGTTGTAAAATCATTTTCAGATAATTAAACAGTTACTTAAATAAATGCTAGGTTAGTGGTATGACCGTTGACTGGCAAGTGTGACGTCTCAGGTTCGAACCCAAGGCGCATCTTTGGCTGTAATTATTATTATTATAGTATGTGTATTAGAAATTATTCATCACCTGCTCCATGCTCCGGAAAACACGCCCTGGCTGTTATGAAGATCATTTACAGTCGATAAAGGGAGTCAGTAGGTACCCTCATAAAACCCTGATAACTAATCTAACTTTAGAATATCGTATCTCTTTGGGTTGCCGGGGTCAGATAAGTAGACCCCAACCAAATTTGGAAATAATAAGTCTAGGAGAATGATGAAATGAATATGACTACTTTACTATTATTTCACGTCGATGTTCTGTGAAAGGGTGGTACTACCCCGGTCGCACCTGCCCATACTTCTTGCTGATGGCTCTACAAACATTTATCACAATAGATCGAGAGATAGAATTAATATCCGTTGAACACAAAACCATCGTCAATTATTCATGACTAATAATATAAATACGAAAGTAAGTTTGTAACCTTTTCACGCCTAAACTACTGAACCGATTGTCCTGACATTTTGCATAATTATACGTTTTCTGGTATACAGAAACCTATACAGGGTACCTTTCATCGCGAAAAAAACTACTGTTCCGGAGGAATATTGTTGTAATAACATTCTTATGATAACAGATGGGGCCACGTCTGTTTCGTATCATGATTAAAATTGCTTGTTTATGCGAGCAAGCCCCAAGCAAAAGCTAGTCGTATATATTTGAAACATACTAATTGTAGGAAAATGTAATTGTAAAAGTAATTGTAAGAAATTTTAATTTTATTTGCGCGACTTGAGCTAAGAAACCGATCTGGTCAAGACAGACATTTTAAAGCCAATTCTGAGCAGAGATTGAAAACGACAAGAAAAGTGTGAACAAATTGCTTATAGTAGGGGAGAGGGAGAAAGGAAACTTTTCTGACATGGTTTTCAGTTCACAATATTTCAGGAATCAAATGAAATATCTTTACTGACTTCTGATTAAACTTTTATAATATTTTCCTGAGGAAAACGTTACTGCAGAAAATTGCTTGAACGTGTGCTTCAAGTAGATTTTCACCATTCAATGATAAGAAACAGCAGTAATCATGATAAATTACGTCGTATCCCGAAAATGTATGAACACACGATTTTGGTAAAAGCAATAATAATATATTTTTCTATAAAAGATTAATTCTGTAGTTTTGGTCGTAGTTACGTGAGATAAAATAATATTAGAGATTCTTAGATTAGATCATAGAAACGTAGACTGAATTCAAAGAAAATAATTTTCTTTTATGTTTAGAAACAAAATTGCTAAAGGAATAATGTTTAGACTAATTTCTTTAACAATATACCAAATTATACAAGGTTCAACTTGACGGCATGATAGGCGGAGTTGGTAAACGATTTGCTTTTCGTACTTCTTTGCGCGATTCTTGCGCGTGATAAATATTTACGTGATTTGCTTTGGTCTGAGAGTTTTTGTAAGATTACTGTCTGTATAAATAAAGATAATCTGTACTGAAAATGTGATGAAAACAAGAGCTCCTACAGTTTGAAAGGTCTGCATGGAATAGATGGCTTCAAGGTGCGCTTGAAACTGCATGCGTAACGCAATCGTAGTAACTTGGACTTCCCTATCGAGAGAGATATTTGCATTCCCATTAACAATAGAATACTGTGACTTGTGGCTGAAAGCTGTAACTGAAATGCTTTAATCGATTCAAGAGCTGATGATTTCGTAAACAATAATTGGACTCATGTCTTTGACCAGTAATTGGGTTATGGAGATCGCTCGATGATGGCACCATCTGCATATCAAAAACACTCATTTATCACCCGACGCTCGTTAAAAATTCGAATTCGTATTTTTAAAATGAACAAACTTTACATATCACACGGAATTATATCTTTTTAATAAATTTGCGCAACACTCAGAGATACTACTGTATATTAATCAAATTACGGAAATCATTTTTCATCAGCGTAGCGTCACCGCTACGGCGTAGTAACGCGGCTACGCTGCTACATCGCTACGAGTTCGTCATTATGTGAAAAGTTGCCAATTGGAGCGCGCATTTTTAATTAATGGAGAATGTTTTTATCTGTATTTCTTTATGTAGTTTTAATTATGAAAATACAATGGGGCGTATAATGTCTTGGCTTATATTATTATAACTATTTATAAAACTATTTAAAGTATTAGTAAAACTATTGACAAATATTTATCTTTATTATCATACGTGACAAGTAATAACTCGCAATCAATATTTGGAAATTAGTATTGTACTATTATTGGTATTGTTGCAAACAGCAATCTCTTACAAACAACCTTTGGATAAACAGAATTAAATTATTTAAATGATACGGTACGTCGAAGATCGTGGATTCAAACCCCATCCGTATAAGTTGTTTTTTTAAATTTCTTATTAAATAATTGTATTTATATAAGCTAACATGTAAAAAATTCGCAAAAATATGTGCTAACAAGTAGGTATTGAAAATATTGAAATGTTTTTTTAAACTATATAATTATATCTCACACTTGGATAATGGTTAATACCAAATTACTCTACAAGGTACTCAGTCTGGTCGGTAAAACCTCTTTTTCAATCTTAATTATCAATGAACCGACGATGCTCACAAATCTCACGCTCGAAATGTTAAACTGTAAAGCAGCATTAATTAATAGTGGGTAAGTAGAATGGTTTTAATTCAGGAAATCCATTTGTATGATAAACGCTCGCTGTTAAATACCAGTGCTTTGGTCTCGGTTAGTTAACCGACGTTAGTTAACCGCCTTTGGTGGATAATTAAAAGAGGACGGATTTAGGCGGCTTTGGGGTTGTTTAGAAACGTATTTGAAAGAAAGGACACTTTTGATTGAATGAAGGGTATAATCATTTTTTTAAATATTAATTAAGAGTAATTCATATAATTTTTTTCTCCTTATCTTATTTAATCTGTGATATTTTATTTTTGCGAGGGAGAGGTAGACCCATAGTTATCTCCCTCTTCAAAGGTTATTGCATTAATTCCGACTTTAAAGTCAACTAAGCTACCTTATATAAGATCTTACCAAAATAGGCATACCAAAATAATGTTGTTGTGCATACATCTAAATCATTTTCAATATTGGCATTAGTAAAAAAAAATCGGTTAGATATCTTTGGTAAGATATACTGAACGCTGTGTACAATGTAAGCCCCTATTTTGGTAGGACCTTATAAAAGATTGTGATACAAAATTATTAAGTAATCTATAATTAAAATATCTCTATTATTTATTACAAAAAATCCAGTAGTAATAAAGTTACCTAAATTAAACTACCGTTAATACCGTGCAACCCGCCCACTCTACCAAAGCAAAGTAGAGCTGAATTTTAATGCTGTAGTTACGCATTCAGTGCTAATGGCTCCTTGAGTGTCCCACACAGACACACAGACAAACAGACAGACAGGAGACACTGCAAACACTGTCGCAGCTCTTGAGACGAAATGTGCGTTTTAATATGCACGTCTTTTAGTGTTTTAGTGTATGCTGAAAGTTCTGAAATATGTAAAGAGAATATGTTATTTGGGTGTATGACTGTAAGTACCTATACCTACATTCTGTTTTTAGAGAAGTGTTTTAGAATAGAGCGTGGGATTGTGATAAAAGCGAACTGAGAATGTACAGTCGGCTGCAAAAGTGCATGACACACACGCCTGAGAGATTTTTCAACGGTGTGTTAAGCCTAGCTAAACACGAACTTCCCTGGTAGTCTGGTTTTGTTGGAAGATCGGCAGGTGTATTTAAATACTCAAAATTGTTATAACGCAATGAGACAAGCAATAACAAAATTTATTCTAAACAGTTACATGATTAGTCGAGGATATACAAAGTTTACATCCATTACCGGTTTCATTGCACATCGTGGACGCAGTGCAAACACTAGGCTAGCAATGGGCAGCATTACACAAATAATCCGATGTAAAGCGATGGAATCACGCTAATGCTAAATACGCATTGTATGTATGTTTTGTTGCAGTGGATATCGTTAATTCTAATATTAACATTGTTTTACGGAGTTTATCTGTTAATCTTTCAATGATTTATATTCAAGAGGGAAACATGCTCGACTCGACTTATAATAAAAGATATTCAGCTGCATCTGGTTAGATTAGAAGCCAACCCCAACAAAGTTTGGGAGTAATAAGGCTAGGAAGACGATTTTATGTGCAAATCTCAGCAATGTTATTGACCAGATACAGCATAAGTCGCTCCCACAGTTGCAACTATAAATTGCTTCTTATAGTATGATTTCTTAAATACGATAAACTGTTTGAGTTTCTAACAAGCTGAAATAATTTAAAAAATATGGTTTCCTTGCGAATCACACATTATTAATTCAGCCGTTATCTTGTGTGTAATCTGTATTCTTGAATTATATAATTAAGGCAAAATTAACGATAGGCTGGTTAATAAATTGGACAAGTAAAAAACAATGAATTTGTAATATTTTCGCAAACTCGCACTGTCTAGATTTTATAAATATCCTTACTTTTTATTTGCAAGTATTAAAATGATTCAAGTAAAAACTTCTGTCAACAATGAACACGCCCTTTCCTCCAAAGTACTTCAATAGTACAAGCATTTAGACAAACGGCGCCGGAGTCAAGCCATGAACTACTCTTAACTTGCTCCGCTCCATACCTCCACTAGACATCGCTTCGAACAGCTGGCATCCATACCTGGTAAATATTCAGACTGCTCGGATCATATGTAGATCGCATAGAAGTAGTTTTATAAATAGAATGCTATTAGTAGAATAACTATTTAAAGATCTTCGCATCGTACAACTTAAAGTTAGGTAAGCTCTACCATAGACCATAATACCTTTAACCATTTATTTATTTAGCAAAAAGACCTTTTATTTGCCTCTGTCTAGGGCACAGATGCCAAACTGGACTGTTCTGCTATTAGATGTGAGTCCAGCAGTTTCCGCCATTTTCTTCTGGGCCTGCCGCAAAGTCGTTACCATTGGAAGTTACAAATATAATATCATTGCTTTCAATAATATTATACATCAGGTATTTTACCCAAACTAAACACGTTTAGTATGTAAATCTAACATAAGATCTAAAATTCAATTAATTGAATAATAATTGAATTGGTCGACGAACAAGCGAATCAATTATTCTCGTGATTATGTTATCAATAAATTGACGGCAATCGGATAAACTGAATGTATTCATTTAAAATGTGACATCGACGTTATGTTTTATAGTTTGTTGATGTTATTCAGGCATTAAAAATTGAATCGGCGGCGGCTCGTAGTTTGATTTCAAGTTTTTATCAAAATACACCGCCGAAATGTAGTTTTATTAAATTTAGTTATTAATTGTTAACACTTTTCGTCGTCAATTTGGCAAACTAAATTCAATTGATTGCCTTTTTTACAAGAAAATATAAAAATATTAAAATATATGACCATCACCCCATCTGATGTAAAATGATGTTGTGGCCTACTACAGCACAATAGCATGATATATACTGCAATATGTATGCGCTAAAGTGAGGAGTTAGTTTTTCAGCCTTTCTTCTAGGTTTACAACCTTACAACGTGAACACAGCAACGCAGACACCAAAGATATCGGAAGAGAGAGAGATAGAGATAGATATTGTTTCATATTACTATGACAGACACTCTGCCAGTTAAACTCTTGAACCTAGTAACTACAAGATTCTTTCAGTAATTATTAAGTCTAGAAACTTTGCTTATGATACATTAATAATATTATTATAAGCTGATGGAAACTAGAAAGTCTAGGTGATCGAACAATATCTGAACAATATAAGGTTTCTTTCAAGTTCTAACTCCCTCCAAACATTTAATAAATGGGATTAATTAGCGCTCTAAGATAACCGATATTAATATTAGAACTAGGTGCGACGCGGCTGCGGTGCGGCTGTGGTGCGGCAGCGGGGCGTGAGCGCGGCGGTGGCGCGGCGGTATCGCGTCTATCTTTAAGAAGCGCGGATTTAATAGCTCCTCGGATCTTTAATTAAAATTTTAATTAAAGTAGAGGTAAGGTGAATCGTTTCGTCTCTGTACAGCATCATTTATATTTTTATATTAATCCAGTCATACAATTTTGTCGATCAGACTTCATTTATCGCTAAGTGTATGTAGGTAACTATGTTTGTAATCACATAATCTATTTACAATTCCGAATCAATGCCCGAATTTTGACACACATCAAGTGATATGATCAATTTTGAATTTTGTATTACCTAATTCTCATTTGACATGCAATAAAATTAACATTTCAATATCTAAATTGAATAACAAATTAAAATATATTATAAAAAATATTTTTTCTAAATGTAATACATTTTTATACTTACACAAAAATAAAGGTTTGCTAGAAACTTTGTTTTACGTTTCGTATTATTTACGTACTTTGAAATTGATAGTTAATAATTATTATTTAGACGTTTCATCAGGATGCCGGCGCCGGCGACGCATAACAATGTTTTTCCTTTTGTGTCCAATTTGCAGTCGTTTGATAGAATACTAATTGCACAAGAACAACTTGCAGTTCCCGGTTTTTTCTTTCAATGATCCAGTCAAAGAGATAATTTATACTTAGGATGTTTTAATCAATTTGTAGTAGAAAATGTAGTCGGACGATGCGATGTCGGTGCGGTCGGAGAACTTAACTTATTGAATGATCGTGTTTTAAATCAGTGTCCACTACATTTGTGGAATTTGTTTTGATATTTTTCTTCGTGTAGTAATTAGTTTTAGTTATAATAAATAATATTCAGTTTTTTGACATAGATATGGAATCAGGTATAAGATCAAAATCAAGCTCAAATGATCATTAAGATTTAAATATAAGATATATTATTCAAACAATTGTATAAATTACTTTTACATGCATTAAGACCGTTGTACGTAGTGTACAAGAGTCAGGTCAAGTCAATAAACAGCCCTCCAAACATCACGTGATTAATGTTAGTCGCGTTGACGCGTGACGTCACTGAGTGGCTCAAACCCGCGACAGAACGCGCGACACGCGACATAAATCACGCGCACCGCTTTGTCGCACCCATTACCGTCTTTTTGTCGTACACATTATGCTATATACATTACGCCTAAGATATTGTTACAGATTGCTTGAACATTTTTCTCTTGTATAGGTGCCTTTATTTTTGTATTGTGGTACTGAGATATGAAAGAGTTGGTGCTTTGATAACGATTTACTTCTATTAATAGAATAGTAATTCAATGAGGTATCCGTGTTGCCTAACAGGTGTCTGGTGTGGATTTTAGGTATTTTTTTGTAATATGGTTTGCAGACATATTCAACCTCTAGCTAATCTGCTATCTTGCTCGCACATGCGAAATTGATTGAAGATACAAAATCAATCAAATATAAAAATAGCTATAAATGAATTCTAATTTTATGCCATTTTTATGCTTGAAAACATGTTTTAATTAAGCTAAAATTTTTGCTAAAACATTGTAATATTGTTCTACTTCAATTGGTTTGTTTAGATTTTTCATAACTATATTCATTGATTTTTGTAGCTTACAAGACAAGCAATACTGTTTGTTGCAATATTATATAATACTTGCAATATTGTTAGCATAGTTATGTTTCTGTTAAAACAACTTTACTGGACAGGTTTTTTGTGTATATTGAATACAGAATTGAAACAAGAGCTAAACTTGGGGTACTAAGGCTTTAAAATAAATATATATTTTTTAACGTTTATCTGGAACATACTATCCTACCTAAAGATACTGATAGGTACCAAAATATATTTTTAATAAATTCACAGTACAACTAAACATTTAATCTAAATCGTTGTTGGTACAAACTTTATCAATTTACACAAACAACATGTGAATTTTCTTATTTCAGAAGAATTATTCAGCACACAATATAATTAATTTAATACTAATGAAAACAATAAACAAAAACATACCAAAGCAAATTTCCATACTAAATGCAACGACGCGGACGCTAGAGTATGAATATATTAACGTATAAATATAAAAACTAAAGCAAAAAGGGACGCATGCAAACATTCAATTCTTGTCTTATGTGGAGGGGGAGGAACAAATTTAACAAAGAACAAAATTATGCTTGAGAATATTTACACACATGTCATGGTGTCTATAAATATAGTTTAATAATACATGGTGTAGGATAATGAAAGACTGCAATCTGCATGGAAAGTATGGGGTTGGTAAAAGGAGTCTCTTAGAACAAGCATGGGGATGTAACTATAGCTTGCGTTACATTTAAAGTTTTGCATTTCATAATCAAAATTATATATGATGAATAGTTTGAATAATATATTGAATGATTGTGATATACTAAGCTTAGAACTAGTAAGTATAATATTTAAAAAGAAATAGGATGAGTAGTGAATACACGGTTAAATTAAGGCTGAATAGGAAATATAAGATGATGATTTTAACAAGTACTTGTATATTTTCCACTTTAACATAAGAAATACGCTCACACTTTTATTTAAAGGGCAATATAGATAATCCTCGACGTAGGTTGGAGCGCAAATTGGACACAAAAATGTTGACTGTCGCACCCCCTCGTAATCCGTGGCGTGAAGCTTCCATATTGACAGCGCACGAGATTGGAGGCTCACCTATTCGCATGAATATGTAAAACACAACGGTGAATATGAGAAAAATCTTAGAGAAGATGTTTATTTTCATAGGATAATCAAGTGTTATATAAAGCCGATGCAGCAATGGTTCGCAGAGAACTGCGATACGATGAGTTAAAATTAGACGGGTTGTCTTGAAAAATTACTAAAAAAAAGGGTTGATTGCAATGAACTGCAATTTGTAATGATAGTAATAATATTTTGTCAAAATTGTATGTATCAATCCATGCCAAATGATTACAATTATCACAGCTAGGATTTCATGTTTAGTAGCTAGATAGAAAATATTAGGCTATAATTCACCACAAATACCCCTTTTCCATCTTGTCAGGGGAACTCTTTAATATAACGAAACTTTCATTAAAACAACCTTCAAATAAATTCCTCCCACTTATCTTCACTGTTACTAAAGACGCCGTCAAATACCAGACAGGTATTTAAATATCCCAGCAAAATAGACAAAACACATTAATCAGGGGCCCAGGTGCGTCGTAGGACACCTAAAATTAGATATACAAGCGGCCCAAAGACGGGACCCTTGGGGACCCCTTGGTTATTTATAGGGACCGAAGCGCGCCAACCCCTCGTTTACATTTACACCGTGTATTCTCCTCTTGTGGAGTGTAATTTTGAAGGCTCACAGTTTATTAAAACCTTAATACGAGCCAAATTGATATTCACCCTTTGGGTGGGATAGCTAAGTGGTAATTGCTGAGACACTCAAATGCTCAAAGGTGTTTCTACAAAGGACTGACTAAAATATGTAGAGGGATTAAACTAACAGAGTGACTCCTCTTTTGCATTTTATGATGGTTAGCACTGCTAGAATACTCGGGCGTGAATGAATAAAACAGGAAGATAAATAATTATATAGTTCTTTAAATTAAAATCTGAGTAATTTTTCTGTAACTCAACTGAACTGCGTCTAACAACAAACAATCGCCCAATTTTTCTTAATCTTAAACCGTAACTCCAACCCTAAAAGCGCCCACAATCCCCACTCCTTCCATCCCATAACACTAAACTGGTTAAACTACGTCTACATTTAAACGCAATCAAGTGGCATGTAGGTTCGCCGAAGCGATTTTTACTTAAGATTCAGTAGCCGAGAGAACGTTGCCAAGAGCTGGCTTACTGGCGAGCCAAGACAGTGCCAGACGGCCAAGTATTGGGTGCGCCAATCTCGGGCCAAACGAGTTCGCCACTGTTCCAATTACTCACAATGGGAATGCATGAGCTGGAATATAAAAAAGACGGCCATTTTTTTAGAATTTCTAGATGTTGGCAGCCGCGATGAAGTAATGAGTGTTCAGAAAGTATGGTTACTCGATGAACAAATTGAT
The DNA here is from genome assembly GCA_936450705.2 of Protodeltote pygarga. Classification (NCBI taxonomy): domain Eukaryota; kingdom Metazoa; phylum Arthropoda; class Insecta; order Lepidoptera; family Noctuidae; genus Protodeltote; species Protodeltote pygarga. The sequence goes on along the minus strand of OW388264.2, from coordinate 13,915,403 downwards.
TTATGTAATTTCTACTATGCTGTTAAAAAATACAGAAAATTCCATACCTAAATAACAAATAATCTAGACATGTAACTTATTATTTTTACATTCATATTAATGGTATTAGTGCTTCAAATTTTACATTGAAAGTTTTAGATAAAATAAATGTCATTAGTAACTAATTAAGTTTACAGTTCCTCTATAACTGTTAATAATCAAATGTAAATTGTATTGAAATAATATAGTAGAAATAGATTATGCAGATAATAGAATAAAATGGCTTGTGTTTAAACGTCACCCAAAAAAGTACCTATTTTACTACGAAAAAAATCTAAAAGGTTACCAAAATGGATAAATGGTCACCAAATAACGTTTCCTAAAATATTATGAAATGAATCCATTTTATCGTATTATTGACTGCCATAAAAATGGTGGCTAAGGGTGGGCTTGGTCGACGGAGCCCCGCTTCGCGGGGCTCCTACTTCTGGGTGGTTTATAAAAAAATAACCGCGAAGGGGATGGCGGGGTCTATTCGACCCCGCCATCCCCTTCTAACCTAACCTGTCCGAGTCGGGGTGCCCTAAAGTCCAGATTGCATCCAGTTTCTCCTGTTAACAATAGTTTGCTAGCATTAGCTATTGCATAGTTGGATAGAATTTGGTGACCGTTAATCCATTTTAGGAACCAAAAATAATATTTGGTGCCTAGGCTTAGAGTCTTAAAAATATTTTCGGTTGCCGTTTAAATTATACCCGAATAAAATACGACGACGTAACCAATAAATTCATTCATCCAAAATATTCTTGCATTGCACATTAAGTAGTACGAGTACAGTAAGGGGAAACGATGCCACAGAAAAAACATTCTTATTACCGTCAAATATGACTTAAAGTTCTTAAATTTCGTTTGTATTGCAGATATCAATTAAAACATGAGTACAGTCTCTGTAAATAGCAACAAATGACTGTATAATTGTAGTAATCCGTCTGTCCCTATTCGAGGCAATCAGTCTGTAGGAGTTTTATTTTGACATCACGAGACGAAAATTAAACGAGACATGTTAGTCAGATTGTATACATCCGATCTATTCTTTCTTGCCAATTTTCAATAAGTCAAAAAAGAGAAATAAGAAAAAAATAGACTTTGAGGTTTTTTATATTAGTATCTAGTAGTTTTATAAATAGTATCTGCGGTAAATGGTATACTTTCAAGCGACATCTTTAACATTGAGAATCATCGTAATATCATCGCAATTATCTCGTAACCATCTCGTAAAACTAGAATACTTCATGGCCTCGGGCGGACATTTGCATCAGGGAGGATGCAGGCTGGGCTCGTCGGCTCGTCGGCTCGTCGGGGGCTTGGAATACTACTGAATATTAATACGTACATCACTTTGATATTTGGCAGATGGACTTTGAAGTTTCTTGCATGTTTGTGTAATTTATGTGGAACAATGATGCTGTAACATTTTGTATCATATGGAACTTGTGTGAGATATTGTTAATCTGTAATTTCATTGACTTATATAAGTATATAAGTTAGGGGTATCGAACTTTTCTTTAACTAAAACGTAATGATTTGTTATATTTTCGAAGAAAAGGGGGCCTAACGAATACTTGAAACTTCAATACTAGGTTGATTGACCATACGATAAGAAAATAAAACCTTTGAGTTAGATTTTATATCTGATGATTCATAATAGTGTCTGTCATGGATACATGTGCTTTCCCAACAGTTATAATTTCGCGATGAAACGCACTGTGTGTACCAGCATTGTTAGTATATTTATAAATTCTACCTGTCTCATCTGAAATCATAGACTTGATGGTTGGCGAGCACGTTGATTGCAAGCGGCACTAATTCGAGCTGTGTAATGAGACCATCTCAAATATGATACAGTAAATCCATATTTGCTGTATACTTGCATTTATATACTAGCTTCGTAAAATAATTTAATAGAATATTCAATATAAATTATAAAAGGGCACTATAATTTAAATAACGGTGAATATTGTATTTCACGTTTAATATTTAAATTTTCTTTGTAATGTAATATGAAAATTTGTGCCTAAACATTATCAGCATAATTATAAAAAGTTACGACATTTATTTGTTCTAAACATATCAGTGTTACTGAAACTTCTCTGTATTTTTACGTTGTACTGCGTCGCCCAGTATCCTTTGAACGTTTAACCTAGAAAAGAGAAAAAGCGTGAATTTTACAACATGCCTACTATTGTGCCTACATAAAACATCATGGCTGTTGTGTATATTGACGTGGTTTGTGTGAAGCATTAAAAACTAGGTTACACTTCTCATTTCTGCGGCATTCACAAATTTAAAGAAGCCAACTGCGTAGGAGATAATGTAGTGCACAAGTGTGTGCGCAAATCTGTATTTATGTGCACTGGCTTCTCTCATAGGCTGAAAGCACAGCAATCACAAATGACCGCAGAGAAATCAAGTTGGCGCTCTCCGAACCACGGAATAAGTGCTCATTGATTAATAAAATGGTCATATCTTATGAACCTGAACCATTAGCTAGAACCTGAGACCTCTGAATGTACTCTCCCAGTTACAAAGCAAGGATTTTAAAACAGTTAAATATTATTTTGTACTATATTGCGATCCCATAAACATTTGTCTCTGCGAACTAAACCCGCGGCACCAAGCGCAGAAACTAATCAATAAAATAATCAATAGCCACTGTCGATTAACTAATATAAAATAAGTAACACTATTACTTCATTTTCCCACAGCCAACCACCATTTTCTCCCTCAAAATAGCCTTCTACAAATGACTCTATCGTACTCTGTAAAGCTAAAGGCGAGACGGTTAGATAAAAGCCGTAGCGTGTCCCCTCACCGCAAACGATCTAGCCGGCGATAAGTAACCGCGGCTGGCGAGCTACTGGCGACAATTACTCGAACAACTTACTGGGAATATACACTCTTCCGATTTTCGGGAAATAGACTGCTAAACAAAGCTGTCTCATTATAGTAAAACAAGAAATGTAATAAGAACACTTGTGAAATGTTTTTTTTTTGTATCGTATTAATTATATCATTATAGTTTAAACCTCAGAGGAGTTTATAAACATCATCAGGACTATAGTGCTCTGACTTGACCGCACCACTGAGCTTGGGTTCAAACCTGCGACTACTTTCTCTGCTGTTATACATATTTTATATGAACTAGTAGAACTCAATGTATGTGTAAGTGTTATTCAATAAATGTTATTCTTAAAAAAAAATGCGTTCAGAAGTATGCTCGACATTTAAAAAATGTTGTTGACCGCTTTACGTGGCGTCTCGTATGTAAAGAGATTGAGCGCATGAAACAAAAAGTGGTTTAGCCTACAGGTATTTGTGCTGAGTCTGGGTTGGAGATACATGTTTGTACTAGTTAATTATTCCTACATAAATCTATGTTAAAGGAAAAAGATTGCAGCAGTACACCACCAACACACATTATTAAAAGCTTTTGTTTTTGTTGGCTGGTATTTTTTTTTTTTTGGTATGACCGGGATGGTTGGCATTCTTTAGGGGGGCCTACGTTCAGCAGTGGACGACGATAGGCCGATGTGATGATTGTTTAGCAGTATAATTATATGAATCGAATTCCTAGAATATAATTAATATATAATACAAAAAAAATATTCGTCTAATTAGGGTTGGCAAGCAAAGATGTATAAGCACCACAAGTGCAGCTCTCGACGAGCAATATGTTCGGAGTATGGCTCGGTGCGAAGCACGTGTCAAGTATCAGTTTAGGTTTATATTTTGTTTTTATTATTTGCCTTTGCAAGTGCATTATACAATTATATTATACATAAAGTGCGGACTAGAAGACGGTGATTAATATGCCACTGTTTGATAAGCCAATATTAGCGAAATTAACGCTATTGATTTTGATATTTACATACGTTTCCGCAAATTATTAACGTCTGTTTGCATTATTTATCTCGCGAGAAACAACAACAACACAATACAATCCAGATTTATTCTCGTATTTTCTTCAATAATATAAACTATATTATACGTTATCAAGTTTCCCGTGTAATAAACGTTACTTCCAACAAAAAACATTAGTCATCCATTTGAAATCCTTCCAAACATGTTTAGCTCTTTCGTCTATATCCGCGCCATTAAGTAATTATGTGATGCGCAGAGTTCAAAGCTGAGATATATTGCGGCTGGAGTGATATTAACGTGCCATTTAAAGTGATATGTTAGTTCTGAAGGGGAACACTGAATGCTGTGTAACACACGCATTTTAATGTATCTAAACGGGCTCGTGTAACATGCGAAACAAAATAGTTTTACACATTTTCATCCGCCGCCGCGCCGGCGCAAAAAAAGGAATGTTATAAGTTTGACGGGTCTGTATGTGTGTATTTATATGTCTGCGTGTTTGTCTGTAGCATCGTAGCTCCCAAACGGATGAATCGATTTCCATTTAGTATTTTTATTTAAAAGGTAACTTGATCAAGAGTGTTCTTAGCTAAAATTTGTTTTTTCTGTTTTGGGGGTCTTTGAATTTTGAATTTATAGTTATTAGAAGATTAATTTAAATTACAGTTATTTATTTAAATGGAATTAATATAGTCTAGGTACCTAGACATGATAAATCAACAAATTGTTTATAAATAGATTTTCGAAGTAAACTTTATTGTACGGTTTACCTTGTACATTCAAAGATTTAGTACCTATTTGAATTTTGTAATCTATTTCTTTCATACGACTTACTTCATGTCTTTATTATTTCAACCACAGCTTTCTGTAAATAGAATTCAAATTAGATTTAATACCTCTAAAAGCCACATCATTAATTTACGACTAAACTAGTACACGTGTTTTGTAATTAAAATTATTTGTTATTATGTTGTAAGATATAATTTTATTATAATAATTATCATTATGTTGGTAACAGCACTACAGATGTAATAAAGACGTGTGAAAATGATAAGGGTTCGTTTAAACATTTTCTGTGTATTTCCAATTAAATATTAATAAACAGATTTTGGGATAATTTTGAGTTAAAATGAGAACTAATTAAAGCTTTATAGCGAGGATAATGAACTTATGACATCTAGATTTCATTATTTTATTATATTCATGTATCTGTTTATTTTAATAAAATATTGTGTGGTTGGCAAAGAAATACCTAATAATATGTAAAACATAGGGAATAGGCCCTATTTAATGTAAGGGGAATGTGTCATCATTAACGTTTACAGCAATCAGCATCTTCACTCAAAACCACAAATAGAAAACGGTCTCCAAACACAACACACCGGACAAAACGCTATTGCATACGCAATGAACAACCGATCTAACCCTGCGTTACCGACGTTACCTCCGGCGCTAAAAATGAATTTTAATGGTCACTTAGACCGGTATAATGAAGACAGTATGCCGTTCGCCGGAGGCACCCTGAGGCTAACACTCCCCTTCTATTCTATGTTTGAAGTTAAAGCGACGTTTTTGAGGTAGTTTTAACCCTGCTTAAGTAAACTTTGTCCCGTCTGTCACTAATATAAGATTGGTATTTTTAGGTCTTTTGTTGGTCGTATTTTCTTAATTATATGTTTCATCCATTAGTATTAGTATTCTTTGGAGATGAAACATGTGATATTAAATGTTAAGCGTTAAGTTTGCATTTCGGTTGGTTCTAACTACTAGCCAATACTCTAAAGATATCCTACAGAGGCAAGTGCTGCCACTGTTCGAACGTGCACACTATTATATTGATTGAGCAAAACTGACGAGTGTGAAACTCGTCAATTTTGGTTGGCAAAGTTAGTAAAGCGGTGCACAGAATAAATGCGACTGGTGAGTTTATCCTCAACTTTATTTTTGCAACAATAATAATTAACCTATATTATTGTACGCTGTAATAATCGATTTTATTTCTGTGGCTTATATTCACATTTATTTTTGTCATAAAGAGTTACCTGTTTACTTTTTCTATTTAAAAAATCAAATTCAAATTGGCATTATAGACAATATCAAAACGAAACTCCGAAGTGGTTCCACGAATCAATTTGTAAGAGGCTCTGAACAGACACAACATTATAAATATTTTATAAGTTTCAGATATTTCACGTTACATATCACAGAAGGAATTATTTATAAAAGTTGTTTGGGATGTATGTACTTAATTTGTGTAATGTAAACAATGTTATTTATCAGCAAGGTTATTAAGGTCACTCTCTAAGTATCTTTCTAAACCACTATCACTCAAAGTTTCAGTAAAAATATCAATTTTGTTAAATACAAGTTTTCATACATAAAAATTGCCTAAAATTATTTTTTGTAATTTATTTGTCCTTACCACGTTGTGCTTATGAACCGGAATTGCCGATGTGGGATTTATTATTCGATTTGTGAGAGAGATAGCGATTTGCGCGATAGGTGCCTTAAATACATTAATATATTTACTTATTGTTCATAGGAACTGTACACACACACCATTATATTATGGTTACCCAAACCAGAAAATGGTAACATTAAGTATTTCTTACCTGGAATACATACACTTGATAAGGGGGTACCTACAACTAAATATTCTAAAATACATTTCATACATAATGTACAATGTAACGTAAATGGTAAAGGTACATAAACTAGCAACTCAACCGAGATAACCGGCAAAAACTATATAACACACGTCACTCAAGCTCTTAGGCTGTGTCGATAACAAGAGTCGGATGATAAATTCGCGTCAACTGTCACGCCGTGACACGCGACCCGCGTCACGCCATTGTGTCATATTGACGCGCATTCACGCCGGCAGTGAAGGGTTACGTATTTTTGGATGTTCGATTTTGGTGAGCAATGATTTTTAAGCAGGCGTGATTTTGAATATGTTGCATAAAACTGTAGCTGCTTTTTAGATTAAAAAGATGAAACAAAGTCACCTATTATTATGTTATTGTTCAGACTAGCCCTGCAATGAATATATAAAGGTATAGGGGCTGAATGCCAACCTTCAATAATGGAGAGGCAAGAGCAAAATGAATAAAACAGTTCAAGTAAAACATACACAAACGTCTAAAACCCCGACTACAGTTTAGAATAAAGTTTTACACAAATACCTTGCTTCCATTAAAATTCACGAAGAAGTACTAAGAGTGCAGGGAAATCCAGGAGTTTCGAGAAATAAAAGTGATTCGGGCGTCGGGAGCCGACCGCCCGCCCGTGCCGCACAGGTGGCCGCGATTTGAATTTTTAACGGGCGACCGCCGAGCCGCCATTACCGCGCCCCGCCATCCAACCGCTAAATACTTCAAACTCTAATTGAATAAACGTGTCGTGAATTCAGTATAATCGGCGAAAGCACCGATGAGACGGAGGACGCTCCGTAATCCGATTGTCCGAGTTTTAAATTTATTTAGATTGGCGAAAGGATTTCCGAATATCCGCCCCCCCCCCCTTTACTCCTCCGTCTAACAAGGCCCTTGTTTCACCAACTTTGGCTGAATATCAAAATATCAAATAACTCTTCCCCGTTACGTTTGTGTAATTACTTCGGTGTATTTTATATTAGCTCCAAGCGACAGAGAAATTAACATTTTAATAATTCACTTGTTACATTTTGTTTGTAATTTAGATTGAGATTCGCTTTCATATTCTTGCATTGTGGAGATATTGAATTAGTTTTGACTGAGGTAGGTTCTCGAATAATTGATAAGATATTTGAAATGAACATTGTGAATATTGTGATCCAATTCCGAGTGTTCATTAAGCAATTAGATTGAACATACAGCATGTTTGAAATGTGTTCTGATCACATGCGATGTGCCGGAGGAGTAGTCCGTCATCGTAAAAATATATTTCTGGCCATATAAATGGTTAGAAAAATTATATATCCTATTCCTTCAGCACACGAAACAACTTAAATCGCAAGTGTACGCTGTACAACTGCCACTAACAAAGTTATTTAGTAATTTCCATGACAAGCGCGTCGCGACAGTTTCCTTGATGTCGCTATTTTTCAAAACTTATCTCTCTCATTCCTCGTCGCGCCGCGCGCCGCGCGCCGCGTCATCCACAGAGCGACTAGATCTACATAATTGCAAAGATACGGCTCCACATCGTTCGTCCAATGTCGGTATTTGTATTCAAATCTGTGACCAAACCGCTGTTAACCTCCCGTACCCCCGCCATTACCGTAATCTCGAAGACTGACTTAATGGTAGAGCTCTGCTTCCCGCGACCCGCCTCCGTCCCGCATTCGTCTCGTTGATGTAAGACGACAATTTTAATGAGACACCTACAATGCCTTACGTACGCATTAGGAATGCTTGAGTTTAGTGTGGCGCGCGCGGTCAAACCGCACTTGTTATCTCAGAAGATGTGTGTCTTGGATTAAGTTATCCGTAAATGAAATGAGTACAACATTAATAATTATTCGTTTTGTTTGCGTATAGAATGTGAAGTCTTACTATTTACGAAACATAACAATAACATTATATTCTATTTTTTATAATTTGTCTGAGGCTTTCTGTAATACAATAAAACACATCGCTTGTCAAAAGAAACATTTCGGTAAAAATGACAAACAAAAGGCGATCAGATTTATTCTTTATAAACAATATTAGAGAACAGTCAGAGGATTGGGAAGGCCTTGAAATATTAAGCAGATTCACGTTGTCGGTTAAAGAAATATGAGAAAAAATCCACATACATTTTGTTTGTATCCGCAAAATATTATTAGAACATCTTTTAAGCAAAATGTGGAGACATGGAAGGTCTTTGAGAGTGGTCGATCGTTAAGCTGGTGGCGTAATGCTTGTTCAATAAAACGACCACTGCAAAGCGATGAAATGCTGGCGACATCAAAAGGAACCCGCGCTGCACTGATAGCTAAGCTTTTACACTGAATTACTGAATTTTCTCTAGGTATAGAGACCTAGTTGAATTTATATCGGATTCTTAAAGTTAATATCATTATTATATATTTGAAATATTCACATTGCTATTATTATTGTCTTAAAGTAAATTAATCGCTAAAACGAGTTTGTTCATAAATTTCAATTATAATATTATTGTAAGCTGCACAAATCTAAAATGCGATAAAAATTTTATGCCCAACATTAAAACTGGAGAAAGGTAGTCTTTTTGTCAAGCGAGTATAAAATTCCGGCTACTAAAATTAAAAATTCGGCTGTTATAATTAAAAACTCAAATAAAAAGAAAAAGGGAAAAATATAATAAAATATCAACTGGCTCAAAAGTGATTTGGGGTGGATCCGCTCGGCATCTGGCAATAAAATTAACTCCCAATATAATATCATTTTGCTTAGAGGAAACAAAATAAAAGAAAAGGACTCATCGGCGCGCGAAGAGGGCGCGCTAGGTCTCACGGACCCGACGCGCAGAGCTGAGTACCAAGTAGTGGCGATAAGCGTTAAGAGGGTTATCATTTTTTATTTAAGCGCTTGATAGTCCGGGTCCTTTTGACGGGAAAAATGCTGTCTTATATATTGTCCAGATAGGCCAGAAATAAAGATGAATAATAATTTAACTGCCTGCAAATCGATAACTGACTCGGAACGTAATGAGTTCATTAAAACAAGTACTTTTATATTTAATTAATAGTACTCTTTTAAGTCAGAGCACTATTTGAAATACTTAAATATCTCAAATGGCATTAAATGAAAAAGCTAGATTTATCACAATCAATAAATACCACCTCTTTGCGTAGCTTTTCCGCTAATATCTTTCGTCTAGCACCACTCCATAAAGCCGAAACACAAGGCAAGGGTGAAATAACGAGCTTACAGCTAAACAAAGGGAGGAGCGGTTTTTTTGTGGACAACCCCTCCTCCCACACTCCTTAAATCCGCACCCCTCCGGAGCCAAACACTGGGCAGATGCTTAGCGTTCCTCGCCAGGTCTAAGAGATTTTATTGTCTATTAATTATAGGAGGATTCTATGGACGTTTTATTGGTCTTGTCTGGGTTTTATGGAGTCTTTAATAAACTTTTTGAATTTTAATGACTATTCATTTTGTTTTACATTTTTTTGTAATAAAGTAATAATTATTGTACTTGCCTTGTTTACGTAGTAGGTACTGTTATTTGGAAAAATAAACAAAGTTAAAAATTCAATGGTGTATGTTTAATGAAATTACTTGAATAATAATGTAAATTTACTATGCCATGTGAGTCACTAATATCAAATTTGAAAAATCTCGTATTCGTAGTTAAAAAACCCCAACACAAAGTTGTAACTAGTAAAACTTGTTTATCATGAAGACATTAGAAACACAAATCTTTTTATAATGTTTTCAGTATTAATTACCTTTCATTTTATCAAATGGTTACCTATCCAAAACACGATAGTAATGTTTTTTTTTAATTTACCAAAATAATTTATTTAGCGAGATCAAATATTAGTTTATTTTCCAATTTACAATAAATAGTTAAGGAATTATGAGGGAATAGATAAACAAACTTATACATATGTGTATTCAAATAATAGTCTGTATGAATATTGTCTCAATGTATATTATTATTATGTCGGGTCAGGTGTATTTTTAACTAAAATATTTTATAAACCTCTCGTGGCTGCAATTAACCCACGTATTATTCAAGTTTAAATTCTAACGAGAAGCTCAATACTCCACGATAAAACAAGTCTAACGAAGTTTATATTATTACCTATTATAGTAGAATAAAGACCGGTCAAGAACGAGACGTGCTCATGTTTTTCTTTACATTTGTACAAACAAACAGTTTTCAATCTGAATACCACACGCTGTTCTTTGACGGACTTCTGGACAGGAGTACGGGACACGCTGCCGTATTAGCGGGTTTTGACCTGGTGGAAATTGGTGCCGATCAGGTCCCGTCGAGACTTGGTTTTCCTTATCCGGAATCTTTAATAATTAATCAAACTTAGCATGAATTTCGTATGTTTTAGTCTTTTTGGGTTTGTAATTTTGTGGTTTTATTGTATTTATTTCATGTTGGTAAGCCTGATAAAATAAAATAAATATAGTATCTATATTTCGGGTATCGATTTACCTTTGTGTTACAAAACCCTGAAAATAGGCTTGTGTACAATAGGAACAATGAGTTGCTAATAAAACAACGAGAGGTTTCCACTAGACAGTTACAAGTAAGAAAATCCAATTCATTTGTCGATAGACCTACACACTGCAAATAAGGAATAAGTACACTTTAGAGAAAGCGGTATAACTGTTAATTCCGAGTCTCGAAGAAAGGGTAAGTAGAATGAAGATAAAATGGATGGATAGATAGTTAATTGATGTATTAGCAAGTCTTTATTGTACATCATTTTCAAGAAGGTTAAAGAACATACTATAATATAGATGGTTGTAGTAAGAAAAGACCTCAATTCTTGCAGTGTTATTCCAAATTTTCAAAACTTTTACAGCTGTGACTTACAGGATTTTTACGTTCAAGATAGACTAGTGGGAAACTTCAAAGGTTTTGTACTTTAGAAGGATTTGGTGGACACTTTTACTTAACAGTAGGACAATATAGGTGCGGCTACGTCATCTATTGGCGCTTATAATGGTAGGCCTCATTTTTAATTCCACTTTATTTTAAATTCCTTCTTTTACTTCTATTCTCATGCTCTACGTAGAGTTAACCTTCGGACCCCTGTATTTTCTACTCAGTCACTTATGTTACACACAGGCCTCACGATGCAATAGTTAATTAACCCTCCACTGCTCCGGTAACTAAAGGCACGTTGCGGTCATAATGTACGGGAAAGTTTTTAGTGAATAGTGATATAAATGTTTTGTTTTAAAGCAAAGCCTGCACAGTTACAATTTAAATCTAAACCGAAGGGAATATTTGTGATTCGAGTCTTTCGAGAGTTTTTGAGAACTATTGTTTGTATTTTGATTAAACTGAAAACTTTTAGTTAATTTAGAGTTTTATTCTTTGAGATTTTTGTTCTTAGGAATTATATTTTTGTATGTGGGTGTAGTTTCGAACCTGTCATGTTCCAATGTGATTTTTCAACGTGATATGTACTTTCTTAGTACTGACTAATGGTGCTTCCAAGTGCTTAAAGTGTTTTCGCTATTAAAAGATGAAACAGAGCGCAACCAATTCTTCAGCAGTACGTTTTAACAAGCTTGCATGCCTACATACAACACATACCTACATCCAACATTATACATACCGTTTAAAAAGTAAATTCGTAAATCGTGAGATTACTTTGGGCTAATTGTCTCGTTTACTCACATAATTGTTTGCTAAGCGTCTAGTCTTTGAAGTTGAGATGAGTTTATTAGCGAAGATTTGCAGGATTTCAAGATGTTTGTGGATTAATTTTAATTGTTAAAATAATAATATTTTATTCATAGTAGAATTTAAAAACAAATTGTGATTTGCATATAATTTCCTAATCGAATTTCGGACCCCATTCGCACGATTAATTAAAGATTGTGTTCAACCCTTCACATATAGTTCGATAGATCGGCAATCTGACAGGACCGGGGAGAGATCAGGCGCAGGCAGGACTCACGATGGCTTTATGTGCGCTCGTCGATGCATGAAACAGGTGATAATTAATAAATTAATACAAACAGTCATAGATGCGTGCCTTGGATTTGAATCTTTGACTTGCCAGACAGCAGTCATACCACTTACGTTATCACTGCATTACCTTTATTTTTTCCATAGATTGATAGATATTATAACCAATTAGTATACTTACTGCTCAATTAAGGGTAGCATATATTATTAAGGTGAAGCATATTCAAGCTTATAGAATGGAAAGCATACTTTCTAAAACATTATTTTTGTTTAAAAAGAGATTTTAGAAAGATACAACGTCAAAACATGTATATTGAAAATAACCTGACACCTAAAACACATCATAACATAATGAAATCAGTAATACAACCAAGATCGCTGTCACCATAACTTCTAAACTGTCACTGTCAACAAACGTCCGATGAATAAAACATTACATGAAACACTATCCCAAACTACCCCAAAGGTAATGGAGACGGCCCGTCGGTCGCAATGACCCACAAGCCTATAAAGAAGGTTATTCTCAATGTGAAGCTAGACCCAAATACGTGACAGGCAGATACCTAGAGGGTCTCGTGGAATGATCTTAAGTATCGGTGCTAGATTTAAATTTGGGTTGAAATCAAAATAAAAATATTTTTATTCATGTAGACCATTTTCGCTCTTATGAATAGTCAATTTCTAATATTATTATAAAAGTGATTCTAGTTGCCAGTTCCAAGGGCAGTTTACTCTTCATGGAGAAGAATGGTTGCTCTTTTGAATAAGGCTTACAATATTTTTGGATACCTATATTGTTCTAAGGTGTTATATGAGTCCAATGCGAGTCGACTAAGCGATGTTATCGAAGTTATCGATGAGTTGATTTTAGTTTTTTTTTTAATAAGACACACGGTCCAATACATTAAGCAATTTCGGCAAAATAAAACTGTAAATTTTAAAAATGTGATTTGGAATCTTCACTTTAAAGGCACTAAATAAGATTGCAATCATTTAGAAACCTAAAAAGAGTAAGTAATGGAAACTTTACACATTTCGCCATCCATTCCCATCAACCCAACTTCCCGAACAATCTCCTAACTGCAGTCAATCTTCGAAAGGGTCTTGATTCTCTTTCGCTTTACCCCATACCTCGTGAATTGCAGCTGATCACCGTCCCCTGTCGCGTCGTGAGCCATAAACTCAGTAGACTCGGTAATAACACTATGACCGAGATCCTTGATGCTGTCGAGTGGCGATAGCTCACATCTGCCGCGCATAGCTTGCGACGATCAACTGTTCTAGAGGTGCCCCCAGATAACGAAATGTTAAGGTGAAAATATATTATATCTTTTTAGGACTTATGCGCTTTTTTTATTTAAGTTAAGAAAATATTTGCTTATTTTGCGTAAAATAAAAGTAAGTAAAAAGAATATATATGAAAGTTAACTTAAGTTTACAAATTTATTTATTAAAGCATAAGAAATATTCCTATAATTAATTTTAGGTACGTGTATAATACTGTTTTAAGTAAACTGCAACTAGAACAACATGCAAACTGTTATTACAAATACATAATTAATATTAAAAATACTTTTGCGATTCGGAAAACATGCTCAAAGTTTCCTTTAAACTCAAACATACACTTCCTTGACTTTCATAAACAATAAACATAATTGAAACATCATTATCGGCACATAACAATCTCTCTGACAGATCAAAGATATCGCTATCAACTTATCATAATATCTTTCCATCAGACTCCAATAACATACGACTCAGTGAGTACTTCTCTTGTAAAGAGCTCCCCGCGACGAAAACAATCAACGCCCGCTCTCTAAATCACGTCACACATTAAGTTTACACGCAGCGGGAGCTCACAGCAATCCCATTCAAAAGGAACCCCATACCCAATAGTTTTTACTTTAATACCTTTTAGGGATGTGAAAAAAGCATGATCTTCACTTATAAGTATTTGGAACCGTGCCAAACTTGAAGATAACGTGAGGACTTAAGGAAATGCTTTGTGAGACCATCCGACTAAGCAATCGACCCCCGAACTAATTCGATTATAATAGTTTTTGACCTTGTTTCAAAACTTGCTCCCAATATATTTATAGTAACCGAGTTACGCCGAACTGTTTTCTCAAAGTATTATTCAAATTTATTTACTGTCAAACAGAGTTATAAGTAAATTGTTCACCCATCGCGTGCGAGCACTTCATCTGACAAAGAATTCGTACTTTTGTAAAATTCATTTTGTGTTCAGAAATTGAATCGAATCGAAATTTTCAGACAAGAAAATTTTATCACACAGAGAGTATTTGAAGCGTCTATTTTGTATTCTATCATTTTGTTCTCTTCAAAGAGTTTTCAAGAATTTATTCTGAAGCGTGTGAGTTCAAACGTTTGAGGCTCTAATAAGATGGAGATGAATTACCTTTATGACTTAATAGACTTCAAATGCTTTTAGGAATATTGAACCGCCTGAAGCATGACCAAATCACGTTTAAAAATTAATTTAAAATGATGACAAACAAACATAAAATATTCATACTTGCATACATTATTTAAATCAAATTTAAATTGAATTCATTCGTGCAAGTCGGGCGCTCAATCCACAGATTACATTTTTCTTTTACCCTCGAATCCAAATAAATATCGATTACAAAGAATCCTAAACACTCAAAGATAAACCCTAACACTTTTAAGAGCTGACACTGATACCCTCAGATTTATGAGTGGAGATACCCTCCTCAGTCGCCCTTCCGAGACCTCCCCTAACGATTTAAGGAAATCGTCAGTTACCGTCGAGTTTGCGATTGATACGAATAACGTTTGCTTGACTTTAACAAAGTTAGCAGTTTTATTTGAATTATGATTTTTTTTGTGATTGCTGAGTTTATCCTAAAGATTTTTTAAGCAAGTTCTCTTTATGTTGATGATATGTTGCAGTTTGCCGAGTAGTTTGATGACTTGATAGAGTTCGAACTCATAAGTTTGAAAGAAAGCCAAAATAGAGCAAAAAAATGTCCTGTTTTTTGTCATTTGTGTGGTAACAATTTCTAGCATTGATATAGCTAAAGGTTTTTACGCAAATCTCCATTAGCAGGTGATTAATTTAGTGATAACAGAAGACTACATACTTGTTCAATTAAAGACCAAATTAAGTTGCCAAAATGTTATTAAAAGCCGTAGAACAGGCGAGCGTCGCCGGAGGGCTGGGTAGAGCGAGGGCTTTGCGGGCCGCGCTACATGTCGCCCAATTAACTGAGCGCGGGCTTTTTGTTAATTACCGCTGTTTGTTGGGTGAAAGCCGACGGGATGTTTAAAATATTATATTATAAGATAAGACAAGATTTTAGTGATTTCAGAGGTAGATATTTCTTCTGAAATTATTTTTATTATTCCACGAAATAAAAAAAATATACAAGCTGTTTTTTTGGAATAGTAATAAGATTCATGAAACTGAAAAACAATAAGATGGCAAGACTACTCAGTTAAGAATGAATACACATCTTTATTGACATTTTATAGCATACATACGTTCAAACAAATAACACAATACAGGGGATAGGCAGAAATGACACCACGTTCGTATACCTTATGTAGAATTTAATGGTCAAAAGTATTCCCAATTAGCATTTCCAAAAACTGTTTAGTTGTTTATAAAACAATTTTCATAAAAAAAGCTCTCAAAGTTTGTTTATCCGGTCCTTTAATCTCAACTAAGCTTTGTACAACGAAATATGTTCCGTTGTTTAATTTTTTATTTACCGTTTACCTCCATCTAAGCTCAGGAAACTCGGGTAATGCCAACCGCTGTGGTAATCACTTGATCTTTACCATGCGGTCGGACAAAAAGAGTATTATTCTGTTTAAGTACTTAGGATCAACATTTTAAAATACATATTTATAGAAGGATAAAGGCTGTTCAGAAAAAAAAGAATAAAATAACTGTAAAGAAAAAATAAAATGTCGTTGATGAATAATATTAAAAACATTACTTAAAACATAGATATAGCTCTAAAAGTCAATCAACTATAACATTATTCTTTTAAAACTAAAGCCGCTTATACTTACAAGATCCCTACAAAGACAAACAATTTGGAACCTAAGCAAATCCTAAATACAAATATACATTAAATTTGATCCTGTAGACGTACAGATTTGCTTCAAGTAAGCCATTAAGGCAGGAGCAAGGCAATTAACAATTGAAGTCTACGGTACTGTAATACAATTGAATGTGAAATGAATGACTAGCCTAGGAGAGCTATTCTGGTTCCATGAGACCAGTACGAGAATAAGTAAGTTGGTAAAACAATCAAATTTATGGAAAGATACGTTGAAAGATCACAATCGAATCGGAACACATGACACATGAATTCAAATAATGTTCTCACGCATTTTATGATAGATCAATCTATCGTTTTTATCTCGTCTCGTAGAACTAGAATAACACCCAGCACTATGACGTAACTACGTAATAATTATAGTCTTAGAGGTAGCTCTAAAGGTTTCTGGGAGCCTGGTACAATCGTAATAAGAGAAAATGGAGGTGGAGAGATTAAAAACAGATTTTGGTCGAATAATTAATTGTTCATTTGTTAATAACTATAAAGTCGATTAGGTTACTTACTCATTGATTAGAATTAGTATTAATTAAAAGATGTCAAGTCAGAAATCACAGCTCGGAATTAATAACGTACAACGTTTCAAGATTTTATCAAAAACAACCTGTTTTGCAACTTAAAATGTAAGAGTCGAGTTCTCAGTAATCAACGTCGTCATAATAATGAAGAGCATTGCGCTACCCCCGAGGGTTGCTGCCGACCTGGTACTTTGAGTAGAATTCTTACTGTTCTTAATTAGAACCATCAAATCTAATTGTAGAGTTTGAGATTTAGTCTACTTGAATTGTTCGCTACTGAAATTTGATACAGCAATTTATTAATTTAATAAATGGGGGAATTAATACTGCAGTATTAAAAACACTAACACGTTTTCTTAGTTAGACCCCCGCAACCTAAAGGGTTACGATATTCAAAAATGAGATCAGTTACGAGAATTTGATATTATGGGTACTGACTCGCTATATCGTCTGTGAATTTTTTTTATAAGAGCCAGGACCAAAAGACTTAACGTGCTTTCCGAGGCACAGCTTAAAATATTGGAATTTAATTTAAGGTTACTCCACAGATATTTTGGCCCATGATTTGTTTGACATACGTAATCATCTCTGCTGCATATCCTATGTACAGTCACATTATATCATACGTATTGTAAGGGAATAAGGTGAAATACAGGAGTAAAAGACAGATTGTGGGATTGACTGATCAGTGATCTCTCATCGCTGAACTGGTCGTCAATGTAGCCTTCCTTTAAAACATATATATTTTTAAACTTATTGCCAGACAAAAATCTAAATGAAGCTTCTAAATCACGTATAAAATGCAACTTCAGCTCCATTGCAATTGTATCAGAAGTAACTTGGTAGTTTCAAAGAGTACTCAACTCAGCGCACTAATCACAGTGTCGGAGCTCGGTTTCTATCCCTTAGGACTTCTGCTGCCTTGGTACATATTATTAATCTAGAATAAGAATTTATTAAGAACTGGTTTTTACTTTTTTGCAATAGAGATTTCCAATTTGTTATTGCTTAAAGCGAATACTCTAGTTTTAAAAGAATATTATTTGAAAATTATTTGAAATAATTCTACAGGCATTGCAACAAACAATGAATATGTGAATGAAAAACAAAGATTTTATAATATTAAAATTATAATGATAGCAATATGAAAATAAAAAAAATATTTTAATTTAGTGTAATAAGGTAAAAGAGTTTTTATTTAAAGGATAAAAAGATTTACATACTAAAGATAAAACGCAAAACCTAAATAACTTAGAAATAAAATAATAAATATTTATCTTTTAAATGTTACTATTCTGTAATGTGTCTAATATTAGTATAATAAAAATAAATATAATAAATGCCGCTTAAATAATAGTAATTTTTTGTATACTATTTTATCTTTAAAATGTATAAAAAGAATCCCTCATAAAACAATTTCACTAATCTCGAAACCGCATTTCTGGCCTTAATAACTACCCACACAATAATAAAGGACCAAAAAGAAAAAACCTCACAAATTAAAACATTTCTAGCAACAAAGTGGTGTAGCAATAAAAAACGGTAGCATTAACTGTGGAGAAACAATTGTGAGCTGAAAAACGCTCGAGTGCGTGGTTGGAGCAAAGCCAGGGTTTCAAGAAACATCGCTTACTATTGAAAATAAATGCTGCTCTGTATGGATTGCTGTGGCGAAATGTTTTATTACATATCTAACCCGTTTGGCTTTGGAATCTCGTGTTTATTAAACTAGACTAGACTATTTTCTTAATAATAAAGTTCTCCTGACTGATTTTCGGTTTATCTCAACGGCGATAAGTCAACTACGCAGGAGATATTATAGTGCTCAAGTGTGTACGCAAAAACAGGTGCGCTCTCTATTCTCTCACTTTTATAACCTGATGAGACGACAATGCCCGTCCAAAAGTCATATCACTAGAATATGACACTATACTGTACTACTTGCCGTATTCTGGGGACAGAGGATTAGAGGAGGTCAGTTGTATATAACACAAAAATTAATATTTGGTTGTTCGCAACGGTTTGTAACAAAACGCGCAGTGAATTTTATTCATGTTATAGCAATACAGAATATCTTTTGTTATATCTATCGATGCATCTTGTAATTCAATATAAGTATTAAACTAAGACAACAGATTACAAGTTACGGTTTAAAAAATAATTTAACTAAAAAAGAAAACTAAATGAGAACATTTACAAAGTGCAGTATTTAGTGAATCGTCGAGGATTTTAACTTGAATGTCCTGATGTAATTACAGCTCTTGCAGACCTTAATGAAACGGTGTAATATTAAAATCAAGTTAGCTGTACCACTCAGCTAAATGTAAGCAAAAATTACGTCCCAGGGTTACCAGTTAGTGTTTATTTGAATGTAGAACAATGTTTATTACATTTCTTTTTTATAAAAGTGCAGTGGAGTGAAGTGGCCTTTGAGAGTATTTTTATTTTGAAATTATGCTCGTTAATGCAGAAAATACTAGTACTTTTATTGCAATGGCTATTATATCTTCATTTATGAACGAATTACTTTTAATAACTTTGTACATTTATTATGTAATGTTACTTATTTAACTATATTATTAAATGTCGAAATTTTGATAACTAGGAAAATTTGCTGCTAGTTAGAGTATGAATGTACTATCGTGGACACGAACGGTGCACCACTTTGCAATCAAAATGCTTTGAACGTAGCATACGTGCGTAGCGACGAGACTAGCGCTACATTCGGACGCCAGGTGCAAGCGATTCTAACCTTAAGAGTGATGCACCGGCTTTGTCCACGATAGTACAACGATGTAAATAATTGTACTTATCCATTTATGTAATAATTGCCTATTTTTATTTTCACAATGCAATGTTTGTGTTACAGAAATACAAGTTGTTATGCAAACGACACGTTGTCTTTATATACATCAAAATGTCAGTGTATGTTTTTCAATGACATAATAATTACCTATATTATTCACCATAATTTTTAAATCCGGTAATTAAATAATTCCGTTCATTGTGAATGAATTTTCTGTTGTTGTATCTCTAGCTTCGAGACTACGTTCCAGTGACGTCATTCCACAGCTGAGTGCTGCTGAATATTTTATTGGAATACCTCACATGAGCATTTTCCCGAGCGTTTAAAAACATTTGTATTTCGAAACGTTGAAAGAAAATTTGTCCTAGTTTAGAAAAAATATTTCATTTTGAAAAGATTTCAGAAATGGATTGTGTAAAATAAATTTGTAATAAATTGAATAATTTTATTATGACGTAGAGTATTATAACATACTCAGTAGTATTTGTAGCATAGTTGTATGAATTAAAAATTATAAAATATAGTGGTTTGACACGAATCTTTAACTTGTGATTTTGTGGTTATTAATTTTTTAGGGTTTTGTATCTTACTATGGATTGCCAGCTCCACTGTTCGTTCATCCATGATTTGTGTGTGTGTCCATATAAGAAATGTATTCTTTTTGGCTTTTTGTACTAAACCCTTTGTGTGCTAGTCCGACACGCACTTGCTCAGTTTTTAACCCTTGATGAAAAAAAGGGGGTTTCTTAAGTTGAACGAGTGTATCTGTGTTTGTGGCATTGTAATGTAAGTTGTATTGTGATTTTTATTTACTTTTAGATTTGAAAGTGATTTGATCAAGATTGTTCTAAGCTGCAGAGGTTTTAAAAAAGAATAATTTATACTAGTTTTCTTAATACATGTGATTATAACGTGTCTTTCAAAATCTGGATTAAAAACAAGGGACAATATAATCGACGATTCCACAGGTCAGTTTCTTTAACAATGAACCATGCACTACGCTATACTTACCAAATCACCTATTGAAACATTTCCTTTGTAAGTCACAAGACTAGGGCAACCGCACAATACGCGCGGGGAATCAATAAGAACTCCGATTCCGACTTCTTGATACTGATTGTTAGGTGCGACGCAACGGACAGAAAACAATTTAGTTTGTAGTTAATCGTTATGTAACTGTATGCTTTATAACGATAATTCCTTGTTAGATTAGACAGAAAAACTATAGAACTGATTTTTTTCAAGATTTTTGTATTTTTACAAACATTCTAAAACAACCTTAATATGTCACCTGAACATTTCATGTTAATGTACAATAGTCAAGCACCTCGCGAATGTCACCAAATCCTTCTTACACAAACAACACCAAATTTGTGAACCCACATCAACAGCATCACTATCAGGTAGCAAAGGCTTCACAGATAACAACCTATGGGATTCAAACCGCAATCATTTGCCATTCCACCGTCTGAAAGTCGAATGCCCCTCTATAACCTTTATAACCACAGTCGGACGGTGTCGGTGTAACCAAGATTATGTAAATTTTTGGTTCACTTCGCTATTGTAGACCCTAATCTTGATCCCAGGGGAGGGGGATACCCTCGGAGGGAGAGCGTTCGATAGTAATTCTATAAATCAATCGGTTCGAACAATTTTTGTTTTGTTTTGTTTGCGACAATGCTACTGTTGTTCGCTGGAGTTTCGTGGTTATGAGTTATTGTTCTAAATCCTGGTAGTTCGTACTTTTGATATTTGGAGTACCTGGTCGCGAACTTGTTACTGTAACAACAATAGGTTTTGGTCTGAATTTCACTAATTTGCCAATTTTGATGTCAGGACGGGAGATTTTTTTTGTGTGATTCACAGATATTTTATTCGATTTGGGTGTTTGTTTGTTGTGAAATTATATGTGATCGTACTCACGATGCAAGGAAAATTCAAGAGTGTTTTAGATCCGATCACTTTATTTATTTTGTATTTATTCTGAATAGGTTACGTAAACGTTACTGCTTTTTCATGCATTCATTAAAATTTATATTAATTTTTACATTATTGTAGTTGATAAGAATATATTTTACACCAAGCACTGTGTAACCTTACTTTAATCGTAATAAGCGACATGATAGCGATAGAATGACCTAAGTATATTATCTTACGATATTCATAAATTCAAAAGCCAAAGTATTTGACATACATTTTTTATGTAAGTACTGAGAAAATTTAGCTGTACAACTAACTCGATGTATTTAGCTAAAACTTCTTATTCTTTTCAAATGTAACCGTGTAATTTTGTCGACATTAGTCACGTCACTACATAGAAATGCAAAAAGCCAACACAAGTTTGTCTTTTTGTTCGACTTGCAGTGTTGTAGTTCAGACTTCTATTATATTTGCACCGGGTAAGTGATTCCCTTACTTGTTCGCTTTTACAACTACAACTTCACATTTCAAATGAGTGGAGTTGTAAATTTTATTGGTAGCGTTAGAGTTCACAAAGCAATAACTTTCTCTTTAGCTTTGAGTTCGCCAAACGAATGAGAATTTAGATGGTAAAAATGCAATACCGCCCCACGTACACTGTAAGAATAGTGTTGGACGTAAGAGGGCTATTGCATTTAAAATAGGTATTCATACAGGAGAACGTTTCGACAATTTGCACCACTAAACACAAAACAAAAACCCAACCGCCTTTATGATCTCTCGCATAGTTGATTCCATCATTTTTATGTTCGAACCCAGAATACGATGCTTGTTCCAGGAAATTCATCAAGAATTTTGCCAAGTTAACTCGATAGGTACCTACAGCCTACCCTCGTAGAGGTCAATTCTGTAATGGGATTAAACGGTGACCCACATTCGCTCTTAATAAGGGACCTAGAGTTGAATAACACCATTTTTAGGGACGCGCCCGATCTGAATTTGAGCTACAATTTTGGGTAATAACGTAATTTACGCTTTGATTAATATCAGTTTGATAGCGCATATTGTATTTAGTTTATGTCAATCACTGTCTAGAGAATATCAATTTAATTAATTTATCCTTTATTAATTCTTCATTATTTTATCCTTTATACCTACCTACACATACAATTTATTAAGAAAGTTAAATTGCTGGATGTATTTTTTTAATCGTCAACATTGAAACAATGGATTGTACTATAATATCTAACTATAATAAAAATAAAAAACTATAAATCAAGATTTTCTTGCTCGTATTTATATTGTACTTGATGTATTATTCGTGATTGCTGTTCTTCTTATGGATAATGTATTCGTTTTTTTCCCTTTGCAGACAAATAAATATTTCGGGGCTCACAACACTACCACTGGAATATTTACCCGGTCAAGTTAATGAAAACAAGCACGCTACGCTCTCAGTTCAAACAAACTATGTTGCCAATGTTAACGTAAGCAAACATGTTTGAACAACATGCGTTAAAGGTATATCCTCCTATAACCTTCGCATTGAAAAAAAAATACTTCTAACCTAGTTTGATTTTCAATTACATTTGTGTTTTTCGAGACGTGATAGCCTAGTGGTATGACCGTTGACTGACAAGTCAGAAGTCTCGGGTTCCAACCCAAGGCACGCACCTCTGAGTTTTCGTAAGTTAGGGGCTTATTAATTATCTTAATATTAAACTAATTATCATTGTGCCTCGTAGTAATGATAAGTTGTTGGCCCTGCGCCTGATCTCTCTCCGGTTCTGTCGGATTGCTGTCCCATCGGACTATGAGAGTGAGGGAATAGAGAGTGCACCTGTGTTTAAGCACACACTTGTGCACTATAATATTTCCTGCGTAGTTGGCTAATTTCCGTTGATATTGGCTGCTGCGACCAAAATTCGGTCAGGAGATCATTATTATACTCGTCAATTATTTACTGTCGGATAATTTCCCACAAACTATGATTTTATATAAATTAATAAAACAATAGTTTAAGAGAACGCTCGTTCAACAACAAAACTAAACTTCCACACGTTCAGGTACGTATTACCATACCGTAATTATAATGTGCTGTGACAATCCCAAAATGTACTCGTATAGCCCTCAGTAATTCACAACAACTGTGATGTCTTCAAAGGGGATGCCACACGTCCCTAGAACTCCAATTCTTTCAAAGACTAGCAATTGTCTCATTTCCATTTGTGAATAATATTCGGACGGTTTTGTCCCCTTTAATAAAACCCTCGGCCCTCACATGGCAGCCCTAATGAGTGGGCGAGACGCCGATATGTTTGTCCTTTTCTTCGCACAAATCTTTCGCTAGTTAGTGTTCAGTAGTGCCGACTCGACCCACTTACGTAAGTTATTGTCACACAACTTTTGTGCGGGATTTGAATTTGTGTTTATCGATGATGTCGATCGTACTATGTGCGATATTGCTGAATGTGGACCTAAGTAGTTTCATAACTTTCGATTGTGTGAGCATAAAAAATAAATTCGAATAGTTATTTATTTGTTTTGAAGTTGATAAAGTTTTTTATTAAAAACGATCTTTTTTCCAAGACTCTAATAATACTATCTCATATTACTTAAAGCAGAAAACGCTGCATGCGCCGCGTTACTATTGCCTTACTTGGATTTTTGGGTAAGAATTCATACCAGTTGCAATCGTAAGTAACTGCACAATAGTGCACAAGCTCGGGTATCTGCTACCGGAGCTGGTCTTTAACACGACCCGGGTCTTCCCTCAATGTGCTGATGGTGATCACCGGGGTGGTTTTAGTGACGCAAGAATCCCACACTGTCTCTTTCCCGAAAGCTAGGTGTTTTTTGAAGATTTTCCTCAATAATAATAAATGGGTAAAATATATCCTTAAAAAATATTTTGTTTGCTTATCATCAAGCGAATAATGTGTCGAAAGTTTCCCGACCATTTTATCCATCTTGCCTATACAAATTTTGATGATTCTATCCAAATCTAAAATGACGTTTCAAAATAGCATTCGACTTCCAGACCTATTGAATTGCAGTCCTCAGAGAGTTGATCAGTTCGCTACTAACTCTTTAATTGGCATGCCGAGGGCTCGGGCGCTAGTCAGCACTTTTAATGTTCATGTTCCTCTTAATTTTGTTGAAGGAATCTAAAATCTAATTGAGGCGACTTAATTAGTGATTTTTTGCTTTTTAATTAAACACGGTTTTTGGTACAAAGCGTTTCTGGCTCCATTATTTTTCTCTCTATTATTATGGAGTTTTTACATTTTCTTAAATATTACGCCTGAATTAATTTTTAAGGTTAAGCAGAGATAGAACACATTTGCTAGTTTCCCGTGTAGTAGAGCTTAGCTAAGGGCAGCTAATGGCAGCGGTGTCAGCTACTATTATTATTTAGTTTAAAAGTCGTTTCCCCGCAAAAACATCACCCACAAACAAATAAATTAACACACAGTTTCAGACAAAAATTCCAGACAGCAAAACCCTATAATATTTGTCCTGACCTTAAAATCAAACAATGGACCTCTTGTTTACAGTATCGCTTGAAAACACTAAATAATCTAAGTCACACTTAGAATTCTGGTTCCGATCGCAATCCAACACGAAGTCTGGAATTAATAGTCGGAGCTCAGAATTTCGTATCCAGTAGTTCTGTAGGAGGGCGGCGCCGCTCGACTGCCAACCTCTGATTTATGGGCCACTGTACCCTACTTCTTACTGACTTTTTTTACTACTGCCCTAAGAGTCAAAGATGTGTGGTTAACAAGAAGTGTTCAGATTCATGACACGAATAATAACGATAAAAACCAATGATCTAATATGTTACATTACACCTTGTTTGTTTTGGCTTTCCTACTTCATAACTTATGTAATTTTGTAAAACTTATATCACATCTAATTCATTAGTTTAAATAATTAAATGTTGATGATGGTCTAAAATGTTGGTAATGGTGAAAGATTAATGATAGCCAAAAGTATTGATAAACGTCGAAAGTGCTGCTGATAGTCTAAAGAATTAATTACCTTTGGCCAAAAGCGTTGGGGATAGACAAAAGTCATCAAGATATTACGTTAGATCATTTTAAAGGGTAGCTCGTAGTTTGGTCTTAACTTGCATTACTAAATAATAGGCTGATAGGTTTTTAGTGTGTATATTTGGTTGTTCTAAAATCGTTTGAACGCCTGTCTCTTCCAGCCGCTCGACATCATTTCTCCCTCCCCATAGGTAAGTATTCATCCTGAATTATGACCGTATTCTTCTGCCATTAGCTTCATAAACGGAACATTTGCCCTCTTCGCTGTGTGACTCAATCCTGTTTATCTCATATAAGCGATGTTTTACTTCAGGCCCCCTTGTTTTCGTAGTTAGTGTGAAATATGGATGGCTAACACAATTATCTGCTTATTAAGTTAAAATAGACGAAGGTTTCATTCTCACATGTTGGGTAGATTGGGAATACATCAATAATATTATTCTCTTAACCCATATTTGGTTCCAGCGGCCAATCTTAGTTGAGGCTAGCCATATATAGCGCTAAAGCGGTATAGCGCAAAAAATATTTTAGGGATTGCTTTTCTCATCATATTTTTCTAAGGCACTACATGTCCGTTATATGTATTAAAAAAAATATGAAAAGGTTTTTTTTTATATTTATTTATTTACGGGATTTAGGTATGTCAATTCCATCTCAACTGGTTCTAAGCTTATAGCTCAAATCATCCCACTGCTGGGCAAAAGCCTCCTCCCATGTTTTCCTTACCTTTCTGTCCGAGGCTATTGTGTCGTCTTATTTTCTAGATATTATATTTGTTATAATTTGGTAAGTATTTCTCAATAATAAAAACACGTCTAGACATTGTCTAAAATATTTACTACGAGGTCAGGAGGTCAACCCTTCTTGCAATATTTGTGGCCATTACACGCCCACCACAACTTTCCAGAGGTACCTAAGGGTTAAAAGGAATGTTGAAAGAAAACACGTCACTGTTGTGGTCTGACCACATTTATCACTGCTTGAACAATCGGGCTTGTGTTTAGAACCACACTGAAACAATTTAGGTCGGATTTCAAACCACAAAACCTTTTAAGGAATCTCTGATAGTTGTTGGAGTTGTAAATAGATTTTACTAGTGTTAATATGAAACATAGGTGTACATAGACTCACGCCGTATTCCCCAGAGGGCGTAGGCAGAGGTGTATGCAGTACACCCACGTTTAGCCGGCTATGTTAAAAGTCCTATGTAATATGTGTGTAGGTGGGTGGCAATTGATAATCTCCTCATTTTAGGAAATCGGTTAATAATAAATAAAAATACGTAGTTAAATGTAAATAATACTATTTGTTTTAAAATATTTGTATATCTTATCGATGGAATTTTGGCAATCCTTGTAAGAAAAATAAATAATTTATAAGCCTATAAGCAATCCTACCTAGAGTCATCTATCCTTTATGGTAGGATGTGGCTACTCTTCACCTTACCATCATAGCATTGGTTTGTATACCTTTTTTTTACGTCGTGAAACTTTCAAACGGCTCCCGGCCTCTGAGAGAAGAGACCAGAGAGGGTGGGATTCTTATTTGTTTTTACAACCTAATGATATAATAAATGGTCGTGCATTTAAAACAGTTTTATACAAAAAAGAGAAAATTCTCATTTCATCATAGTCATCAAAAACTCTCCAGAATTTTTTATCAAATTTGCCCAACTTCCCCAAAAATTGTTACCGTTCAAACATAAACCTGTCTTAATCATTGGACCAAGACGTTTTGGCCAAATTTTTACCGCAGTGTATTTACACGGGGCAAAAAATTCAACCCTTTATACCCCTTTGAAATACGGGGCAATTAAAAGTTTTTCACTTCGTTTCTCGGGTCGCCTTTGACGCGATCGACTTTTATTCTATGTATTTGGTTTGAGCTAAATTTTTACGAGCTCTCTTCGTCTTTCAATTAAACTGACCTGATTAATTATTGCTGTAACCTGTTGGCTACTGTTTATTTGTGTGTGTTTGGAGTGCTTCGTTTCATTTATTTTTATGGAAATGACAAATAGAGAAGAATGTTGCCAGAACATAGTTAATGTTACATTGGCTTACTGCTTATATTCTATTACTATAAGATGTATGTTTAGCTGTTGGTTTACCTACGAATAAATAAATAAATAACATGTTGTCTGATAGGTCATCATCCTTCTAGCCTAATTATTCCCGAACTTTGTTAGGGTCGGCTTCTAATCTAACTGGATGCAGTTGATTATCAGTTTTCTACAGAGCGGCTGCCTATCTTACTTCAACCCAAAGGTATACGATATTCTAAAGTGAGATTAATTATCAGGATTGCATGAAGGTAGGAGAAGATAGAAGATTGTAGTAGGACTGTCAAAGATTTTATGACAGCCGAAGTCAACGGCTTAGCGTGCTTTCCAAGGCACGGTCTGATTACAATAGTGTATGGCAGAAATTAGCGCTACTTATCGCTTGTAAACAAAATGGCGAACATTAAGCCAAATAGCGGAATATAGAAGTCTCAGAGTGCTTCGGGCAGCTACGGACCGTGTCCTTAATACTATTTATTTATTGCACTATTCATCCATTCTATACATGTAAATAAATGAATATAAATCCATTTATTTAACAGGTACATAAACATACGTAGACCCTGTAAGTACCATGTAACAATACTGAATTAGCTCAGCGGTTGTCATTTTTCATACAAGCGCTATCTCTACCACATACTATAATACCACATAGTATACTCATCTTCGGCATCTAATATCTTTCATCTATCAAGTCAAAGAAGACACAGCAGAAAATTAGGTTTGCGTAACCGCTGGCGTCCATTTTGATAGAAAAGATTATTAGCTTTCCGGTGGCACCGGGCACATAACAGTGAATTTCCATTTGTGTCTCATTTCTTGACCTTTTATTAATTAATTTAAAATAATACCTAAAAGTGTTAATTAAAAACATTTAACAAAATGATTACGCTAATTCAAACACCATGAATTTATTATCCTTATACCCTTTTGTACAGCGCCCAGTACTTTAAAAGTAACTTTATTAGTGTTTTAATTTATTGTGAACCGATTTGCTTAATTAAGCAGAATTCCAGACTCCGTGCTGCTACTGAGAATTTCTTAATGGAAAAACCCAATAACACTTTGCCCGACCCGGGGATCGAACCCAGGACGTCGTGCTCAGCAGTCGCGCTTACTACCACTAGACCAACGAGGCAATGGACAATAACGAGGCAGGGACGATGTATAGTTTTTCAAAGTGAATAATTCATTTAAGATAAACAATGCAGTACCTACCATTACTAGTTAAAGTAAAATTTTGTAGAGAGTTCTTTTCCAATTACTGACAAAGCCTCTTCAACATTAAAGTCACGAACAATCGACATTACCAACTACCCACACTCAATCAACAAACTCCAACTTGAAAACACTAACTCCCAATCCTCGGCTAATTATATAAATCGACGATTACAAGCACCTGGGCCACTAATCTGCAGTTTAACAGTGATTTACTTAACTAATCGTCGAACTATTCACTGAATAGTGGCCATTTTAAACAATTCACTTAGTTCTGTTCTCAATGGCTGTTGAGTCCTGATCTTGGCCATTAGGCGCCCCTATTGATTACGCGATAATTTCAATGAATGGACTGTATAAATAAGTTCTTTGTTTTAAGTTTGAATTTGTTCTTGTTGCTTGATTTAAGGTTCAGTTTGAATTGTATGGGAATCTTTTGAGAGTAACACAAATACGTCTGTTTTCAATGATTTTTATTAGCGACTAACTTCAATGTTTTAATGAACTTAGTTATATACCATTGCAATCAAGAAATCGACGCAACATACCGCCCACCAAAAGGACTACCAGGTCCTTTTTTTTAAGACTAAAGTGGACTGTAAACACATAGTACCAAGTTGCATAAGATAGCAGTATGTAACGTTCCGATTTATCTAAACATGAGCAAAAAAATTGAACATTTTTAAATACATAGACTGAGGTTCAAACAATTTACTTAAATAATTAATTAATGTGACTACGTCAAAGCGAACATGGGAATATAAAGAGTTTAGCAAAGTTGCATAATAGGTACATTGTAAGTGATTAATTATACATAATAATTATAAAGTATTAGTCAGTGTCAATAGGTAAGGGACATAATTTAGAGACAGATCTTTTCACAATACTATTGCCAGATTTAACGCTATACACTCGTGTCAGTCCGTCATCTCCAGGGTGCTTGTCTATAATTCGCCCTAGTGACCATTTTCCCGGCGGCAAGCCATCGGTTTTAATCAAAACTATGTCACCAATTTGGAATTCTTTTGTCTTCTTAAGCCAAATAGGACGTTGCTGGAGGCTTGACAAATATTCGTGTTGCCATCGTCGCCATATGTCGCCTAGTAGTTTCTGAGTGTATTGCCAACGTGACAGGTTATGTATTTTAATGTCTTTAAGATCTGGTGAGGGCACGACAATTGGAGCTTCCTGTATTAAAAAATGCCCTGGCGTAAGGGGTTCGATAGAATCTGTGTCCGAGTCATCTATTGGGCATAATGGCCTAGAATTGAGACAGGCCTCAATTTGGCACAGTACAGTAGTCATTTCTTCGAATGTGAGATTTGTTGTCAAGACGCGTTTTAGGTGGTGTTTTAGAGATTTTACACCAGCCTCCCAGAGTCCTCCAAAGTTTGGACTGTAAGCTGGTATAAAATGCCACTGTGTACCTTCCAGTACTAATTTCGTTGCAATGTCTGACTCGAAATTCAAGTTAGCCTCTTGCCATGCTGTGGCCAAATCCTTTTCTGCGCCGACAAAGTTTCTTCCTTGGTCGCTCCATATGTGACTGCATTTGCCTCTTCTAGAAACAAAACGTTTGAATGCAGCCACGAAAGCTTCCGAAGTCAGATCTCCAACTAACTCCAGGTGTATTGCTCTTGTAGACATACAAATAAATAGCGCAATGTATGCCTTTTGGGTCTTCGCGCCTCTCCCTCTTGACATTAATATTTGGAAAGGACCGGCAAAATCTACGCCGCTATGTAGAAATGCTCTGGTGGGAGTGACTCTTTCTCTTGGCAGATCTCCCATCATCTGAGTTCGTGCATTAGCCCTTTGCTTTGCACACACTAGACATTTGCGGTTAAAAGTTTTTACCAATCCCTTTGCCCGAATTATCCAATATTTCGCGCGTATAAAGCACAGCATAAGCTGAACGCCTCCGTGGAGGGTTTGGGCATGAGCATCTGCTATAATTAACGGAGTTAAATTATTGTTGTGTCCTAAAATTACAGGATGTTTGCCTTTTTCGTCCAAATTAGCATGTCGAAGGCGACCGCCCACCCTGAGGATACCATCTTGGTCTAAGTATGGGGTAAGTGTCTTTATGTTACTATTTTTCCTTAAATTTTTATTTATTTTTAATCTTTCTATTTCATCTGCGAATTCTTCTTTTTGTACTAGTTTAATGCATTTTGTAAGTGATGTGTGTAATTCATCTGTAGTAAAACTTCTATCTGGGTAAGCATCTGATTTTCTTTTATAATTTAAAAATCTTCGACAGTATGTTATCACCTTTATTAATTCTTGTAATGTATCAAATTGCTGAAATTGTGTTGTCAAATTTATGTATTTTTCTTCATTTTGTATTTTTATGTTTATTTGTATTTTATCTTTTTTCATTTCCAGGTCAATGGCTGCTACATCAGGCTGTTTTAATATTATTTTCTTTTCAGATAACCAGGATGGACCCTTCCACCATAATTCTGATTGTTTCAGATCAGCCAGCAACAAACCTCTCGACGCGATGTCTGCAGGATTATCCTCGGATGCAACGTGATACCAACGGTTATCATTGAGATTTTCAATAATTTCTACAACTCTATTGGCAACAAATAATTTCCATCTATGTGGATCTCCGGACAACCAAGCAATGACGATTGTGGAGTCTGTCCATGCGAACATTTGTGCCGTTGAAATTCTCATAGCCTTTCCGATTTGGTTCAATAATCTTGAAAGAAGTAACGCTCCTGAAAGCTCTAGGCGTGGTAATGAGACGGTTTTCAGTGGTGCAAGTCTTGTCCTCGCTGCTATGAGTTTTGTTGCAACATAACCGTCTTGAGTTTCGGTCCTGATATATGCTACAGCTGCATAGGCTTTCATTGACGCATCGCTGAAGCCATGAATTTGTACAGTTTTCATGTTTGTGTTATAGGTTTCAAGCCATCGATCAATATGTATGTTGTTCACATTTTGTAGGTCCTTATGAATAACCATCCATTCCTCTTGTAATTGAAGACTTAATCTGTCATCCCAGTCTACCCTTTCCAGCCACAACTTTTGAATGAACATCTTAGCCATCACCAGACTTGGGGCAATCCATCCCAAGGGATCAAATAATTTCTGAACGTCTGATAAGACTGTCCTTTTTGTGATGTTGTCTAAAGATGTTGGCATTCTCATTTGGTATTGAAATTGGTCTGTTCGCAAGTTCCAAACTAAACCTAATGCTTTCACTGTGCCATCCATGTTGTTAATATTTAGATATGCAGTTGAACTTCGATCTTTTACATCAATAGATTTCATAAACTCCGAACAATTGGATGACCATTTAGAAAGTGTGAACCCAGCCTTCTTCAATATGTTAGACACTTCTTTAGCAGATGTTATGGCTTGATTTGTAGTATCTTCACCTCCTAATAAATCGTCGACTAGAAAGTTTTCTTTAATAATTTTCACAGCATTAGGGTATTTTTGTCCTTCATCATCAGCAACTTGATGGAGTGTTTTCACTGCGAGATAAGGAGCTGATGCTGTTCCGAATGTAACTCTAAGCAAACGAAATTCTTTAATGCTGTCATGTTCATCTTCTCGCCAAAGAATACGCTGAAACGTATTAGCGTCTTCTGGAAAAACACATGTCTGAAGATACATTTGTTTTATATCGCTTGCGTAACAAATACGT
Organism: Protodeltote pygarga; assembly: GCA_936450705.2. NCBI lineage: Eukaryota > Metazoa > Arthropoda > Insecta > Lepidoptera > Noctuidae > Protodeltote > Protodeltote pygarga. Next base: position 13,882,535 of record OW388264.2, on the reverse strand, counting down.
TTCATTCTCCATCTCATAATAATATTTCTAAGATCTTCTTGAAGCTGAGGACCAACAAGTAGTTCGTCATTGAGCGAGACATGATTAGAACCCTTCGCTGATGCATCAAAGACTACACGGGTCTTCGAAGTTGCTTTGTCTTCTCGGATGACGGCGTGGTGAGGTAAGTACACAACCCTATCCTTTTTTCTTTCATTTTCAGGTATTTCTTCCATGTAATTTAGTTTTAAGTATTCTTTCATAACTTTCTTGTAATCTTCTTTCAGCTTTGGGATTCTTCTAAATTTTCTTTCTAATTGCAGCAGTCTATTTTTAGCTACTTCCTTAGTGTTTCCTTCAAGACATTTTGGGTGAGGTGTTTTTAAAGGCAGTTTTACCATATATCTTCCTTCTTCTGTTCTAGTGTACGTTTCTTCATAAATAGTTTCACATAATCTTTCTTCTTTAGTTAATTTTCTATTGTTGTCTGTGTCTATCTCCCACAGAGATTTCAGCATAATATCCATGTCTACTTGATGATGAAGAACAAGAACGGAATCATCTTGTGGCTTTATGTTCACATCACCAAAGAGTATCCACCCAAGGTATGTATTCTGTGCACATGGTGTACCCGGTGGACCCTTGATGAGCTGTTCTTGTACGATTTGTGAGTATTCTTTAACACCTAAAAGTAAGTCTATAGGGCCTGGTGTATCGTAGCTTGAGTCAGCCAGGTTGAGTCCTTCTAGGTGTGGCCAGTTACCAGCAGTGACAATCTTGGGGGGGAGCTTGGTGGTAAGTTGTTTAGACATGACGTATGCTTCTACATCTATCTTGAAGTTTGTGTTCCAGCGGGAACCGATTTGCAGCTGTACCACGTGATTTACATTTGTTTTCGTAGATCCCACTCCAATAATGCTTCCTCTTGCTGATCGTTTGGTAAGATTGAGCATTTGAGTCGCTCTCTCACTTATAAGTGCTGTCTGCGAACCTTGATCCACTAGCGCGCGCAATACAAATATGTTATTTTGCTCATTACATACGTTTACTGTTGCTGTCGCTAGTAGTGCTATGCCTTGTCTAGTACTGTGATGTGAGGCGACCATTGTGTTGACATTAATCTCCAAATGTTGTTCTTGGTCTTCTACACAGTGATGAGCAGTCTGCGGTGATATGGAGTTCTCTGATGCCGAAGAATCTGACTCTTTGTTTTGATGTAGAAGGCTATGGTGACGCCTTTTGCATATACGACAGGACATTGGTAATCTACATTTCATAGCTGAATGTCCTGGTACCAAACAGTTAAAGCAAAGATTGTTTGTTTTTGCATAGTTAGCTCGTTCAATGGGTTGCAGTGTTGTAAATTCTTTACAATGACATAATGTGTGGTTACTCTTGCATAAAATGCATTTCTTCTCTGTAGATGGCGAAGTACTGGAGATATGAAACGCACGTTCTCTTGTTGGCTTATCCCGCGTTCCCGGTGTAACAACTTCTAATGTTCGGAATGTAGACTGAAGGAATTTTTTCATATCATTCCAGGTAGGTAATTCATCAAGATCTTCTTTGTAGGTAAACTTTTCCCAGTCCTTATGTGACTCAGGGTCCAATTTCTGCACTACCAGAAAATTAATTACTGGATCCCATGAATCGGTGTTTATGTTTAAGTTGTTTAAGTTGTCCAAACATTCCGACGTGGTGTCTAGTAAACCTTTGATCATGTTAGAATTTTGCGAATAAATTTTCTTCTGATTAAATAATTGTTTCAATACTGAATTTACAATTGAACGTTTGTTTCCATATCTAGATTTTAAAGTATTCCAAGCTTTTTCGTAATTTTGATCTGTTACCTTAACTTGTTTCAATAACATCTCGGCTTCTCCGGTGACACTACACTTGAGGTAATGTAATTTTTGTACGTCACTTATTGTTTTATTCGTATGCACTAAGGATGTAAACAAATCCTGAAATGTGGGCCATTCATCGTATTTTCCACTGAAAGACGGCAATTGTATTTTAGGTAATCTCACGAGAGAATTTTGTCTATCAGGATTTGACTCCGAACTCACATTATGTAACGATGACGTAGCCGGCGAAGTTGTTATTGCACTCAACATATCACGTAAATCTCCCAATAGAATAAGGTACAAGTCTTCGTATATAAAAAACTCCTCATTAACGAAGTACGGCAATATTGACTTTTGTTCCTTCGGCGTTATTTTAACTAAATCGTGATGAGCACGTTTGAAAATAGTCCAATAATCTTCTATTGCTTTTATTCGGGTTTCTATATATCCTTTAGTTAATCGTGACTTGGGACATTTCTTCAGATTAACTTGAGATTTTTGTAATAAAGATGCAGTGTCTTCCAATACATTTAATAATTCCGTAGTAGTAGTCATCGTTGCGAATCCTTATCGCTCTGGAATGCAGTGTCCTATTGTTCTCGCGAGCCGGCCGCTCGACCCGTGCCGTCGTCAGGTAACTGGTTTTATCCGGCGAGATATCGACCATATCTTGCTTGATTTAAGGTTCAGTTTGAATTGTATGGGAATCTTTTGAGAGTAACACAAATACGTCTGTTTTCAATGATTTTTATTAGCGACTAACTTCAATGTTTTAATGAACTTAGTTATATACCATTGCAATCAAGAAATCGACGCAACAGTTCTATTCTCAGTTTTATGGTGGTTTTTAGATTTGATGGGGGAAAATTTGTTTTGTTTTGATAGTTACGCTTCCCCATTGAGTTTGTCCGCATATATTTTGATTTTTTTCCTTTTTTGATCCATTTGTGGATAGAATCCTTCTTTAGTGCTCGTTTAGGGTACTCAGAGATTACTTTCTCCAAATTTCAAATGTCTAGGTCCACCGGTTTAGGCTGTACGTGAGTAATACGTGTTTTTTTTTTAAATAATTAGTTATTTTTTTCGTATTTAATAATTATTCTGTACCTATCATGAAACATATAGGTGCGTAATATAGTATAGATTCTAGCAGCTATAAAATGTTAACTTTAATGATAGAGATAATCTGATCATAGAGTTATTTGTGCTCTAAAATTATCCAACATTTTCACTTAAAATGAAACAAGAATTAATTAGCTAGCTTTAGTGTTCACATTGCATGCATAATTACTTTATAAACATGTTTATGTAAAAGTTTATTAAACTCCAAGGCATTCGATGACGTGGTGACGTCATCAAGCCTGCATCCAATAAAGATAAATTAGGTCAGAGACACACTGTGTCATCGAGTCACTGGTAGTTGAAATAGGACACGGTGTAAACTGCGCTGCGCCGCTGCACAGATTAGTCTGGCCCGCCTTTCCCGTGCTCTCTTTGATGAACCACTCCTATCACTAGTTTAGGTAATCACTTAGGTGACCTAGGTTAGCGAATACTAAGATTAATTGTTTAGTATTTTAGTTTCTATGAGGAGGAAGATTAAACTATTTAAGGTCTTACTTTTTAATAAATAAAGGTTTAGGAATTAAATCTATAGAATGCGTAAGACATTTTTGTTTCTTTTAGCAGGGCAGGGAAAGTCCATCCTTAGTAAAACCAGGAATCGTTTTAGTTTCTTCATGCCGTCTCTGTCTATCATAGCAATTTCACGCGCAGACTATCATTAACAGAAAGCTGCAATTCAGCATGAACATACATACCTATTTATAATGCTGAGAAAGGTATGAAGATACGAAATGAAAAAGGAATTTGAAAGGGACATGTAAAATGTCTCCACTCTGATACTGATATTTATTTTTTCAGATATTATATACCATAATAACATTTGAAAGGGCTAGCTGTAAGATATTTAAAAAAATATATATTTTTAAGACTATTGCTTTCCGACTTATACAAAGAAATGTCCAAAAAATCCGTCCCTCCTCTATTTTCAAAGTTTGCAGGCCATAAAATCTGAAGAGAATTTTCAATAATAGGTAGCTTGCTAAACTTTCAAAGAAAATTATAACGAAGTTTCAGATATATTTACACTTTTCGTGAAAAGTAAATCGTTACTCCTTTATTTATTAATGCAAAATGCTATTAATTGATTAATATTCAATTATAATGTCATACGAAACCTTACTTACGCGAGTCCAACTCGCACTTGCCCAGGATTTAATAGATAATGATAACTAAAGTGTAACGTTTGTTTCATTAAATGTCTATCACGGTCCGACTTTCCGTTCCCGTGTTCATTCCGGGTCCGCTGCCTGTTTTCCCATCTCTTATTCATTTACTGATGTTTTATTCGTTTAAGCGGAATGTTATGAGCAATAAAATTAACTTTTATTTCAATGTTCATTATGTAATTACAATTGTTTTTGTGATTTTGTTGAATTGTAATATATTGTTGAAGTTTTAAAAACTTTGTTAGGGTTCATGCACACATTATCAGTCATTCGGGGCAATAGAATTTATAATCAAGCTGTCATGGGCGTGGTTCTTAGTAGGACTGAATTAAAGACGGATGACCACACAAGCTTGTTTTATTCACTTACAAAGGAATTTGTAACACAACCAAACCACATTGGCAGACAAGAGTAGTAAAAGTACCTACGTAAGAGTAGTAAAAGTAGACAAAGAATTTAACTAAAGTTATCTAAATTTAACCAAACGAAGTTTTGACAAAAGGTAATCCGAATAAGATACAGAAAAGGGTAATTCGTCGTCCTCAGGAACGAACTCCAAATACTTGTTTCGCAGTCCGTCTAGTCAGCTCACAACTAGCTTGACCGTTAGAAACAGTGGCGAATATGTGGCTGGTGCCAGTGAGTGCAACCACTAAAACAATCCCGCGAATATAAGGGGCGTTTTCGCAAGCTGAGACCAAAACACAAATACATCAGTACTTGCGATCACATCCCCGATTATAATAATCTCAATTCTAATAAATAGCCGTAAACACTTACCCCGTAACGCCTTACGCCTTACGCCGTAAACACTTACTTCACAATATAACACTCGCACAATAATTATACACCAATTCACCGATTAGGTACTTGTTTGTGTTTACTATGTCCAAAAATCAAACTTTCAACACGTAATTTCCAAATAACAAGATTATTTCAATCACAAAATTATGACATAGTTTGGACCGAAGTTCCTTTCTCTGTTCTCGTCAAGCGTCTCCTCGTAATGACAAGTGCACTAGCTCGGTAGATATTTTTTCTCGTCACCCGCATTTTTATTATAAAAGTTTTAGAACGGCTATGTTTATTTCGGGCCTAGTAACGCCATCTGTTGTCAACATTTGACATTAAATTCATACCCATTACAAAGCAGCAACATGAATTATGCTGGGGTACTGCTTAAAAGCACGGAGATGGTAGAAATTAAATGCCATATTATGTGGTCATCTAAAACTGACGAAAATGACCGCGTCGAACGCTACTTAAACCTTAGTATTCGAGGCAACCTATGCTGTGGGCTTATAGCCACGAGAAATATGAGCCGATTAAAATGGCGGGCTAGAATTTAGTAGTTTTGTAACACATGCTTAGAATCGTACACTAAAGTTATTATTACGTACTTCATTTGTAACCGGATCCAAAGTTGACAGAACTAAATTATACGTAGATTACTGCTGTTTGTACATAATTACACTATTATGTAAATATCCTTGGTTAACAAACTAAAGTTTTAACTAGTATTTGCAGAAACACAAACACTTGAGAATGCAAAAATAACATATTTATCATCGCGTTTTGTTTTCGCGAAACCTGAGCATTGTTTTACTGGCCGAGCACAATGAGGCGGCTGTATTGTAATGTTAATACTATGTAAATGCGGCGAGCGGAGGAAATTATTAAAAAAAATAATACATACAAAATTTTCTCGCTAAAGTTCGCGCGCAAAAAATTATGAACATTATTTTTTTGTGAAAATTTTTATAACTAGCTACAGAGTTCATTGCGTCTCGGAACGATGTTGGAGGACCTTTTATTGATGGAATTTCATATTGTTTTTCCGGAATTTGTCTCTTGTTACATTTTTTGGTTAAAAGGAATTTGTGGTCGCGGGTCGAATAAATTGTTTTGTTAGCCTTGACATTTTGATGTTGCCATTAGAGTTACCATCAGGAATTTTCCGGTAAAGTGACATTAATTATACATTGTTCAGGAGCCCAAGTGTGTTAATTTACAAACGCTTCAATGGAGTATGAATAGAGTATCGATGGAATAGTTTTCGACATTTTACATAGTAACAGAATATCAAATGACGAAAAATATTTAATTAACTCGCTATTGACATACTATTGAAGTGTTTTGGAACTTATATGACAAATCATCTCATCTGCCTAGCCTTTTCCCAACTATGTTGGGGTCGGCTTCCAGTCTTACCGGATGCAGCTGAATACCAGTGTTTTACATGGAGCGACTGCCTATCAGACCTCCACAACCCAGATACTGGGTTACACGATACCCCTTGGTAAGACTGGTTGTCAGACTTTCGGGCTTCTGACTACCCGTAACGACTGTCAAAGATCTACAATTGACAGCCGGGGCCAACAGCTTAACGTGCTATCCGAGGCACGGAGAGTGATAATTAATTTAAAAAACGCACATAACTCACGAAAAGTCAGAGCCTTGGGTTCGAACCCGAGAACACTGACTTGCCAGTCAACGGTCACCACCACTAGGCTATCACGACTCTAGGAACTTATATGACAAATAAGGTCCGAAAATAGTTTTGCAACGCATGGGCTTAATATGGACTGGAAATCGAATCTGAGACGTGCTCAGCAATCGAACTTGCAAAAAGCAGATCAAGGAGTACTGCATACTGCTTAAAGATTCTAGAAAATAAATGTAGAATTCAAATTCCTGTATCCTGTATTCCTGTATATTTTCATACGGATCATAACTACGAATATACCATGATCATTTTCTTCGTAATATACGGCCGATGAACCAACAACCTAATATCAGCTGGTCTAAAGGAACATAAAAGTGCACGACTAAGAAACGAACCAATGCACCACAGATCAGCTACAATTAAAAAAGTTGTTCGCAATCACAGCGTATGTTAATTCTTTTGGCAGGAACTCAAAGTCGCAATTTGCGAATGAATCGAATTGAAGCCAATTTGAGAACAGCGGACTATGAATGCGATTTGATGGCGATGTGGCCCATTTATCGCAAATTACGTTTGTTGTCTGCTCAGAGGTTACTGGAGTGAAATGATGCTTCGGTTTTGATTTTGTAGTTTTTATGTTTTAACTAATTTATAATCTCTTAAAACATTTTTGCAGATTCGATTAGCGTAGTGGTTAAGTTGTAAGTACAACTTGGAAATGTTTGTGTGACAGATGGCTTTGGTTTATTCTGCACTGATGAACAACCTGGTGTCAGAGTTTAAACCACCCGTATACCTCTGACGGCTTTACACACCATTGAAAAATCTTTCAGGTGTGCTGGTTTCATCACGATGTTTTCCCTCACCATTTTAGCAACTGATAATTAATTTATAATACGCTCATAACTTACGAAAAGTCAGAGGTGCGCGCCTCGAACTCGAGACCTCAGACTTGTCCGTCGACGGTCATTTAATATCACTGCTCTGTGAAATTATATGTCTGATACATCTGAACCTGACTGCTGACACCTTACCTAGTCTTACATCCATCTTTCGTCACATGTGCGTGCACCTTAAATTCATATTGCAAAAGGGCTGTTGACAAAGTAAAACAACATTTACAAATTACTATAATGTTTATTCATATGTATAAGGTATACATTTAGATTGAGGATGATATACAGCCTGTGGGTATGTGGGTAGTATATGAGCTAGCGAAAATACTACTGATATATAGGTATATCGATAATACGCCATCCAGTATTGCACGCATTTCCCATGCCTAGGACTTGATATGTGATCGAAAAATTAAAAAATAACTACTTCAGATATTAAATACAAAAAAAAAAACCCTCATTTTTTACACATAATTTTTTTATGAATATGAATTAAAATTATCAGCTCTACTTTTCATCACATAAAATAAATGTTTATTAAAACCTTTTTTCGATACTCCGATCACATAGCAAGTGTACATAAAAAGCTCGTTTCATGGCCAGATTACCTAAATACGACCCTAGAACAAGTCACTTAACCGATAACACTACTCTTTGGGAACTTTATACTTATTGCTGCAACGAATCGTATAGTAGGATTATATCAAATTTACAAGGTCAAAATGTTAGCATTGTGATGTCAGGCGTTTTGTAGGGCTCGTAATAACCGCTACGATTGCTGCGTAAATCGTAGCAGGCTACGTTATTGTAGAAGGTTACGTAATTCGTAGCAGACTACATTCTCGTAGAAAGCTTCGTATTTCGTAGCAATGTTGTTGTACTGATAAAAATTAAATAATTGTTAGATTTTGGAAAATTATCTGTTGGCTTACGTGAATAAACTAAATTTATAATAATATAATTATAATTAATTAATTCAATTTTTACGATAAAAAATCGTACACGTTCAGACGCCTGACGTTTCATAATACCAACTCATCTATTTCTCATAAAACTTCGTATAAAATGCGCATTATGATCTATGACTAAATTGTTTTAAAATTAATCGTTGTTTAATAAAAATTATCCAAAATTTTTACAGCTTTACATACTACATGTAAACATTAATTTTTACATTAAATATTACTTGTTGGGTGATGACTAGATTAGATTTCGTTTTTAAATAAATTAAGTGATAATTTCAACATTCAGTCTTATATGCGTAGATAAATAATAAGTTAGGGGATAACAAAACGTTAATAATAACTTGAGCACTGTTTATGTAAAAAGTATTAAATCCTAAAATTATAACAAATCACTAAATAACATTATCAAAACAGTATTTTATCTTGAGGTGACTAGAAATGGTACACTAAAGCGTAAACAGTTATAGCGAATTTAGTTTCTTATTTGTGTTTAACCTTCGTGTTCTTAATGATATCAACGACCTTTTCGATGAAAAATAAAAAAGAAATGCCATTTTTCACATATTATATATACGTAGCGGCCGTTGATAATAAAGTATACTGCAGTATTTGTAAAGTTACGAGCTTGATATAAAATTAAGCTATTAGGTTTTGATTATAATAGAATTAATCGATGTAAAACTGATGAGACTCAACTTTACATAGATTCACAAATAAATTTTAAATTCACTTAAAACGCTATCACTGTTCACGCAACCTTGAACAAAAGTATCTTAACACGGTTTGACAATATTTGGGTTTTAAACACGTTTTAAGGTAAATGTGTATAGTTAGACAGGTCTTTGCCGTTCTTGTACATGGAGGTGATGATAGGGTCGATATTGTGGTACTCTTTACCGGAACGTGGTCGTAGTGTGTTGGTTGGCTGACGGCTTAATCTGCAACAACAAAATCTGTTTATAAAGCCGTCTTACATGACTTAACTCAAAACCCCAAACTGTAAAGGAAGCCCCTTTCCTTGAAAAATTAATCGTAAAATTAACACATCTAATTTAAAATCAAAGTAAAATAATTATAAATAAAATAATTGAAGAATGGCTACCAGTCGTTATTCATTCAAGGTTAAAATAAGAGAACATATTTACAAACAAGGCTTGGCAGAATCATCTCAATTGTGACCTGTTATATATTTATTATATATGTATTTAAAGGGCTATATGTGTATATGTGTATATATATATATGTGTATATATTTATATATGTACCTAGTTTATGTATATGTGTAGTATATGTTTGTTAATATAATCTAAGTTTTGGTTTATTAAGTAATTGTATTACTTTCTGTGCATCTACCATGGTTTTATCTCTGCATCACCCTAAGGTTGACTGGGAGAGAATGCCTATGGCATTAAGTCCGCCTCTGTACACTGATTTTGTACATGAAGTTTAAATAAATAAATAAATAAATAATTATTTTTGTAAAATAATTTAAAATTAAACTAAAATTGCATAAAATTAGGTAGTTGTTGATTAAACCATTGTTGGTTAATTATACAATTTCGTCAAACTTAGCCATATGAAAAAAAATGAAATGAAATACTTGCCTTAACCCAGAAGGAGTATCCGACGAAGAATGTGATGACGTCATAGAAAGAGTCTCGATGTAGTCAGACATATCTGACGTACCACTTGACGTACTGTGCGTGTCCATTATACCTACAAATAATAAACAAAGAGATTTTAGTCATCAGTTGAAATAATACAAATTAGAAGCAGGTAAAATAAATTGTGCATATCATACCTTTGAATTGTTTAGGTGGCAGTACAGGAACTTCGGCCTCAGCAGATGAAGACTTCGCCGGTACACTAGCCTTGTGCAACTGCATCGACATATCTCTCAAAGGATCAGAGGATTTAGATTTTCTAGGTAGTGAAGAATGTACGCAACCTGACAAATGTCCTTTCATTCTCATATGAACCATGTAGTGATATCGCGAATGGCCAGAGGTTAAGGGCATTTCAAACTCGTTATAATCCTGCCCACCATGCTTCAAAGAACAACTTGAAACTCCCGAATCATTCGAACTCGAAGAATCTCTATTTCCACCAGATTTGCAAGGAACGCTTGAAGATCGTTTGATTTGGGCATTATCCATGAGTTTATTTCTTAAATGAGGAATCTCTTTAGAACAGCTTTCTTCTGAAGTTTTGTTTTCAGATCCTGATGACTTACAGCATTCATAACATTCAGTTTCTTGCTCGCATGGTGATGATGTTCTCCTATTTTCTATAGCTAAGTTTCTTAAGGTTTCTAACGAAGAAGATGTAGCATGACTACCTATGCTACTGTCAAATTCTTTTAAATCCTCAAGTAATCTCGCTGAATCTACTGAATTTGACCTTTTTTGCAAAGCTTCTTTCGTATTGCTAGCTTCTTCAAAATGAGCTATTCTGGTTCCATGTAACGTAGGTATGCTAAGAGACTTTTCTATTTCAACTCGGTGAACTTTGTGCATCGGGTGTTTTAAACTTTGAGACCAATTTGGATTTGGAGACATTGGAGTATATCCTGGATTAGGCCCTAACGTTTTACTACAGAACTCATGTGTCGGTTCATTTGTTGGTTCCATTAGTAGATATTCATCACTTTTATTCTTCTTTGTGACTTGTTTGTTTAATTCAGTTTGTGAGTGTCCACACTTAGTATATAGCTTCGGTTTCCTGGGCATGGAATTAACAGCAAGATCTACATTGGCACTGAGTGCATCTAACTCATTTTGAGTGACGCCCGCTTTTTTTAGTAAATCTTTTGCGTTTTTGTAGTATTCCAAAGATAAAGCAAATTCAAGGTTTTCATAGTTTGCGTAAGGTCCTTCAAATTCCTTTTCCTCCTTTGGTTCAATGTTTTGGTAGTTAGTAAATTGTGTTTCGTATTCGTTTATATTGTCTTTATCGGTACTTGCTGCACTTTGACGATTCGTTTTTCTCGAAACATCGATAGTAGCATATAGTGCCATTTCTTCTGATTTCTGATGGGTAAGAATTTCAGTGTTTACGTGGTCAGGATTAGTACTTCTTTTGCAGTACGGAAGACTAATTAGATTATTTGCCCAGTTTGTTACTTTTTGGCAGGGACATTCTACCGGTTGAATATTTTCTTCACATTCTACTATTACTGGTTTCTTTTTTGAAGCAAATTTTAATATACAACCACAATTTTTCTTGAGTACTAAGGATCCGGGGGCCGAATGGTTAGTCACTTGGAATAAATCTTCTGATAATGCTTTCTTTATTCTTTTTGGAGTATCGTAATGTTCAGAGGGGTCGATCTGTAACAGAATATAAATACATACTATAGAAGGCTTATATTAATTAATGTAATTTACCAAAACTAATTACATAAAATAAACTAATACACAAAATTTACAATTTTGGAACTTACTTCTGTGTGTGTGGTTTTAGGAACATCGTAATTTTCGTAAGGCCCCACTTTAGGGTTATTAGTTACGTGAATATCATTCAAAGTACACGAGCAAGCGTGAACTGGCAACGGTGCTGGAGGCTTCTTCTGATCTAGATGAGAAGGCTTGGGAGGTCTTTCTGGTGGTTTGTCTTTACATTGACATGCTTCTAAACTCTTCTTAATTGCCCTAGGTGTCAAATACTCTGTACTATTTGAAGAGTTATCAGAACTGCTCTCGGGAACTGGTTCCATTGTCCAAGCTGGATTAAAAGTATGACCAGGAGTTAAAGCCACAGTTGATGAACGCGATATTGCTCCAAGTTTTGTGAGACAGTTGTTACAGCGTTCTAATGTTACGTGGTCAGCTCCAGTCCAGGGTGGCCTGGCACCGATTTCAACATCATCATCATAAATTCGCCTCTCGTCCGATGGCCAGTAAGGTGAAACTCCCCCGCAGTCTTCTCCAAAGAAGTTCTCTTCATAAAGAGCACTGGCATTATCTGGGAGCGATTGTTCTGTGGAGTTGAAATCCGAAAGTCTCGTGCTGGGTCGTGTTTTGTTTCCTTAAAAGACAAATTTCCTAATATAACGTAAAGCTAAAAATATAATAATATTGTTCTAAGAGTTCTTATTTCCTAGATTGAAAATGTTATTTTTGGGAATTTTTTACATGTTATAGCACATGATAGCTTATTAAATATAATTATTTAATAAGAAAATTTGAAAAAAAAAAAAAAAAAAAAAAAAAAAACAATTGATACGGATGGGATTCGAACCCACGATCTTCGACATACCGTGTCGTTTTTTTTTTTTCAAATTTTTTTTTTTTTTTTTTCAAATTTTCTTATTAAATAATTATATTGAAAATGTTTTTAAACTTTTATAAAACTCTGATAAATTTGCGTTGCCTTTCTTGAATTGATAATTACAGTTTACTTCATAGAAGTTTAAGAAATTCGAAAGACAACGAGTAATACTTCGAACACAAATAATTACAATATGCAAACCATAGATTTTCAAGATTTTTTTTTATACATTAAAGAAGTAGTTAACTTTTTGCGATAACAAAAATAATATTTAAGGATTTAAAATCTGATCAATTAAACTCTCATTTGATTTCTAGTAAAACCAAAATTTACAACATTACCTGTATTCTTCCTAGAAGCAGCCGGTGTTCTTTGCAAGGTTTTCTGAGCAGCCATATCGAAAGCATCCGTGATGTCTTGCGCCTGGTCTGTGATGAGCATGTGCAGGCCTTCGCCCTTCCCACAGTGCGAGCCGCCCTCGAAGCAAAACCTGCTCTCCACTACACCATAGCGCCTGTCGGATAGGAAAATAGAAAATGTGTCAAGTTAAATTTTGTACAATATATTAAAGTAAATTTTCTGTTATCGCTTTTCCACTATTCCAGTTTTTTGGAGCAGGCATAACCTACATTCATTAATAAAAACTAACGGCAAATAAAACTTTTCGTACCAGGTTGACCTCTCAACACGATTAAGAGTCTGTTGCATAAAAATTTATACCTTAACCAAAACATAATGACCTTTTCACCTCCACTTTATCATGTAGAAGCAGCCTTCATCAGCAACTGACACAGTGGGCTATCTAAACCAGGCCACGTGCAGATTTTTAATGGACGATGATTTTGCAACGAATAGCGCAATGGACGTACGACAGTTGTGTTACGCAAGTTTGTATTAACTATTGTAACTAAACTCATGCGACAACTCCTCTAGTAATACTATGCAATTATGAAAATGAAATTATCCGTCCGTGATTTACAAGCTTACAGAGAGTCACCACACATTTCAACAAATTCAGAAAATATTATCTACTTTCGGCAACTTCGACGTGAATTGTCGAGAGCTTTATGACATAACTGTTTGTTGTTCTTCCTCACACTTATGAAATTGGATATTGCTGTCTCTTTTGCGCTTGAAGATAGTGCAGATTTAGTCGGTGCAGAGTGTTACAAAGTGCAGTTGAGCAACTCATATGCTTTTGCGGACCGCACGGTCCTTGCTGGAAAACCAATGGCCATTTATGTTATGAATAGGTTTGCAAACATTAAATTACGTTTTCATATTGGTTTTAGAATAAATTAGATTTTTTTAATGTCGGTTTTCTACATCCACATTCTGTCAACCAAGTTGTTCGTGTGTCAGAGAGCAAACTTGATTACCATATATTATAGAAGCAGACAAAAAAGTTGTCAAATAGGATATAGATCCTCTTCGTTGGCTGTAGGTACTTGCGATTACTACAGCTCGTATCTTTAAGTATAATATTTTGAAAACATTTTCGGTATTGTCGTTATTTTGATATAACATTATATTTCCCTTGTGAGTGTGTCAGGCTGGTAAGCTATTTGACGAGGGTCTGCGACTTGGAATACTCTCAATTATTATACTTAACCGCTTCTTGTAGATAATACGAGTAATATTTAAACACCTGTATGTTTCAATACTTGACATATAAAGTACAAAGACGTCAAGTAATTGTAGTTTGTATTATATTGTTTTTTAGAATAATTGTTGGACTTATTTTATTAAAGTTTAATACAATAACTGAAATGATTTCAAATTTCTGCTGTAAGAAGCTACTTATTAGAGTCAAAAATCTCAATCGACAACTCTCTAAAAAACAGTTTATCTAAAATTCAATAGCGAATTTTCTATTTCTTCCTTATTTACCCCAAAAATATTCCCCTCTAAGCTTTTTTCTTGATACATAATTTCCTTCCAAAAATGTTTCCCAACGAGCGAATTTCCGTAGAGTGATCCTTCGCGCATCGTAAGATGGCGACCGGAAGCTGCCGCCATTAGCGTTTGTTGAGTCCGTGCGTCGCTTGAGCGCATAAAGTCGTCACGCGCATTTATGCGTCGACAGTCGTCCTAGATAGTTGAGCGGCGAATGCGATGCGATGCTATTATAAGACGTCCGAAAAATATATTTCTGGATATAACCCTATCAGTAGTATCTGTGTCAGGATGTAACGAACCTTCGGCATATAAAGCGCCAGCCATCTTTTTGATTGAGACTGAAAGAGATTTTACTTTAAAAACTTGAAGAAGTAACAAAACTAGTTTTTTAAAGTTTGATAAACCACCCGTAGGCCTCTAACTTGACCTTGAAGCACGATCAAAAACATCTCACAGGTATGGGTGTATTACGACGTCTTTCTTTATCGCTTTGACAAATAGGTATTCGGGTAATTTCATCAATTTCATCGACTATAGAATTTTGTTTTCGCAAAAGCTTGTAACTGGCAACTGATTGCTCTAACTTCAGAATCGCGGACATCGCACCGCATGGATATCTTTACTAGGACAATGGCCGACGGATAACATAAACCTACTTTAGTGTCACGATTATATCTTCCGATGCTGTTTTACTGTTGCTTTTATTACTTTATTTTATTCCGGTTAACTGTCAATTTATGTATCTTCATATGATTCTATTGTTTTCTCATCCCATATTGAGTTTAAGGATCCTATTAAAACCATCATTCGTGGATTATAGGAGTTGCAGAAATTCATTTCATGAGTTTTGATAGTAGGTAAAGTATTTGAAATTAGTTTCTATACACGATAGTTATAACTAACTAGTTAACATATAGAGAGACTGAGATACAGGATTTATATTTCCTAGTTCAGGCAAGTGTCATAATACGAGTATACCTAAGCTAATTTTGTACATGTTAACATATTCTGTAAAGCAAGAATTTTTTGAATAAATTATTATTAATTATAATTATTTATTAATTATTAATTAATATGTAGATAAAAGCGTCTTACTTAATTATTTTATTCTAATTTTTATTCGAAGTTTTATTATTTTTAAAACAATATAGACTATTTAATATAATTTGCAGATATCTAATTATTGACTGCAAAAATTGAACAATTAGCTAGAACATTGTAAAGCAATCCTCAAATACTTTATAATTATATTCTGTAGTTATTATTATACTTACCTCAGATGCGCCAACTCCCACAAGCCAAGCAGACGCGGAGGAACCCCACTGGTCAGCGCAAACCTCCTCCCTTGCAGGTGCATCCTCGCCGGACCAGCGGGGAGCTTCCTCGATCCTCCTCCTCCTATCATTACCAAAAACTCCTTTGAAGACCCCAATTGTCCTCCTACTTTGACCTGCCAGGCTATAAGTCTCTCTCTAGTTTCGAACGCAAGGACCACGGTGACATCTTGGCATATAATCGCTATGGTGTTAGACTCCTTGTCGAGTGTGAATCCAGATTCAAATCCCAGGAAATGTTGAAGTGAGAGAGAGGCTTTTGTTTGGCCTTTCTTGTAGCGGTCCTTTGGGTCCCGGTAGAGTTGTAGGTGGAGACAATCTGCAATAGAAGAAAAATTCAGTTACATTTTTGTTGGTTAAAATTGGCTTTAAACTTTAAACACCGAGAAATGAGACACAAAAGGAAATAAATTGTTACTCGACGTCGGCATCCTTCCGGGAGTCATAGATTCGTAGTTATCAAAGCTTATTACGGTTTGCATCGTCGGTGGTTGCGGTATTATGGTATGGATGGTAACTAATATATATAATTTAGTGTTTTGTTTTAAGTCGTCTTCCTACATAATTATCTTCTGCCTGCTTCAGAGATAGGGAACTATGGGAAGAGGAAAAAGAGGCCTTTGCCCTGCAGTGGGACACAAAGGCTTATAATAAAGAAGGAGTTACGTTAAAATCGCCGCTCAAGTGTTCATTTTTTACTAAATTAATAAAATACAACTTTCCACAATTCATTCATAAAGTCAGTGCCGTATTTGTTTCTTCATCTCAATCAATCAATCTGTCTGGATGCAGTAAATGTAGATGTCAATTTTGAGGACTTTTAATCTAGCATATCAGTGGCCTGGGGCAGGAAGGCGATGGAACGTGTCAGTCAATCTATCTACTGCCCTAATATTGTTATAATAGCGTTTCAACAACACGTCGCGTCGTTTGGGGTTTTAGCTATATTTGGAATTTCCAATCAATTGCATTTAAGATTAAACTGTAGTTTTGTATACCTTCCTTATTATTATTGTTTGTTAGTTTGTCTATCTTTCACGCAGCAATAGACAATCGAATTGACTTGATTTTTGCATAGTTTATAGGCCAGAGTGTAATTTATCCCGGACAACAGAAAACTACGAGAACATGCAGCGGGATAAACTAGCTATAAAAATATGTAAGGATTTTTTTATCTGCCACTACAAAAACAATAACTTTATATCAACCACACCAAAGAAGCAGGGCTCTTTAAAATTCACAACAAATATACCATTTTACTTGAGTCTTGTCCTCATATATTCAGTTTTTATCAAACATAACGATCGCCAAAGCTCCGAGCTCATAAAGTAGCTGTGTACAAGGTACCCCTTTTTATCAGTGCCTCAGTGCCTCAGTATTAAACATGTCACTATCGACGCTATCTCAAAAGCCCTTGGGACCATATTTTACATTTTACACATTTAGTAGACAACATAGATTCACGTTTATAAAAGATTTGTGTGTAAATAAAGTAATTTGTAAAAGAAATAATATTGTATCATGACTTAGAACTCCTTAAGGTAAAAATTATGAAGTGTGGTGAGTTTATGATATGGCTTTTCAAACAGTCTTTTTAGGATTTCGTGCCATCGATCATGCCCTATTACTAAGTAATCGGAGATCGGATGTCCGTCCGTCTGTCCCAGATCTTTTTAACGGTGTAATAGATAAATGTTTGAAATTTTTACAAAGTGTGTATTACTATGGCCACTATAAACAAAAATAATAAAAATAAAATGAAATGAATTAAAAATTAAAGAGGCGCGGATTTTTTTTCGCGTTTTCCCTGGAACCCTTTTCGTACGAGTCCGACTCGCACTTGGCCAGTTTTTTGTTCTAATTTCAGTCTCTGCTTATTACATTTAAGGTATGTTACGTAAGTCAATAATGCACATGAATACATACATATTAATTCATATTGCAATGGTAACAATGTTTTTCTTCAACTCTACTAATTTAATTCTCTAAAATAAAGATTAAGAAAACCATCAACAATGTTTGAAACTACATTAAATAAATGATTGAATTGGTAATGGTCGATTCAATTCGCAAGTTTTATTGAAATTGAGCGTCCGTCGTTGGTCATAAAACCTCTCAATAGAATTTTTGCTTAAGCTAGCTGCTACCCTATAAAGTATTGACTTTGTTTGTAGAAAGAACTACTTCATCAGTTAAGTGAGGTCTTCTTCTTCTTTATCGTATGGTTGATGAAAATCTGGTGTCAGAGCTTAAACCACCCGTAGGCCTCTGTCATGGCTTTACATACCGTTGATACATGTGTGCTGGTTTCCTCACAATGTTTTCCTTCATCGTTTTAGCAAGTGATAGTTAATTTCTAAAACTCAGATGAATGCGAAAAGTCATAAGTATTATAATAAAACATAATATTTATTTAATTACCTCTTACATCACACACTTTATTAATAAATCACAAACAAATATACACATACACACTTACACAGTATAATTAATTACAAATTGACGCGTACATTCTCATCACACTCGCTTTAATCTATTTACTAATTCAGACAAATAATTAGGAAATCCTTCGTGTAATCTCGTATTTACCATAGTTGTTTGAGATAGTTGAGAACAGACAGATTTGTAGGTTTTAGTTGTGTATATCATATGATACCTATATTATTTCTAGGTAAACTAAGTTTAAAGTTTAAACTAAGGTGTGAGTAAAGTGAGAAGGTAAGGTGTGAACTATGGTTTTAATAATTATTAGATATTGTAATACAATAATATATGTATATATGTATTTATGGTTACTTCACAAAATATAAAATTTATGTATAAGGTCTAACATTACTAATGAAAAATATTTTAGAATACCTATAGTCCGGTAATAAAAATAATAAATAAATGATATTTTTGATTGCATTAATCCTTTCTTTCACGCTGTCAAGAGCTAATTATTTAATTATGCAGTGTGGATGTGTAATATTTAGATAATTATTAACACCACATGGCATCCAAAATTTAAATCCCAACACAAAAACAGCTAACAATTTTGAAGATAACCAATAAAGTGACGTCATATCACATGCGGAGAACAAAGCGGCCCAATGACGCGGCAAATTGAACGAGTGACGTCACTCCTCGCCAAATGAATGCGTTAATTGTACAATATTGCCACCGGGAATATTGGTCGTATGAGATTTGTGTAATTTGTATTCCCAGAACAAAATTGGTTGAAGGTGTTGCCTGGCAAAAATCGGTGACCGTTGATTATTAAAGGAATTATTATACAGAGAATTTTAAAGATTAAAAAATTCAGAGGTATATCTTTAAGGGGATGATGGAGGGAACTGGCTTCCATAATTGCTGCTGAATTTTAATATATAAAAAAGGCCTGGTGTTTGACCACGAACCCACCAGATGTAAGCGGTGTTGTGGTTTACGGTGGAACACACCTTTGAAGCCGGAGGATGAAAGTTGGACGGTATCATCTAGATACCTCCCCCTTCAAAAGGAGATAGGTTTCACAACCGCCAAAAACTTAGTCGTGTTTAGACTTTGAGATGTGGCAGCGTTTTGTCCTGCCATTAATTGGCATCTCCCACGCGTTGGTGCTATATTCTTCTCGGACATCACACAGGGACAAAAACAATACCGAAAATTCAAATAATACTTTGACTTGAAAATTAAGTCCAACTAGCACAGCAACCACGAGCCTTTTAGGAAATTAAATCATGAATTACCATTATACCATAAAATTTTGACAATAACAAAGTCAAACTCATTTGAAGAGTTAATCAGAACAGCACTCAGCAGCTAATAATCTAAATGGCAAAATGTTATCAATGTACGTCTATCTCGAAGCACCAAAGTAATCCATTGACGAATTCCAAACTTGTTTCCATTAGGAAACACCCTCGCTTTTTCCTCGGAGACCCGGTGAAGCTTTGTCAAACTTTGGGAATACATTAGCTTTACCGAGCGACAGTCCTGATAAATTCGAGTCGACATCCTCCACATCTGCACCTGTACAATCCCCGAAAATAACCCTCAACCACACCTACATTGCTGCTTTTGTGTTAACTTCAATATGGTGACTGAACATAACTAGCAATGTATTTCAAATATTTCTTGGGGTAGTAACCCTTTCAAACGGAAATTGGTGAGTGTAATTCGAGTTTTCGTTGCTTTGACACCGAACTCCAAAAGGGACTGTCTCCTTGTAATTGTGGATCGGGAGTTAAATTAAATCGCTCAAAGAAACGGTCTAGTTGTCAGGTATGGCCCTAAGGGGATCCAATGAAAAATTCAGTAGGTTGCAAGTTTTTTTTTCATGTTGTTTTTCAACGTTCGTTAAAGCTAAAGGGTTGACCTTTTCAGCCTGTGTTAGTCACAAAATAAAAATAAGTTCTTTTTCGCTTTTTGAAGGCTATGAACTTGCTCTTGCTACGTCAGACGTGAAGCCTATATTTTCGTGATGGGCTACACATAAAGAGTTTTCCACACATGAATAAAGCTTGACTAATAAACAAACTCAAGTATCCTAATAATTTTACAATACGATTGGTGAAGTGGTTAAACGAAATGTTAGCACGTGGCGTCGTGGGTTCGATTCCCACATGAGAAAAACACGTGTTTGCTGGACAGATATGAAAGAAAAATATTATGAAAGTCTGTAACCGCACCCAGGTTACAGGTAGTGTGTGGTGAGGTTTTACAAAAAACTGGCCAAGTGCGAGTCGTACTCGTACATGAAGGGGTCCGTACAAAAACACTGAAAAAATCAAGTTTCTTGGTTTCTTCAAGTTTCTAAGATATAATTATTATAGGTGTAATTTTTAAACTCTTCTAAAGGCGAAGCATCATTGGTGCCGGTCGCGCATTAAGCCGAATGTGTCGCAGTGTCACGGTGTCGCGGTGTCGCGGTGTCGCAGTGTCGCCATGTCGCAGTGTCGCAAGCTCGCGAGACTTTGCGGCGTAACTAATAGTCGGATGTTCGATTGTTTTCATTAATTTTGGTGGACACGGCTAGTGAGTTTATTTACAAAATATCTGAATTTATAATTTTGTTTGTGTCTGGTCGTGTTGTTGTTATATTAACAGCAAAAAGAAACACATAGACAACGTTACTTTTTTATACAATATTATGTGAGATGATTATCTTATACAACGCAGTTAACATATTTATTATTTTAGCCTCTATCTTTTTTTATTAAACACCTTCAGTCTACTTTTTAACTATTTAAAGTTTTTTTGGGATGAATTATTTACTATAGGTACCTACTTCAAAATATAACAATGTAGCTAATATCTAAGTTACTAAAATTTTTCATGAACTTTTAAAAAAATAATTTTAAAAATGTGTACCTATATTAATGTTAATTAGAAATACTCAGTTCTTTTGTCACATATTTATCAGTGTTAATTAATGACATGCCTAAATGAAATTGCTCATGCAAAACGTTTGTTTGTTACAATAAAACAAATCGCCCCGCGTTATATCGACAAAACAAACAGTACATCAGTGCGCCATTTACATTGAACAATTATCATAAAGGCACACGCTTATAAACAAATCGGCAAATACATCACAATCCAAAACGCGTACCATAAGGCTTGGTGCACATCACCTTGCTAATGATAAAAATAAACAAACATTATAAGCTTTAAACCCAATTCTTAAATTATATGGAATATTAATTGGCTAGTTTGTTTTTTTACTAAAATGATTGCATTATCTAGTACTAAAGATATTTAAGTTAGAATTTTGTTTTGTGTTTTGTCTTGTATCGTATCGTGGCTAGACAGCCAGACAGTGCGTCAAACGCACTGTGTTACATTTACCACGGTGCACCAAATATATTTTTTAAATGACAATGCCACTGACAATGCCATAGAGGTGGTCAGCACTGGCTACGTTCTAAGCTCAATGTAATTATTATAATATAGACCAATTACCATCGACACGAAAAGAAAAAGAAAAAAAAAATTTCTTTACTTGATAGCCAGGTTCTTTATAACCCTTTTACGGTTTCGAGCTAAATATTCATTAGCTCCGTGTGAACGTAGACTAAGCACGTACTCGCGATCTGTACGTATTTGGCGTATAATTAAAAGCGGCGCTGTTTGCGATCGGGCGATACATCAAATAGATCGCCACGCGATTAGTAATACGTATTGTTTAGTGCTTCACATCCAGATAACATTCAGATAATTAATTATGTTATTTTAATGTTTCGTGTGTTTCGCTCGTCTGAGTATTAATTATGAAACATTAGATATAACTAACAGATCAAAGTTAAAGGCTGACGCTTAACAGTCAAGCTCGTACCAAGATGTAACGAGGCGCGCAGAAAGAACTTCATTTATTTCACACAAAGGTTTACTAAATTTAATTCTATATTGTATCGCATATAAAAAATTTAAATACCGAATCAAAGCATTAAAACCCTTACATTTTATCACACAAAACCACGACGCCTCACAATAAAGCCATTTTGTCAACATTATCTAAAGTAAACAGTGTCCCTTATTTGTCGCAAAGTGAAACAGCACATTAGAGGTGTTTCACGCCCTTTTTGTGGGCATAATGTTGTGACAAAAATGATGTATATTCTTTAAAGCGTACCATCGATCAATCGAGTGGTAATGAACAGATTCGCTGGTGATCAATCAATCAGCGCAACAATGCGAGCGGGTCTTGTCTGTGATGTGACGTCACTGGAGGGTTAAACTTACGTACCTACAGTTATTTCATGAAGTTTGAACGATTGCTTGGGATTTTTTTGAGAGTTTTCAGTGACTTATTTAATTCAACAATAATAATTGATGTCTTAATATAAAGGTTTTGTTGTGATTATGAGCAGATCAATTTCAAAGTTTTATCTTAAAACGTTTTTCAGTCTTAACTTTTTTTTGTTAGCCTATTATATCACTGCTGAGCAAAGGCCTCCCCAAGGGCTTCTAAGTACCTACTCTTTTGCTGCGCTAGTCCAGACCAGCTCTCGTGACATAGTACAGTTACGTTTATAACATGCCTAATTATAAACGTATATTCAAATGTACCAAACAAGGGGCAAATATAACAAACTATCAGATCTTAATTAATACATAATTACAAGTTCAAACAAAGCCACATCGACGGGGAATCAAACAGCCAATACGAACCAATGAACGCTAATGATATGTAAATAACCGCTATTACTGCTCATAACTGCACAGGTAGTAGTCGTAATTATGATATCTATCGGAATGGATCATTGGAAGTACCCTTCATTTGATAAAATTGATAATTTCGTTGTAAGTACCTACGTATAATAGGGAAGATTGCAGTTATAGCCTTAGTTTGGCCGTTGGCTGGCAAGTCAGAAGTCTCAGATTTGAACCCAAAACTCATATAAGCAACTTAAACTCGCAAATATCTTTTAATTATTGTTTTTAATGAGAAAATGTAGAAAACCTAGAATATAAAAATAAATTAAGGGAGCTGAGTCTGCCATCAAATTGCCATACAGTTTGGCAGAAGTGTTATATTATGTTGTGATTTTTTGTCAAAATAAACACTTTTTCATTTTTTTCACTATTATACAACAATTTGCACAGTTAATATTTTGTAAGCAAGTTTCAAATAATTTTCAAACTTGCTTGCAAATTGTTTCTTGTAGACTTTAGTTCAGAAAAATGTTCGTAAAGAGATTCAATAATGAATCGTCTGTCCTTCCTTTGTTTACTCTCAAACATTACATTCCTACGTGCCCAAGTACTTAAGTCTTTGTAGAGCTATCGATATAGTGTTGTAATGCGAGGCAACATCGACGTGGCGGCGGCGGAGCGCGGAGCTGGGCGCGCGCCAAACTGAGATAAACGACACCCTACACACATGGAAGTCAGAAAATAACCAGTCTACACTATAAAAGATGCTGGAGAACTTCCTGGATTCAGATAGTATTCATTTCCTCATTTAGGCCTGCTAGCAAATTGATTTGCTTGGCAGTCTTCTGGTTCTAAAAATAAAAGACATATCCTGCACTATTTTAGGGACTGACATATTCTCATAGGATAAGACCTGATGGTCACACCATAAATGTATCTAATTAATGAGTAATACTATTACAACAAATTAAATCATCCTATGACAATAGAACGTACGTCAACACTTTATCTACAGATTACAAGAAAACTAACAACCAGATTTTTTCACGAATTAAATTATTTATTTAAAAAATAGAGATTTAAGTCATAATATAAAACGAGCCATAAAAAAACAAATATTTTCTCACCAAACCAGTCATTTCTGTAATACCGCATTGCCTTTTCCCCACATCCGTAACCTAAGCGATCCGAACGACCCCGTAATCGGATCCATGCAGCGGCGATATTATTTGGCTAAGATAAACCGGGAGATATGGCTGTAATCCTATTACAATAATGAGGCCCACAGACTGCTCTTTGATCAGACAGGTCTTCAGTTCATGTTTTAGATGTGACGTGGGAATATTTGATTAGGGAATTGTGTAGTATGTAAATAATTAATGAATAATGACTACAGACTATAACAATATAATTTATTTGACAGACCTTATGCCTTGGGGGGCCAGACTTAACATAGATTAGCCAACTATTAAGGCCCAAGGTATTATGGTGCACAAGTGTGTGCGCAAACACAAGTGTCTAATCCATAGCTGATGCTAAGACGGCAATCGGACACGACTGAGCAGAAATCAGGCACAGGATCGACGATGGCTTAGCGTAACGGTAACTCTGAGGCACGGTGCAGGTGATAATTGGTTAATAAATATGCACATAGCTTACGAAAACTCAGAAATATAATATGCCGTGGGAATGAACTGGAGACCTTTGACTTACCAGTCAAAGGTAACACCACTTCTTTACTTACACAATACAATTGAAAAAAAAAATTACGTTTATGCGATATTAGACTGATTTTACCTTGGCACCGACTTCAAAACAAAAGTTCGTGTGTTTTTTCCGGCTTTTTAGTGAATGAAGTCAGTTTTATCTTATCTGTTAAAAAAGATTTTCTATTAAGGAATGTAACTCATGCAAAATGCTAGTTTACTAAGGTATATAAATACTAAATTATCTACCCCAAAACTAATAATTTGAATAACAAACTGAGAATAAAAATATAAAATAAACATGGTAATTGTAAATTGAACAATGTTTGTTATCCCAGGACCAAGTTAAATGACATCGCACATAATTATACAGAGTAGTTCCCATCATTCTGATTCCTGTCTGACTTCCCAGCCCGCGGGGAAATCAACTTTTTCTAGTATAATTGTGTATCAGTACAAGTAGGTATGCATTTTGCAATTTTGTCGTTGCTTTTTTAACAACCCCTATTGAACCCTGTGTTCGTAAGTTCGTTACTTAATAATTATGTAGAAGGGAAAGTTTTCATTCATTTTGTTAGAGGTCGAAGGACCAATATTGCATACTATGGTACTGCTTTAATTTATTACACAAATTCTAATTGTTAATTAATTTGTTAATCGCATAGTTATTGGTGAGCATATCAAAATTATTATGGCAATTGATTGATAAAAAATTTTGTGAAACGAAGCATGATTCTTGAATAAAATTGGGCTATTTGTTGTTGAATTGAGAGCTCATTAACTAAGCCAAAGAAAACATTTAGATATGATTTATTTGACGAGACGATTCGTGTTCTGCGCCCAGTGTTGCGAGTTCGATTCCCTCTCGAGATAAATATATGTGTGATCAACTAATAATATTGTTCTAGTCTGAGTGTGTATCGCGAACACATACATACATAAAAAAAATACAGATACAGTTAAAAAAAAATGTTATTTAAAGAGTTTTTTTTAAACGTTTTTGTTTGAACGATCGATTGCAACTGTCTCAACATTAAATCCTCACTCCGCGATGAATCGATTAGCAATACATCGTTACTTCTGCTCACCCCATTTATTTAACTAGCATATCGGTACACGTTACGTACAGAATTGGATCCCGATAACGTTCCACTATTGTTCTCTAATACGGTTAGTTCCATAACTGGATTAGTTAAATTTGAACCGTTAGGGTCTACTAATGTGACCCTTTAATTTTGGGTTCGATGTTTGGTTGACGAATTCTGCACAGTCAAAGGCAATTTTTTGTTGCTGTTAAACTATTGTTAAAAACATTATCTAATATTATCAATATTACTGTTGCCGTTGACTGGCAAGTCAGAGGACTCAGGTTTGAACCCAAGGCCTCCAACTTTTCGTAAGTTATGTGCTTATAATAAATTAATTATCATTTACTCCGTGCTTCGAAAAGCCGTTGGTCCTGCGCCTGATCTCTCTCTTGAAGAGAGTGAAGCAATATAACTAAAACCATTTGATTCAATTTAATCTAGATTCAGTTTAAACCAAATAGTCTAGTGCAAATTCATTTTGCCTTTGAGTAAACCTATTAGGTTGGCAAGGATTAATTGCAAAATACATTCAGAAACATATCAAAGCACTTACTGAAATAATTATATTAACTAGAGATACATCCAATTTGTCGAACGATCTACAGACCACAGATAGCCTCAAAGGCACCAAATACTAGTTTATCGCAATCTGCCCACGATTAATTGTATGGAAATACACTAATACGCGCCGATAGATTACACTGGCGGACATAATCCTGTGTACAAGCCGGTAAATGGCCGATTGTCGCCTGACAGACCTGTGACAGCTCGTTAACACGTAATTGCGAGAGAATAACCGACAGAACTAATATGTGGAATTAGCTTGAGTGTCTACCTGATTGTGCACTGCAGTGTATAGATTCCATGTAGATACAGCTGATTGAGCAACTATAACAATGTGTTCGCAGTTAATTATTAATATTGTCTCAGTAGGAGTTTTGAACAATGCAGTGGTATATTAACCTAATTAAAAATCTGCTAGGAATTTTTAAAAGCTTTTACCTGCGACTTTGCTACCGTGTTTACTTTCCGATTATATAAAAAGAGAAATATCACTTTTCGACCCACAAAAACAATTTCTATATGCAAAAAATTTTAATCCATCAATCCATCTCAGGCTATTGTAGTCAAAAGAATTAAATATTTTTGAGATTAACAAAAGGTTTCATAAAAGCCTGACAGCGATTAAAAAAAGCACGGACAAAAAGACAAAAAGTGTAATAAAAATTATAATGGTTTACGAGAGTGTTTAACTCGTATAACAGTATGAAAGTAATAACTCAAAAATAAAATATCGCTCGTAATTCACTTGAAAAGCGATGAGCCGTAAAAAAGTAGTACAATACAAAACATAATGAAAAAAAAGCTACAGAAAAAAATTAAATTTGCTTTAACGAAGCGACATTTATTTATTTATTTGGTCGGAACCCGTTTTGTTTGACCGCAAGTGTACGTTTGACAACATTATTACGGAGACGCACCACTCAAAAGTAAACTTTACGTTGTAAACCATAGAGGTTGTATTACTAGTAGAAGAAAATCTGTTGGAATACTCCATTGAAATGCGACAGGGTCGTCTTCAGGTTGTTTTTGTGTTTATTTGTACAGTCTGCTTGTCTAGGTACTTGTAAATTGATAGCATTGGTCCTACGGTACGGAGTCCACAAACCAAATACTTTAAAACAATGTTTCGACTTTAAGATTCACGATGCGTTCCTTGTTTAGTAAATGTAGTGGGAAATTTAAGCTGATGTTGTAGTTCGGGAGTTGGGGAGGAAAATGGAATTTCAACATTGAAATTGTGAAGCTACCAAATAAATATTTTGTTTACGAATTTGTTTTTGTTTGAGAATGATTTTGTAAGGAGGAATGTTTGTTTTAGAGTACTTAGGTATTTAGATTTTGGATGAGCAAAAATGAAAACATGAGAAGAAAAATCTAATGAGTTAGTGCTCCCGGTCCCGACTCGCACAAACTGCTTGTTAGCAAAACATATTGGATAATATTTCCAGTACCTACCTATTTCGCTTTTTTTTGTTACTAAGTATACTATTTATTTTAGCCTAATCTTTTCATTCAATTGGAAGGAGGAAAGGGAGGCATTTGCCCTGCAGTGGGATAATATAGGCTAAAATAATAATAATAATAATCTTTTAAGCAGTGCAAAATTATAACAGTGAAAAAATAATTGTTTAAGGCCCAACAGTTATTAGACTGCTCGAGGCGGTTTTTTGTTATGCTTTATAAATATACCTAATACAACTATTATTTACTTCTATATTAATTTATTAATACTACTACTATAATTACTACAGTGGTTTATTCTGTAGTCTGAGATTGAAACATAAAAAAGTTAAACTCTTATTACGAAACAAAAACAAAAAAAAACCTTTTTTAACTTATTTAGTTCCACATTCAGAAACAAATTCCTTTTTGAATTAAGAACTTTGTGGAATAGACACTTCTGTTTATTTACAAAAAAAAATGAAGTTGACACTGAGAAGTAACAGTAATGGTTCGTAAATATTCATGAGGAGAGTTCAACAGGAGAGTCGAGTTACTGGCGCGAGTGCTACTTGCGTAACTTAATTATTTAGAGTTTCGACGACCTTGGTACTTGCTATCAGTCCCTTATTTAGAGTACTGGTAATTTAAATAATGTTGTAGATATTTTTCTCTGTCAAGTTAAAGAGGGTGATACGTTGAGATGGGTTAAATCTATGAAAAAAAATACAGAAACTATTAGAGACGGAGAAATTCATTTAAGACTTTAATATTGTGCATTCAAAGATTTTTGCCTGAACCGGAAATTATTTTTTTATTTAAATTGAATATATTTTGCCGATAAATAATAATAGAGCAGGGCTTTTTTATTTATTATGTTGTATGTGTGTTGTCCAATAAACAATTTTCTATTCTATAAATATTATTTTTAACTCTCGACAAAAAAGAGGGGTGTTATAAATTTAACGTGTGTCTGGGCATCCCAAACGAATGAACCGATTTTATTTAGTTTTTATTATTGTAAAAGTAACTTGATCGAGAGTATTTTAAGCTAAAAAATAATTGTATCGGTGCTTTTTATCATTTGTTTTAAAAATATCTAATCCTTCAAAATAACACCCATCAAAAAACAGCAGGTATTTTACATAACTTTTAAAAGCGATTTAAAACTGAATGCATAATTATTTCTTCCCTCATATTAAAATAGCTTCCCCATTTAAAAACAGAAGCTCAAATTAAAAAAGAAATATTGCATGGAAAAGTTTCTTCCCCATAATATGAAGGAAACAATTCTCAAAGTTTACGTACGCCATCTGTCGGAAACACGTGCAGTTATATCAGGTACGTTTAGAAAATTCTTTTTTATATATTTAAGTTAGACGTATATTAATGAACTTTCAATTCTCACCATTGTTTTCTTCTAGTTAAAGTTTTTTTTTAAACTTTGTTTAAGCTAAGGCACTTTAAATGTACCCATGTGATTAATACTAAGAGATTTATCTTAAAATAATCAGTAATAGCTATTTTGTCTCTCATTGAGTTACGGTTTGTTTTATATTCTATTAATGTCTTTCTGACAGAATTTTGGTCACAGCGCCAATCTAAACGTAGATTAGCCAACGATTATAGAACACAAGTGTGTGCGCAAACACAGGTGCATTCTCTATTCCCTCACTCTCATAATCTGATGGGACGACAATCTGGCGCAGGACTTACGGCTTTACGTGCTTTCCGAGGCACGAAGCAAGTGATAATTAATTTATAATACACACATAACTTACGCGCATTGTCAAGGTCGCGGGTTACCGGTGGATGCAAGCGGCAAGTTGTCCCTCGTTGTGGCGTTCTATGGGGGAGGCCTTTGTTCACCAGTGGACGTCTTTCGGCTGATGATGATGATGATATAATTTACGAATTCCTATATAGTTATATTATAGTTATATTCCTATATAGTTTTGTGTGCCTGACTTTACGAAAAGTCAGAGCCTTGCCTAATATCATAATTATATACTTATGCTATATTTTATTTTGTTAATTATACGGTATAATCATTTCATGTGGACAAAGTCTAATATAAATGGAACCATCAACTAAATTAATAATCCTCTAAAAACCAATCGCAAATCCACCCTATATACAAAATAACAATTCCATTACAATTTATCCCATTATTAAAATACTACGACTAACGGCAATGTGCAAAATTACTAATAATTCTGTCAACCCCTGCGACTTAGTTGTGTGTGATGTATGAGGGGACGTACAATGGCTTTGAGTCGAACACGCGACCTTTTGATACGCAGTTAATAGTGTAGCAGTTGGGCTATTAACGATAATGTATTAAAAATATTTAACAGAATAATATTGGGTTCTACTGTACATTTTTACATGAGACGAGTAATATCTAAATCAGTGATTTCCAAAATGGGCTGTATCGACCCCCAGGGGTTGATACTAAACTGCAAGGGGTAGACGTTGATAAAAACATTGGTGTGCATCATCTAATGCACTAAATGGAAGTCTACGAGAAAGGAACCCATTTAGGCAGACTATCACCAAACATGGCGAAGAGAGGAAAGGTAATTTCTGTCCGTGAACAAATTGTCTTGTATCATTTATACAAGACAAAGTCCGCATGGGTATGTTGATAAAATGTAGCCTATGTGTTATTCTGATGTATAAACTATATTACTGTAAAGTTTCATCAAAATCCGTTTACTAGTTTTTGCGTGAAAGAGTCACAAACATCCACCCATCCCTTCATACATTCTCTTATACTTTCACATTTATAATAATAGTAGGATGAGACATGCAGATGCAGCACTCTACCAGACAGCGAGATATCAGTCAACTCAAAATAATAATTTGTCCAGATTGGAAATCAATCCCACGACACCAAGTTCAGATGTTTAACCACTACGCCAATGTCGTTGAAAGTATTAAAGAAGTAATTCCCGAAAGAGGTATAATAATACACCCGCTACTGTAGATACATTAGCGGAGGTTAATAATGGCCATCCGTGATCTATGGTTATGGGGTCTGTAATCGTAAGCCATTTCTACTTAATAACTGACCTATTTGAGATTATCTTACTCATTGAATTGAATAGCGCTGTATAGGCTAAAGCCAGTAAATAAATTACATTAACATTTTTATTTAATACTAGCTTTTTTCCGCGGTTTCGCTCATAATTTAATTTTTAATTTCAATCATGATTCGAAAGTCCTGTGACGCCATCTATTAACGTTATTTTTGTTTTTCTTGGGAACAGTACTGTTTTCGGGATGAAAGGTACCCTATATTTCTGTACACCTGACAATTTATCAGGGCGATTGGTTCCTACTGAACTTTTAGGCGTGAAAAGCAAGCAAACAAACCTACTTTTGCATTTATAATATCAGTTAGGATTTATGCATAGGTACTTGCAAACGAAATTAGTTTAGTAAACTAAAACTCAATATTTTAATTCTTTATTCCTTCTCACATAATCCAGGCGCGTCTATTTGGCGTATATAAATAGTTGTACTGTCCAGAAGGTTCGCCATTTTATGCTGGATGTGCTTCACCGTAGACCACAACACCATTTAACACCAGAGAGGGATTCGGGGATGCTTGTCTTTTTTAAAAAAAAACATTGCCCTTATTTACCGACGTAGGCGTGCATTTTCTCCTTTAGTACTTTAATTTTCTATTAAGAGATTTTTCCCGCATGTAGGGCAGACCAAGGAAAAGTACCTAATACGATCTAATTTCATCGAAACCCGTTCAGCCGAAGCTTAATTGATTAAAAAAAACATATCTTTTCCTCCAAATTTATATATTTACACATTTATTGCGACCAGAGACAACCGTTCAATTATGATATAATAATATCTTCATATTTACATAGCTATAGGTTCTTTCAGCATAATTTCGTTCATAAATGTACCTCAACCTACTAGAGTTCTTAAACTTAGGTACCAACCACACGTTACGTACTACAGTGTTCGTATAATTACACACGGGAATTAATGAACAGCGTCGAACTGGGACCGAGGTGAACGTAGGTAGGACACTTATAGGTTTGGTAGGGTTGTTTGATATATACATGACAAATAAAGTAGAACACTTCTTGCCTGATGACGTTTCGATTATTGACGTCATTCAATATTGCAACATTGTTTTTCAAGCTAAAACTAGCCTTGTATTGAGACATGCAAACGAATTTATACCTTAGGTAGTACTTTAAGTACCTTAGGTAGTAATAGATCATTTATTTAGGTTAGATTCTAGTTAAAAGACAGATTTATAATATTTAGTCTAAACTGACTAAAGTGAAACGGACCGTTATGTAGTTGGGAAAAGGACCAACATTTTTTCGACCATTCTAAAGAATTTGCCTAAGTTGTTATGAAAATTTACGGAAGGAACTAAATAGCACACATTTCCTCTACACTTATAGGCCCCTGCCTTCATTATAACATTCCGTCTCCGTATTTTAAGCGCTAGTTAGTCAGCGTCCGTAATTAAGGAAGCACATTGACCGACCGGCCGACGTGACGTCCGGATTATGTCCACGTTATGTCGGACCGTTTTGTTGGACCGCTTTGTTAGAAGGTTTTTTGTGGTCCTTCTGTACGAAGGGTTCAAATACTTGCATTGTTGTAGCAGTTGTTTGCCGCTTTGTTGCGTTCAGAAGGGAGATATATTAAAACTGCTGGTGTCAGTTCATTTACATGAACGATGACTTATTTGTTTGTTTATTTTTATTAATGTGAACCTTTTTTTCGTTAGGGTGTGAAGTTAATTATAGTTTAACCCTTCCAACTGTTGATTATAATACAACCTATAACTTACTTTATAATACGCACATGCGTATTATAATTTTATTATCAGTTGCTAAAACGGTGAGGGAAAACATGGTTATAAAACCAGCACACCTGAGAAATTATTCAATGGTGTGTAAAACCATGTCAGAGGCCTACACTCTTAAACTCTGACACCAGGTTGTTCATCAACCACACGATAAAAAGAAGAAGAAACTGCTAAAATGTAATAAAAATTCTAAATGTTTCTGTTGGACAGCTTCAAACATCGCAATGATCTCATTGGCACGCTCGTTGTTTGAACATCTGTCCAAAGAGATCCATTATTTTATCAACAAATAGTTGTAAAACTACAGTTCCACAAGACTGAGGTAATAACACAGGGTGTAACGCTCTCCCACTACGCTGCCCTCATTCCGTCCGTCTGTCCGTCGTTTAGTACAATCTAATTGTGCATGTTGCTGTATAGTTTACCTGATTACATCTTGTTTGATTGTTACACTAGTTTCTGTGGGAATTGAAGAACTTATTGTTGGACAAACCTACTTTTGTGGTGCATGGGTAGAGAAATTGTTAATATCTTATTTGATCTTTTCTGAATAATTGGCCTAATACTTTGATAAAAGAAGAACACTGTTTGATTAGTAAATAGAAGATCTAGAATTCAAAGTATAGAATCATACATATAGATCATATACATATATATAATATATAGATATATACATCGTAAGCATAGAACCATACTGAATCATTTATGCCTACATCTATACATATAAACAAACTACAAATGAATAAATTAAGAAACCCTTAATACCTACATTTTTTTTCTATTTTAGCTAAGAACCGTTTTGAACAAATCACCTACCCAATAAAAAAAAAACTAAATCAATATCGGTTCATCTATTTG
This sequence comes from Protodeltote pygarga, assembly GCA_936450705.2. Taxonomy (NCBI): domain Eukaryota; kingdom Metazoa; phylum Arthropoda; class Insecta; order Lepidoptera; family Noctuidae; genus Protodeltote; species Protodeltote pygarga. Next base: position 13,848,961 of record OW388264.2, on the reverse strand, counting down.
GGAGCAACGATAGCATAACAATACAAGTCTTATTTTAAAGACATATTAAGATCAAGCCACATAAAAGCAAGTACCAAAGGATAACTAAACTCACCTGTTTTGTATTTCTATCATTAAATGTTAAGGAAAACTAATTACGAACATAATTTACGAGCCAAACTCGTCCCGTCATGCTGGCAACTGGACATTTAAGGGCGTTCTATTACGGCTATTACAGGACCTCTCCCAAAGGAGTAAAGCTCCAGATCGCCGCCGGCCCGGATCCGGCCGGATTAAGCCGGATTGAAGCGGATCGCGGCCGCCGAACCGGACCGGTTCGCCGTAAATCTGTCGTTCCACGTTTATTACACGGATTTTATTAAGATCTTTGCGTTGCTTCAGCATTCATTATTAGATAAAATGTTATTTATAATAATATTGGAGGTTTTCGGTTTTTATATGATAAAAAGGGTTCGGTTATATATGACGGTTTTATTATCGAGTTATTGATAGTGTTTTGTTACTGAAAAAAGATACATCAAGTTTATAGATAAATGGATCATCAAAATGGTTTTTATGTTCGAAGAAGACATTAGGGACATACTCATTAAGTAGGTAGATAAATATAGATTTAAGTGCTTAAATTAATAAATATTATGCTTGTTAGGGTTCCGAAGCCTAATGGCAAAAGTGAAACCCTTATCGTTCCGTCCTGTCCGTCCGCTCGTCCATCCGTATGTCAAAGCAATTTTACTCGGAAGTTCGGAACACTCTAAACATGAAATTTGAAAGATAGTAGGTGTCTTCTATAAATCGCTACAGAATGGTGTATTGTAATTAAAAATAAATAAAATTATTCACACTAATTGTAACTGAAAGATGACTTTTTTTTCATAGTAGATACAAAAGTGAGTGGACTACTTTTAAATAAGACTTTAAAAGTGATACAAGGTTTATTTATTTTGTTTATGTCTGTAATAGTTAGTAAAATATGCGCATGAAAAGTAGTTAAAAATGTATACCTTCCTCTAATGTATGGATTATGCAGTGGAAAATTTTGTAGAAAATGGATGCAATAGAACCAAAACAGAATATTCAAGGAAAATTGGTTTGATTAACATAATATTTATGTTGTGTAGTTTTTAAGACATGGGATAGTTTTAGTTACGTGCGACTATAATTTTAAGGACGGCAGCAATACCTTTGTTTTTTGATGTCTACAAGAGAAATACAAACTTATTTTTGATGCCCTATCGACAAATTAATATCATGCATGCATAAAAAATTTGTTACCACGCATAGAGAAGAGTTACTACGGAACCTTCACCATTAAAATATTGAGACGAACACCTTTCTAGACTAATAAAAGATTTTTAAGAAATAAGTCTAGTTTTTTACACCGTCTTAAAATACGTTAATTAACAAGACAGAGATAATGAAAGGAGTTCATTAAAAATTTAACCTTTACTAATCACCCCCAGGTTATATTCTTACACTAATTAATTTATTCTCAGATGTAAAAAAAATGTTTGAAAACTTTCAAAAATAATACTGAAAAAACATTACAAAATAATTTTCACGAGCGTTCGTGAAAGTTGAAAGAAGATAGCTTCCCTCCAATGGATCATCCTAGTTTTAGGGATCCTTAGTAATGAAAACTTTTGGCCTCGTGGGTCTTGGCAAAGAATATAAACATTAATTACAATAGTCTTGCTAAGTAATACATTTTTAATTTGCATTAACGCATTCAAAGGGCTAGGCAGAGGTGTACGCAGTATCTACACCCACGTTTGGCCGGCTATGTTATACGTCCCATGTAATAGGGGCGAACGTATTGCCAGAGCTGAATTCCAGAGTCCGTGCTGCTACTGAGAATTTCTTAATGAAAAAACCCAATAACATTTTGCCCGACCCGGGGATCGAACCCAGGACTTCTTGCTCAGCAGTCGCGTTTGCTACCACTAAACCAACGAGGCAATCCATTGATTATCTAAGTATACCAGTCGCTCTATTCAATAGGACTAACCGTACCTGTCAAAACTGTTCACATTCAATTTTATTCCGTGTTCAATATTTTTGACGAAAATACCTGTTGTATAACAGATTAGAAAATATTTCATGCTTTTTGATATTTCTTCGTAACTACGAACATTGAATTTAAAATTTAGAAACATTTAATTTAGCCATTTAGATACCCTAGTCATTAAGTCAGAAGCTTGCAAACAGCTTAAAACTGCTCAGTCTGGTCAGTATTCGCTACAAAGTTTTCGTCGTTAGCAGTTCATTAAAATGTTAGACTATAACAATATTGTCATCAGATTGAAAACCAAATATTTTAAAAGCCAAAAACACAACCAACCACATAGAAATACTAGACTTAAAAGCCAAACCCAATATAGTTATTTACTCAATTCATTACTGCTTCTACATCAATAGCCCAAAGAAGCCATTAGTTAATCCAACTGTACAGAGGGACCCATTAGTCGCCCCAGTTGTACCAAATAGGTCTAAATCTAGGTTTACGATTGAGCCAGATTTGACTTGATGGGTTTTATTGTGAAGCTTAAAACGTTTCTATTTAAATAGTCCCGGGAAAGTTTAATTTTCTAGATCTTTTGTTCCTTGAAATGGAGAAGACTTAGGTACAGAAACCTTTGTGTGGAGTTGGTAATTAGTAAGGTTTTGTTTAAGTCGGAAAAGCAGCGAGTTTTTTTTTTATTTTGTGGATTTGTATGGTAGGTACCTTTGTTCAGTGGTGGTATGATTAATGTAACAGTTACAATATGTTATGGTGTTTATAATATTTACAAAGAGTAGTACTTTATATATGCAGATAGATTCTCATAATTACGTTGTATACGCCTCAAACGACCAAATTTGTCCGTTTGTGTACCCCTTAAACTTCTTCAACTGAAGCTCGCAAAACGGCAAGACATGCAAGAAATTCAGGATAAAATAAGCTATACTCGATTTAGATTTAGTTCCATATAAAAGGTTGAATATTTTAAAATCTGGAAGCGTCACTCCTTTCCCTCAATACAGAACCCCATCAAACTCCTCCGTGTACACTTCACATTTTTTCACTGAAGGGAGGCGGAGGGTGGTTCCACGATAAATCGCGGCGATCCTCAACAAACAATGTTTTTGAACATTATTAATGGCTTCACCCGAGGGATGGTACTATCATCTCCTGTCATTCTTTCTTTTGACGCTACACAAATAATTTGCCAAGTTTTTTCAAGAGCTCTCCTTACGATATAATTACTAGTCTTCGTTGGCAGTCTGTTTACGGGATTATTTGTTTTGTTGGGATTTTAAGAAGAATTGGGTTACAGTATGAAGGTAATTGGCGTGAATTTGAGCTCAATGCGTGCTCATTTAGAAAAAAGGTCTCGAGACAAGTAAATCAATATTTTCTTATTAGTTACGTATGATAGATTAATCAGTTTACTTCAGTAGGAGATACTTAATATAAAATAATACGTGATCATGATAACTGGGAAATTTCGTACTCAGTTTCAATGAAAAAAAACCTTTGATGAAGACATTTCTTTTGCAATATAAGCCATACATTTTAACGTAGGTATATAACAACCAACGAACGTGAAAAGTAGTCCTATTAAAGTCTAGTGCTAAAGAAAAGAAATATCTTTATCACACCACTTCAGGCTGCCTGTATTCTACAAATATGTCAGAAGCGAGATACACGTGACAAATTACGTGTAATGTCATAAAAATGGCGGTGAGAGGCGCCACCTGACGGCTGTCGGTGAAATACGAGCGAGACGTGCGTTCTTACGTTAAAGTGCCGAGAATTTACCACAATAACTGACAGAGAAGAGTTAGAGTCGATGCACAGTATAATAATCATACAGTATGATAACTACGTACAAACGCTCGAAACGGCACACCCACACAAACAAGCGTAAAACGCTACGACGAAAACGACGAAACGTACGACTACTTATTATTAAAGAATGCTATTTTTAAAACACCTAATTGGCTGTTAGGGCTTTACAAATAGCTCTTTGGGCACAAAAATATTAAACATCAGGTTGGGTGATTATATTTTTAAACACCAAACCAGTGCGAAATTCTTCTTTTAATAGATTATCACTTTATCATCCAAATAGGTAGTTATAACCCCCTGCCCCTTTTTCTATTTAGAAGATTGTACAGTAGCTAAAATTATTTATGATTTTATTGAACCCAATTGGAAAGTTTTATGAAGATTCTACTACACCTTTTCAATCTTTACTAAATTGTTGCCTAAAATTGTATCTACGAAATTATTACTACCTATTTATATTTATTAATTTTTTTGTATATAACTACTAGGGCATGAAGGTTTCGTATAAGGAAAGAATTGCGTTTTATTAATAATTTTTAGTTTAAATTAGTTCCTAAGTTGTCTAAGAATCGACAGATGGCTTAGAAGTAAAACCATAGAATATACCTACAATTTGGAAAGAAGTTGATGTAGTTTTTGAAAGCAATACAAAAATGTTTTTATTTATTTTTAAAAGTGGAATGTCCGAGGAGAAATAATAAAGCTTATGGCCACAATACGCTAAGGCACGGCTTCCTCAAGTGGCGCTCAGCTGAGGCCGAGGTGCGCCCGCTCGCAATAAAACGCTTCCCTTTACATTCATCCGTAGATTTGTTGTTACGAGATTATACTTTATTTTTATAAAATGATACATATTTTTATTGTACGAAGCAATTTCAATTTTAGAATTGTACTCCAGATGTACGTCGCGTGTCCTTTTATTAGGCAGAAGATTATTTCGTTACATACGTGGATATCAAAATATTTCTAGACAGCTGAGACCACAATAGCTATAATAAAAAAAATGAGATTCATGGGATTACTTTGTGATACTGCGTAGTGTTTTTAGGCTAACATAAACTAGAAAACGGAACCTTTACCAAATTAGTCCAAGCCGTTTTACCTGACGTGAAATTAGACGGATTTTGTGTCATGACCAAATTATGAACAAATTATCAATTAAATGGACTAATTCGTCAGATCCAAAATATTCAATCCCTTTCTTTGTGATTAATGTTACTAAAAATGATAGTAAACCTAACCTAACCTAAATTAATTTTATGGAAATGCAAAATAATTTGTGCCACTGTCTACCTATTTAGGTGACCAAACTTTATTAAATGCACTCACAATTCACATGTCCTAATTAGTGTGTGTGTAAGAAGTGCAAAGGCTTAATATTCCTTAGCACTTCTCGCACACGGTCGGAGATTAGTCCATTAACACGCTATTAAATATCATAGAGAACAAGTTTATCTATACAATGTATACGGTGTACACATTAGAAGTGAAAATCCACATCATCAAAATGTAATTATTACCTGTCAATTAATTTAATATTCATCATACATTTACATAAGTAATTACTACCGAACATGAATCTCCTAATTCAAAACAAATACATTACTAATTAGTATTACCTCCGCGTCAGTTCAAATAGTTTGTGCCCAGTGGTGCGTGTAGTGTGTTTAATAGCGACTATGTTTGCTCGCTTGTGTGTGTGTTCTCTTTATTGTTTAGTTTTATAATAATATTATTTCTATACATATACAATAGTAGATGCACTAGGTCTTGGTTGCCTAATAATTATAAAGTTAACAGTAACAGGATAACCTAGTGATAGCCTAGTGGTTGTGACCGTTGACTGGTAAGTCAGAGGTCTCGGGTTCGAACCCAGGGCGCGCACCTCTGACTTTTCGTAAGTTATGTGCGTTTTATAAATTAATTATCACTTACTCCGTGCCTCGGAAAGCACGTAAAGCCGTTGGCCCTGCGCCTGATCTCTCTCCGATCGTGTCGGAAGGCCGTCCCACCGGACTATGAGAGTGAGGGAATAGAGAGTGCACCTATGTTTGCGCACACACTTGTGCACTATAATATCTCCTGCGTAGTAGGCTAGTCTCCGTTGAGATTGGCCGCTGTGGCCGAAATTCGGTCAAGAGGAGGATTATAACAGGATAAAATAAAAGAGCAGATATAAATTAGCTTATAGCTCATTAATTAGCTCTGATATTATATATTTGCAATAGATTTTTGTAAATTTTAAATTTAATTTGTCTTAAATAATTGAGCCTCTTTGTTTTCTATATGAGCATAATGTTTTATTGTTATTATAATAAAGAGCTGTGATATTATAAATTTGAGTCGTAATAGCCTAGTGGTCTGACCATTAACTAGCAAGTCTCAGCTTCAAACCTAAGGCAACACCTCTGACTTTTTCTGAGACCGATTTATTTTTTACTGTTAAGTGCGTATCATAAATTAATTATCACTTGCTCCGTATCTCAAAAACTGAGAGTGAGAGAACAGAAAGTACACCTATGTTTAGTTTACTAAACTTGTGGACTTCCTTCTCCAGAGGATATTGTTATAATGATAGATTGATTTTCTTTAATATTTACCTTTACTTCCCCGTACTCATATTCTAATATTTAACTTCAGCATATATTTGTGCCGTTTGGGGTAGAGACCATGGGCTCATTGGGATCATGTGCCCGAAAATTTTAAAAGAGCTTTCCTCAAGACTTGTGGACACCACTGGTGATCGGAGGGCTGGCAGTTACCTCGGTCAACGCCTCAGTCTGGCTATTCAAGGTACCACCGCTAGCATCCTCGGCACGATTTCCCCAGACAGCAACTTTAAATTCGGTTTTTTATTTGTAGTTTAGATATTATTTATTATAATCACTACATAGTATAAAACAAAGACGCTTCCCGCGTCTGTCTGTCCTTATGTATGCTTAGATCTTTAAAACTACGCAACGGATTTTGATGCAGTTTTTTTAATAGATAGAGTGATTCAAGAGGAAGGTTTATATGTATAATATATGTACATATTAGCGTAACCGTGCGAAGCCGGGGCGGGTCGCTAGTATATATATATATAGTAGTTATTTAGGTTTTGGTTTTATCACAAATATGTAAATCACATTCGATAACATACCGACAGTATTTAAACTTCAGCAAGATCTAGTCTAAACTCTTAATCTGTTGGATCTACAGGATTATCTAAACCAACCCTTCCAAGAATCTGATTCAAACCCACACTATCCCTTATACAAATACGTCTCTAATTTGGATTATGTTCGTGTCAGTTAGAATGGGACCAAGTCAACCGTTAAGTGTTACACCCGTCTATCAGCTGTACGTATATTTGTATGTCTGTTTGTCAGTTTGTGCAATCAGGTGTCAACACTAATACGTCTCTGTCTGGATTGATGTTTGATTTAAGAGCGTCTGTTTTGTTGATTTCATTGTATTCATTTACGAATACATTTAAGTATAAATTACTTATAATCTTTCAAAGCATTCTTGTTTTATAGTTTAATAACTTCATTGTCCATAAAAATGTCCATGATAGTGTTTTGAAGTCATGTAAGAAGCCTTCGGGTAGTTTAAACTCTGATAAGATTGTTTATCAACATAATAAAAAAAGTAATAAGAACATAATTAATGATTATAGGGGATGCCAAACGTCTTCCTTAAGACGATTAACAGGGAACTTGAAATAGGATTGGTGAGAGTATAGTGGTTTGATAACTCAGTTGGTAAAAACATTGTTACGGCTATATATATAGCTATCTCTTTATAAATTTCCTTAAGAATCAAAATATTTTCTATTATTTTTGTTTGTTAAATTTTATTAAACAATTTAAGTCGCTTTTAACCTTTATTCCTGTTACAAAGTCATACGCTTAAAAAGTAATTTATATCCTAAATTATACTAAAAATGACCACTTAGTAGAACGTTTAGATAACGCGTGATACGAAAAAAAAGTAAATTAAAAAGATACCTCGCTCCGCTGCCGGCCGCCATCGCGCCCGTGGAAGGGATCGCCGCCCGCCCTATTATTTTATCCATATTTCACCCTCATTTTTTAGTATGGACGCTTGGTAAAGTGTAGCATAAGTAATAAGAAGCAAGCTCTATGTGAACTTATGTTGGAGTTCCTTTTTTAAATTTCGTAGGTATAGCAAAGACTTATGAAATAAATTATGTAAGGCACATTAATTTTATTTCATTATTCATTTGTTTTCGAAACAATTTTTTATTTTAATACTGTCCCCGACAAAATCACTTTTATACTATTTTTGTCTCTATATTAAATAAAGCTATAACGGCAATGCTTTAATTTAAAATAAAAGTTGAAAACTGCAAGACGAAGGTGACTTAACCTCCTTGCTATATAAATATGTGAGAGAGACATTATTGTACAATATCTCAGAGTCAAATCAAGCCAATTTCTATAACCGCTCTTCGCTTCCAACTCGCTCCAACCGCTCAGATCGCTCGGATCGCTGGTACCGCTCGCTCAGCGCGTAGATTACGCAGTACCTCACAGCTTCGGACCTCATTTGCCCGTAATTGATGGTCGCTAATCTGATTCTTCCACGATTTATATGACGCAGGTGCTTTCATTACCTCATGTGAGTAATTTTTCCGTATTTTAGCGAAAAATCTAACTTTATTTTCAAAATGATGTCTAGAATTTAATTAGCATTAGGATTTAGAGATTGAAAAAAATAAATTCGAACTGTTCGCTGTTTTCACAGTTGCAATGTCAGTAACACAACAATTACTATGAAACAGTAATTTCACAAAATACGACACCTTTTTAGCTACAGTACTACCTATCTTCCATCCACACACATTACTTTGAGTGTAAGATTAATATTCTTCAAGCGACTCTACAAGGATTCCCTTATCAAGGGGATGCTTGTATTAATTAATTTTATAAGTACAACCCTCTTCGCATTCTTATCTCGGAAGAGCGGTAGAATGTTTGTATGTGTTACTTAACACCCTCATACACCTAAAAGGCTCAACAGAAATATCCTCAGTATTAGGTTGATAAGACATAATAGCAATGCTTGCTTCTAAGAGATGGGCAGAAGATTATTTTATTATGGAGTCGTGGTGGCTCATTGGTTTCGGACCCTTTTCGCAAGCATGTGCAGTTTCAAAACTTGTAGATGACTTTTTTAATGTCATAATTACTTATTATAGTTATTTACTTTTAAAAACATTGCTTTACCTGCATTTGAATAGTTTGAAATCGCTAACACGCAGCAAGCTAACGTGATTATTAATGCTCCATCCTTCTCTGTATGAGAAGAGGTATTTACCCTGAAGACCATCTGATAGAAAGGGATATTGTGGTCAGTGGTAGAGCACACCTGCCTTTGAGATGCCTATTGACATTTGATTTATAGGTCCCCAAATTCTAGTGTTCTGAATACAGTCGCTGAAAGTGAATACGCTGAAAATATTTTTATGCATGTCTGCGGCATGTAGCAATGGTTTTTTTTATTGTCTCATTTCGGTGACTTTTTTTAAATTAATATTCTATGTTAGTTTTCGCTCGCGTTAATTTAGAATTTGACAATCAATTCGGGTTGTACAACACGTAGCGCCATCTATTATCCTTAGAATGTTATTGTAGTTTTCCTCGACAACAGTACTTTTTTTTCGAGATACCCAATCAGCACTAAGAATTCCGCACCTACTAAGAATTAAATAATTAATAACTACCTCCTTTTGGAAAGTCGGTAAAAATAATAAACTAACACATTCTTCAATTAGCTAAGTTCTATATTCTTAAACTCTGGAAGATTCACAAAGATTCGAGCTGAACAGATAACTATCTACCACTCGACTCATATTCCTGCAACTATTCCCTCTAACTATTTATTAAGAAAGCGCTACGGTTCAAGTTTTACAACAATGTCGGAGTTTTGCTCCGAATCTTCAACAATCTTTTATTTTTAGACCTTTTGTTGAGAGTGCTAGTTTATTGTTTGAGTTATGTTTTTGTGTTGTTTGTTAATTAAAATATATTTTGGTTTTGTCAACGGGTTTATTAGAAAGGTACTTAGCAGAGCAGGTATATGTATAGTAGATTATTATACTGTTGTAATTCGGAAATAAACATAAGATTTATAAAAAAGTTTTGTAAACACCTCTGGTATACCTAGTGGGAGCAATAAATTTATGCAGCATCATATTTATAAAAAATACGTAACTAAACCTAGATCTGAAGAAATGTGTAATACCTATATAAGGGAATCAAACCCACAAATCCAAGCACTGAAGGTCGTTAATTTAACCACCAACGACGCAGATTAAATACTTGCAATCCGTCCTCAAATCTCGCTTGCCAATGAATTTACCTGCAACAAACAAAAACAATCTCATTACATTGATGCCATGGTAACCAAAAATATACGAGAATAAAAATCCAATTCCTCCTTTTATATTTTAGCTCTCGTGACCTTATCAAAACGTAACGAAGATGAGTCTATCTTCACTGTCTAACATAAGTACGCGCGTGGCAAAAAAATTAACCGAAAGAGCTATAAAAAAATAGATGCGTACAGAAAGAGCCACCCTCAACAATTTCCAACTCTTTTAGTAGAGGAGCTATCTCTATGAAGGTAGATACGTTATTCCCTTGTTGGTAATTCGAACGAAAGGTAAAAATATTCGTATATATAACACTTAGTATTGATGTCAGATTTATTCGGTGTAAGAATATTTCTGCTCAAGTCAATATCGAAGAAAGATGGGATACGTATCGTCTTTGTTTGTGCGACTCTGACAAGGATAAAGTGTTGCTTTTGCTTGTAAACGAAAATAGATACTTGAAGTTAAAGGTTTTGCATCAATAGAATAACAAATAATATCTTCTTGCCTTTATTGCTTGGATGTAGGCATAGATGTTTCTACAACGGCTAATTTCTCTAGCAATTTAAGTCTAATAATATCTTTTTCTTCAATGTATAATTAAAATAGAACTTTAAAATTGGTTTTAGTAGGAGTCTTCAACAAAACTTATGAACAGAGAGGTTCCACTATCTCACCTAATAATGATTGTTATATTGTTTCTACGTTCTTGATATTTTTTCGGTCAAAGCGAATCTCAACGGAGATTAGCCAAGTCCTTCCTTTTCGTATGGTTAATAAACAACCTGGTGTCAGTTTAAACCGCCCGTAGGCCTAAGACATGGCTTTACACACCATTGAAAAATATCTCAAGTGTGCTGGTTTCATCACGATGTTTTCCTTCACCGTTTTAGCAACTGATAATGAATTTATAATACGCACATAACTTACGAAAAGTCAGAGGTGAGCGCCTTGGGATCGAACTCAAGACCACTGACTTGTCAGTCGACTGTCATACCACTAGGCTATTAGTGCTTGCAGTGCTTGCATTAGCCAAGTACATTGGATATATTATAGTGCTCGAGTACAAACGGAAACCCAGAAGCACTCTCTATTACCTGACTCTCAAAATCCAACGGGATGGCAATTCCACGAGTGCGAGATGTGGCACAAGTTAGGAACGTAGAACATTAATTGATAGAGTTTAACGAGTTATTCATCAACTGGGCCGAAGGAATCTTGTCCGAACGGCCGAGTTAGCACCATTCATTTTTAATAATTTTTTCGTTTGTCAACTCGGCCGACGTAAAATTTTTAAGTATTTTTGTACTGTCAAGTATAGAACTGTTAATAAAAATAATAATATGTCTTAATAAAACTAAATGTATTATATAAGGTGCTTCTAAATTATCTGCCGCGGCTGCAATGGGGAATAATATTGGTTATTTATATTACAATAGTGAAATATTTTTTTTATCTAACGTCATATTTTTTTCGTTTTAGTGGTCTAATTCTGCTCAATGCTCCAATTTTTTGTTCCGGGGTACTAAATTTCTTCACTATTGTAATCTTTATAACCAATACTTTCTCATTGCAACCGTGGCTGATAATTTAGAAGCACCTTATATAAAATAGATTTGATTTAAAACATATATATATGTATATACAAAATGTGGTCTATAAAACTTAACCTAATGTTAATCAATAGTATCACAATTTGTTGAGCATTATGCTTAATGTGAATTAATTATTTAAAGATTGATGAATACTAAACAATAATATTGTAAAAACAAAACTCAAAGAAAGCCTTAAAATAGATACATGTAGAACATGTCAGTTTGGTTTCAAAAATTAACAAAATTCTTAATTAGTAATTAACGTAATTAGTATTTTTAAAGCCCTATTATTAATCAAAAAATATCACCATTTTTAAGCATTCTGCTAGTATAATAACTAAATTTTCTATTGCTTGATAAATAGTAGACAAAATAATTATAAAAACAAAAAATATGAATAGGATTGAAAAACTTCTGCGTTTTTCGTCGGTAAAAAAATTAAATCAAATTTAACATAATATCACTTTTGTTAAAAAATCAACGTAATCTATTTTAAAGCTTAATCTAAAAATAATCAAAAAATATCACAACTTGTAAAGCATTTGGCTAGTTATTAACTAAATTATCTATTGCCTGATAAATAGTACACAAACTAATTATAAAAACAAAAAATACGTAAAGGATTGAAAACTTCCTGCGTTTTTCGTCGGTTAAAAAAAAAGAAATCAAATTTAACATATTTGTTTTGTTTCAAAAATGAACATAATATAAAATATGGTGTTTTTTAAAGTTAAATCTAATAATATTCAAAAAATATCACAAATTGTACAGCGTTTGGCTAGTTATTAACTAAATTATCTATTGCCTGATAAACAGTACACAAACTAATTATAAAAACAAAAAATACGTAAGTACTTATATGACTGAAAAACCTGCGTTTTTCGTCGCATAAAAAAATGAAATCAAATGTAACATATTTTCTTTGTTTAAAAAATCAACATAATATAAAATAAGGTCTTATGTCAAACTTAATCTAATAACAATCAAAAAATATCACAATTTTTAAAACAATTGGGTCATTATTAACTAAATTATAAAAATCATACGGTAATTGTTCTGACTTAATTCTTTTGACTTTCTATATGAGTGTAATTAGTGTTTCTGTGTGTACGAAAAATTCATATACCAATGGAACGTGATTGTAAAAATTTCATTTCAAAATATTATTGACCATAAATACTTTAAGCACTTTTGAACAGACTGTACTACAGATACTCGGACGAGTTGATGAACAGAAAAATAATAAAAAATAAATGGTGCCAACTCGGCCGTGCGGACCAGATTCTTTCGGCCCAGTTGATGAATAACTCAGTTTAACACGTGATTTATGGCTGTTTGTTTTTATGGTTTTTCGATGGATTGTGACTGTTCTCTATTGCACATTGAATGACAAACGGCGTGGATAGAGAAAGGGAAAAGTTTTATTTGTGTGTTTATTTGTATTAAATATAATTGGCCTAACCTCCAAGATGACTTTTCTAATTTTAACTATCTCTAGCTACTAACTAATTCTAAGATTTCACTACTCCTGCTAACTGCTATTAACTGGCAGGACTTAAAATCCCGAAACGGTTAGTTATATTTACTTACAGAATATATACCGGTTGATTCTAAAATTTTCCACAGTGTGGATTATTCGGTAAGTAAAATGTGTTTTTATATTTAAAAAAATATTCTTTTGTTTTCTTTATCGCTATTTTATATTCCTCATACCACACTGAAGCGGGGTCCATGCTTACAAATGGGCATAAATTATTCTCGTTCATTAGAGACGTTGAAAACGTTTTGACCTGGTAATGTAATTTGTAAATAGCTTTTTAATGAAAAATGTTGCTTCATGCTATTACATGTTTGATTGACGCAGCAGTGGCCTGTCATGACATATTTTGCAGGTTCGATTCCCGCTCGAGAAAATATTCGATTCAGTCTAGGTATTTGTACCGTCTCTACGGACTATGAGGGCGAGGGAATAGAGAGTGCACCTGTAATTGCGCACCAACTTATGTACTATAATATATCCTGCGTAGTTGGCTAATCTCCGTTGAGATTGGCCGCTGTGACCGAAAGCCGGTCAGAAGGATATTATTTATGTTTTAACAGACAAGTTTTAAACCAGGTTAAAGCAAGTTACGTTCAAATCTGTTCAGCCGTTTGGTCATAATAGTTAAACAAACTTCCAATTTTTTTAATTTATAATATTAGGTAGTAGGATTACATTAAGATTAGCTTGTAACTTGACCCAGTAATAAAATACGTTTTGTACAAATAAATATACCTTCCTAACCCTCTCACATAATTAAAACGTAAGTACGTAAAATATTTACACACATATTAAAAGCAAAAATAATGCGCGCACATTGTTCGTTATACCTCTCTCGTAATAAAATGCCAGAACAAAAAATAATAGGAATTACAATTTTAAAAATGAATGCTCGTAAATCTACTAAAAGAGTAGAGAATGCTGAAAAATGGCAACCCCGGGATCCAGCGTTTCTCCTATTATTGTTTGATATTCAAATGCGCGTTCATTCAAAGGGTTTTATTTATTAATTGCACTCCCTTTGCAAGCTTTAACGGCTCCATATGTAAATCGAACAGGCTTTTAGCAATTGCTAGGTATTGGGCATCCATAATTTTTAGAGAGCGCTGTTCAATTTGCGGTTAACGCTTTGAATTTCACGCAGCACACACAATCAAAAATAATTGTCGCGTTTAAGGGGAACATTGTGGAATTTATTTTAAATAAAAAATGATTTTAAATGAAGGTAATATAGTACTATAACTTTAGATCTGGATAACCTCGCTATTTACCCGGATGTACTGTCGTAATCTCCATCTACCATATATATATATTACTAAGCTAGTAGCTACTAGTTGCAACTTGCAGGAACACTACTTCTTATTGTTTCATGGACTATCGTCTCTCATAGTTGAAACTGCCTGTAGGCCACCAAACAGACTGACACGCAATCAAAGAGAAATATCAAGTCTACCTACTAGGTAAATATTTTGCAATACATATTTTTTTATGTTCGCGCTGCATCCGTCACTTTTGTTCTATCGGATCATTAAACCATTAAAAGCTCTTCACCACGCTATCATAATTATACAACATAATCGTATCATAATTATCCATGACATTTGGCTACAATATCTTGTAAAATACCACATTAAACCTGTGTCCAACTGTTCAGATATCACGCGGCTCCACTCGTAGCGTCATCGCTGACGATGACGTAATAATTAAGCGCTTATCGGGTACAACTGTGACAATTTGAACCTGGGGCTATGACCTGACTGTTGCATGTTACTCTGTAAATACCATATTGATCTAGCTAAAGGGCCTTGTAGGCTTGACAATACAATACCTACAAGGTTTGACTTTTTAAGTAAACATAGGTACCTATATTTGTACAGATATGAGAAAATTTATGTGAATTACTAAAACTATGGAGTTTTTCACTGAAATTGTTTCTTAGGGGATATCCTGAGCTCCCAATATTTTGACATTGTTGCAAGCGCCATGATCGTGGGTTGGCTCAACCGCTCGGTTATATCGGGAGCTCAATTCCAGATTTTATCTTGGGGGATATTCCGTTAGCGACAATATCAGTGTAATTAAAAACCGTAAAAGTTTAAAAAGTATTTATACAGTTTGTCTATAATTATTCGTTTTAAAGAGATTTTACCTTTTTTTTTATTAAACGACCATAGAAAATTAAGTTGACTTTAAGTTTCATTCTGCACAAAATAAAACCATTCATTTTTTAAATGCCATTTCTTAATTCCTTTGAAAATGTTACTTCTTGACTCTGGGAGTAACGTTGTCTTTGTGAGCTACATTTGTCACAGCCGTCACAAGCCAAGATTAATGTCCCGTCATCTGCCGTCACAGCTCATGTTAAGCTAGTTTTAATATTTATATCTGTTCATGAATGTTGAGTTACATCATCAATCTAAGTCGCTGACCTGGTTCTAGGTCTTTGAGTTAAGTTTATTTAACTTGTGTGTTGTTGAGAAAGCGATATCCGGAAATCAGACGGTTTAACATGCTTTCCAAGGTACGGAGCATAATACACACATAACTTACAAAAAGCCAGAGATGAGCGCTTTTAAATCGAACTTAAGACCTCTGGGGCTCTACTCTGAAAATCGAACAACGATGTTTCGGATCGGAACGTAATAAGGAAGACCATCAAATACAATCCTTACCAACAAATTACCACTGTTTAATTGTACTTAGTGCTTTCATCTGTCGTTTCGTTACAAATTCATAAAAAAAAAACAATCTATTAGAAGGTAATTTAACGAACAAACATTCGATCCGACAATCGAAGCTTCATTGTTAAAATTTCGGAGTAGGCCCCCTGAACTTGCCAGTCAACAAGCTATCACCACTCATAAAAAAAATTAAATACTACAACTACAAAGCACATTTACTCAAACAGTGATAACGTAACATGTACCAGTATGTACACCTGTACACTACGTACACCTGCACAGTGCGAACAAACCAGCGCCGTGTACAGCTGTGATTAATAAGCGTGCGGCCGACGCGGGCGACGGACGCGACACGTGGGGGGCAAGTGAGAGGAATATAGCGAGGAATAATACTGCTAAATCTAAAGCTCACGCACTAGACTATCTTAGACCCAATTTCACCATTCACTTTAAAATCAGTGTTTAATAAAACTAAGTTCAGCCACACACAAATTGCAATTCTGAACGCTTGAACCAAGTTTAATTCGAATTGATCGCGTTTAGTGTCGTTGGTGAAATCGGCTCTTAGGTTGAGATCTAAGGCCCAATTTCACCATTTACTTCAATAACCGAGTTTAACTAAACTAAGTTCAGCCATACACAAACTGCAGTTCTGAACTCAGTTAAACGCTTGAACCGAGTTTAACGCAATTGATCACGTTTAGTGTCAGTGGTGAAATCGGCTCTTAGTATAGAGCTTTGCTTAAACTTAACGTATTAAAAGCTTGATATGTACAAAATTCTTCGTTCTAAGTTAATGACGTCGATTTTTTGAACTTAGGCATTACATTCAGACAAATTCAGTAATAGTTTTATAAATACTGTCTTAGGTATAATATATTGTTGATCGAAGCATGAAAAGTCTTATTCTCTTGACAACAAGTAAAATATATTATTCGATATTTACTAAACAAGAGATAGAACTAAAATAATTAATTGATTTTAGAACAAAGTTTACTTTTCGTCACAATCTTGTTGAACTAATTTGAAACTAAAATTTCATAACGTAATATCAATTTATGCTCCTTAAAAGATATAGGTCCAGTTTATTATGTTAGTATATTGAGATGGCCCTAATTCGTCAAATCGGTGCTCTAACTAACGTATTCCATGGATTTTAGAACTCTATGCTGAGTTTCAAAATTATTGTATCCTTTACCGCCCCGCTTATAACTGAATCCTCATACCGTGGGAACTGGCGTCCGTCGACACGAGATTTATCTCATCAGGTGGGGCCGTCCACTAATTACACGCACGCAACGAAACGCAGCGCTCCATCTTCAAACAAATCATGACCAATCGGGCTCGGACCAGGTTCTGCGCGCGAATTTTGGTTTCTCGTTATTTACTGCTAGTTGGAAACCCGGGCGTTAACATGCGTATTACGTTGTTGTTTGTTTTCCTTCGCCTACTCACTCAAAAGTCGGGTTGAAGTATACATCAACTTTTTGTGAGTGCCCTTCTTTTGTCTAGACTATTAGGAATGAAAAAAATCTTACATCTATACTAATATTATAAAGAGGTAAAGTTTGTATGTATGTATGTCAGGGGGTAATCTCTGGAACTATCGATCCGATCCTAAAAATTCTTTCACCAATAGGAAGCTACTTTATCCCTGGGTGCTATGGGCTATTTTTTATTTTGACAGAGTTTTCAGTAAAAAATAACAATATCTGTGATTCAAGTCAGAAAAAAACAGGCAATCTGGCTGCTTTATCTACGTGTGTTTACGGGAAAATTTAATTTAACGTGGACAAAGTCGCGGAGAACAGCTATCAGTTATATTTATATTACTCGTTACAATAAAACACGGGTATGTATTCTCCTTGTTTTTTATGTGATTGTCGATTACGTTTAAATAAACAATTGACAACACATCGATGCTCAATCGGATAGTGTTGTTAAACGATGAATGCTCGATTCGGATTAAAACGTCCATCAAAATGTGCAACAAATAAAAATATACTGACATATTACTAGTACGAAAACGTACCAGGATTTTTTGGAACGCTTATGACAAATATGCAGCATGTTTTTGGCGCATTTCGATACTAGACATTTATGAAATAACGTAAGGGACAAAACTAAGGTATTCAGGAGAACAAAAATAAGATATTTTTCTTACAAATCTGATTAAATGATGCGACGGTATCACGCTTATTACGCTCCTTTAATCCGTGGCACGATAATGATTCATGAATTAATAATACGTTTATAATTGATACGCTTTCTGATTAAGTTTGTAACATGCTTATGATACTGCACAGCATTACATTGTTGACACGGTGGTCTAGCACCTTTAGTACAGTTTCGTACCATATTTATGACATTTTACTAAACATTTGATACCGAATACACAATCAAAAGAAAAATTGATGTATTAAAGACTGCTACTTTGCTTTGCAACATTTTTGAGTAAAGCCATTCTAATTTTAAATTGACTACAAACTAACCAAAACAGGGCACAGCACTTCTAAGTATAGCTGGGGTGAATTAACGCCTGCTTGCCTCCGAGTCAGTTGCCGACAGCCAACAAGTCCTAAGATATACAGCTACTTCGTACATGAATATTTTACGAGTATCATGGGTAAATTCTCAGAGGTAACTTGGTAGCCAATTAAGATGTATG
The DNA here is from genome assembly GCA_936450705.2 of Protodeltote pygarga. Classification (NCBI taxonomy): domain Eukaryota; kingdom Metazoa; phylum Arthropoda; class Insecta; order Lepidoptera; family Noctuidae; genus Protodeltote; species Protodeltote pygarga. Next base: position 13,830,266 of record OW388264.2, on the reverse strand, counting down.
CTGTTTTTGTTTTAAATTGATTTAACAAACTAACACAACAAACCGGGACAAATATTACTTATTGGACGAGATACGGGGATATAATTTCTCTAACAGAGACGTATGGTAGCCCTAATATTTAGATATAGACTATGTCCTGGATTACAGCATATACTTTTTATCCTGGTCCGAATTCCACGCAGGCGAAACAGCGAACCACTTAATAGCTCTGTCATGTGTCAGAATATCAATAAAAAACTAAACTTAAAAAAACTAAACTTTTGTAAAACTTTTTCATTTGTACCTTGACTAGCTTGAAAAATGAACGGCACAACTAAAATCTGTTTGTATAAAGATGAACGTGTTGTTGTACTTTGGAGAGAAATAATTTATCTTTTTTTCTTTCCAAACAGACATCTTGAAAACAAAGTTAATATTCGTAGTAAATATGTTTACATCTTAATTTTGTAGAACACCAACGACCTATTTACAATCGAAGTGTCATGTTTAATGTTAATTTTGATTGATGATAGATCACCTACAGGCATGCATCACTTTCACATTTTTCATGATTCGTACTAAATTATTTTACCCTTATTATTACTTATTACATATTGTGTGTTCCGAGATATGTTATGTGATGTATTGTGTATGCGATTTTAAAGCTTTCGCAAAAAAAAAAAAACTACAAACAAAAGAAAAAATCTGCCTTAATATTTTCCACGTCTATTTCTATAATAAACACATAAAAATTCCATTCTTTCCCCATTGACTCCGACGAATGGTAACAAAGCCTCATTCCAATCACCGCGTCGACGCGCGACGGAGAAATGTCGATGACTTCCTTATTTCCCAATATCCCTTTTACTAAACGGCTTTTAATCCCGCCAATCAGTATTCTAAGCCTAACCCTGTATTGGGGGGTCGCCATATTGGAATGCAAATTTTTCCCGATATTTAAATGGAATATAGGGTAGAGAAATAAATCTGCGCGACACATTTATTAATCCCGTTAAATATTTATTGGTAAAGTTTTTAAAATGTTCTGAAATTTAAATTTTGAACTAGTCAATCGTATCTCGAATGTTCATTTTGAATAAATATTTCTAATTAGAACCTACATTTAAATGTTAATGTTACGTTCTAAATTTATCCATTTTGATTTCGTTGATATAAGCTTTTAGATTTTAATTTTCAAGTTTGTTATTAATATTTACAGTTTACTTTTCAACTTTAGTATTTAAGGTTGATTGTGAACAGTTATTCTAAAGTTAATAACGATAATGGCGTCGAATTTAATGTTATAATTTCCACCAACTTTCCACTTAGGTACCTACATAAAATTGTAAACATTTTAATTAAATCAAGTACCCATACAAAGGTTGCCAGATTGGAATATATTTGTAATTGATATGTATAATTATACATATACTCATCTACAAATCCCGGTACATCTCGATGCATAATGGCACTCAATTTCCCTCCTCACCGGAGACAGTAATGAAGCAAATGAAGCATTATTAAATTGATATCCCGTAACTACTGTATCACTTGCACTACACTATTACAAAGCCCGATTGCACTAGTTTAGGTAAATGTAAGGTTTAATTCACATGATTGGCGTAGCGGTTAAGTGATTTGCGTTCTGCGTTTGGTGTCGTAGATTCGATTTCTATGACACCAAGGCAAGGGACATAGTGCCATCAATAGATATTTATATTCAGGTCAGGGTGTTACAAATTTCTCTCTCTCTCTACACGGCTTTAATTCTCTACCATGTACAAAAAAAATAAGACATCGACCATAGTTATTAAATTAATAACGACATATATTTTAATATGGCTGGTCTCTTTTATAAACAAGAGAAGTTCTATCTTTAACTAATGTTTAGTTTAACGCCAGTTAGCCACGAAGTTTTGTCCAATAAACTGTCGTGCCACTAATTAGCGCAGTTAGTGGAACAAAGGCGTGTCTCCGCCCGGAGTCCGCGTTCTGTACCGCTTTGATTATAAACTTCAATCACAATTATAGCTATCTATAGTACACCTACTAATATAGAGCTATGTTTAGTAGACTTTGTTAACTATAGAGAGGCGCTCGTAGCGCCTGTGTACTACGGTAATTGCTACGATCTCTAAGGTTAAACAATATCCCTAGTATGAGTTTGCTAACCGAGCAAATATCGACAGTATTGGTGAAGCGAAATATACCTGCCTGGTTTTTACGCCTGAAAGAATAATGTCAGGTACACAAATCCGTAATAATATAAATAATAATGAATATTAACGTAGTGTGGTAATGAACTATTATTATTAAATCTGTATTAGAATAACTAATATTAAATCACAAAATATTGTGTGTGTGTGCGTTAAGTGGAACATACCCAGTCAAACATAGCCAGTATCCTCATTAAATATTGACAACAAATCTAACTTTAGAATATCATATCTCTTTGGGTTGTGGAGGTCAGGTAGGCAGTCGATCCGTAGAAACCGATATTCAGCTGCATCCAATTGGATTAGAAACCGACCCCAACAAAGGTTGGAAATTATAAGGCTAAGGGTATGATGATATATATTATGTACTTATAATTTCAAAATGCACAATTGCACACACATTCAAACTAATTAAATACCATCATCATCTGCCTAGCCTTTTCCCAACTATGTTGGGGTCGGCTTCCAGTCTTACCGGATGCAGCTGAATACCAGTGTTTTACATGGAGCGACTGCCATCAGACCTCCACAACCCAGATATTGGGTTACACGGTACCCCTTGGTAAGACTGGTTGTCAGACTGGGGCTTCTGACTACCCGTAACGACTGTCAAAGATCTACAATTGACAGCCGGGGCCAACAGCTTAACGTGCTATCCGAGGCACGGAGAGTGATAATTAATTTATAAAACGCACATAACTTACGAAAAGTCAGAGGTGCGCGCCTTGGGTTCGAACCCGAGACCACTGACTTGCCAGTCAACGGTCACCACCACTAGGCTATCACGACTCTAAACGAAACGAAAACTAATTAAATACAAGGTAATAATATTTATATTTCATTTCGGTTTCATCTAGGCGTACGATGAAGATATTTATACTGCTGGCCGAGGAAAACAGATTTTAAAGTGAATAACCCGAAAAAATCTTCGTATACAGTTGCAGCGGGTATATTTTTGTATACTCGTCGCGGGATCCAATCTCGATTCAGTTGTTTCGTAGCGTTCGAGTACGTGCGGGTTTTACATGATTTGCTATGTACGAGTATTGTATGTATTGTTTAGCCTTGCTTGTTTTTGGTTGAATCTCAAAATTGTAGAGTGAAAATGCAGTTGTATACTTTTTGGTACCTACACATTTTAATTAAAATTGACTGTATATAAAAATGCTCTATTGTGAATCATTACTATTCTTTACTGTTAACTTCTGTATCTAATCTTAGCTAATTCAAATACCATTTATATCATATGGTATTTGAATAAAATGGTATCACAGCGTGTTGTTAGCGTCGTTATTTTCATAAAAAAAACAAGCATAGCATCAAAACATGCAAATCCTATTGTACCTGACAAAGTTTCGAAAAAAACCGTCGATATATCAATCTTTGTAAATCGGTCCAATAACCCGATACTGCATCATAGAGTTGTATCTCTACTAGATAAAAACACAGAAGTTCCATTGCGATAGTTCCACTACTATCATTGTTTTGTCGTTGCCAAAAAGTGCTAAAAAAGCTAAAGGCTGCTTAGAACAATATATTTTGGGTATCGTCGAAGGCATGCTACAATAACGCTTTAGCTAAAAATCTCAATCTCTATTTCGACAAATATTTTGTTCAGTGCATTATTTTTCTGTGCCTCGGGGAACACGTAAAGCCGACGCGCGACTCCTGTGTCGATGACCAATCTCTGTTGATATAAATTTGGTCCAAATGTTGTTACTATTTCCATCAATCATCAATCGGTTTTTATACGTTAAAGTTAAAGTTTTAAAAGGTTTTCATTTCTAGTTACCACTCCGACTTCTTATAAACTTGTGTAGTGTAACATCTGCAATTCGATCACAATCGATTGTGAATCGTAGCAATACATATGGTAATACCCGGCACCGCTTACAACGCATTTGTTAGGTACGTAGATCGATGATATTCCACCAAGCGATCTCTTTGAGGATCAACGTCTCTTTCCCTTTGTGGCAGACTCTTTGTGGGAGGAATTTTTGGTATAACGCATGCAAAATGCGACTCGAAAGTTAAAAATGAAGTTGCGGCATTTTCTTACCGCAAAAATGTCAAAGGAGGCACTTTGAGGGTAGAACTATCTGTGTATATCACATTTACTTGCTCTTTGAAACTTTAAAAGATTTTAGTGACGTCACAAGAGATTTTACCGGTTTAAAATTGTCTGTTCTCTTTTGTGTTTTCTAAAGGCAGAATCTATATCAACTATAAAACGGAATGACATGTTTCTAGGACACGTTTTCTTTACGAGTTTTATATGGTTGGCTTTCTTAGAGCTATCATTCACTTTGTGAATTGCTGCAGCGAAATGTTACTGCTATCCTGGCATTTCCATACCGTTTAGGTTTGTGCAGCACAAACATTCAAAATATAACAAATACTTGCTAACGTAATTTTACAAATAACTCTTTCCTACACAGCTGTTAAGTAAATTCTCGTAATACAATGTTATTAATCTACGTATTTCATTAATGTTCACTGTCGCTGTAATTTTAATTATATGTTCTTAAAAAGCAGTCGTTTCATCCCTCCGCTTTACTCCCGCTGTCATTTAATCCTGTAAGTCATCTGCAATTTTGTTGCTAAGCCGTGAATTAATAAACATGGAGCTGCTTCTATGTCAAGATATGGCTGATACACAGAATCTCACAGAATATGGACTTCATTTATATAATTAAAGTAGGTATTTTTTGCTACAGCTGCGATGCACGTATGTTGATATTTACACAACTGTTATTTTTATTTTTGTATATTTTATGCCCTTTTTATACTCTAAACTTTAATTTTTAAAACAATTTTCTTATTTTATTTTTCTATTTGTAGATTTTTTAAATATGCAATCATGATAGAAATGCAAAAGATTGCTTTTTTTGCCAAGTAAAACTAAAGTTGTGAACACAATAATACCGCGCTTCATAGAAAAAAATTATACACATACGGCTCAGATAATATTATACAGAATCTATAAAAACGTTTTCCTTAAAGTTTTATTATACAGAGTTGATATGACAGAGGGGCATTAAATTACACTGCGTAAGCTATACGTGTTTAGTATTAATTTGATACAGTACAAAAATAAATAGCGCCAAAAATGAGAATTTGTTTTTTTCAAACAAACTAAATAGCTTACAAATCAGAGTGAAACGCAAACATCCTGTGTAAATAAACTTGACTGACCTTAGATACTAGGTAACAAAGTGGCAACGTCGCACGCGCAGCCTCGTAGGTATCAAGGCGGGCGGGCGCGGGCGGCGGCTTAGGCCTCCGCTCGCGCTCTTTTATGTTAGGTAAGGTTTTTCAAGGAACAACAATCACAACAAAAACACTAAATTTTTAAATTCTCGATGTGTCCTCCATTCATATCAATAGGTACACAAATTATACCGACGACGGAGAATATTGTTATTTATTTTTCTAATTAAATCACTTCCCGTCGCTAAGCACTTTAATTTGTGAAATGCTAAAGCTGCGTTTTCACGGCATTCGCCATAAATTAAAATAATATCGGTGTATTCTGACACCGTGTAAGTTACACGAGGCATTGTTACACACAACCAAAGTTTAATTACGTGTCCTATCACAATAAAAAACAGTCACTCACAAAAAAAAACACTAACACTAAATAATAATAATCCCAAATTACGTGTCTTGTCACAAAAAAAAGAAAGATACTGTTTTAAACTTATTTAGTGTCCTATCACAATAGCAAAACAAAATAATTACGTCACGTATGTCCCGAAAGGATAGCGTCGGCGCACTGAAAAAACAAGTTTTTAAGAGGCCCCACTTACCCAATTACTTACCGATCTCAAAAATCTAGGATCCAATAAGAACACACTGACCTATTTCTATTTCTTTTACGCGCGAGATGATTCGCTATCATTGTCACTCTCGTAATGAAAGTACAGGTGTGTGTGTATTTAATGCTTCCTTGTTTACATTACCGATGTTTATTGAAATAGAAATATTTGGTTGTACTTGTGACTTCGGAGCGGCAACAACGTATCGTAGATTTGTCGTTTTGAGGTGCATGACCTATGGGTCTAGACATAATCAGCTGTTAGGAAAGATACATCGTGTTCAAACGGAGAAAAAACTTAAAAAATCATTTGCGACTAAACTACTGCTCCTATTTAATTGATTTTTGGTACAGAGCTTCAAAATGGTACCTAGTATATGTAGTTTAAAGAAAAGCCCCTCTGTCGTATCAACTTTGTATACCAGTGCAAAAAAATTAACTTAAACATTTTCAGATTACCATACCATCGTAAAATGTATCTTAGGACCTAAAAACCTCGATAAAAAAAACCGTAATCAGCTCTTTTAAAGCAGATCGATTCGCCCATTATTCGGGAGGGTTAGTGTCAATCAAAAACAGACTTAGCCATACACACGCCGGTAAAGTACCGGCGGATAAGAAACCCCCGATAAAGCCGGCCCTAACGAGTTCCCGCGTTACAAAGGCGCGGCTCCAACGTCTCGATTACTCGGTTATTCGTCTCGATTCTGACAATCGAGTCATTGTTCGCTTATCGATTGTCCGTCAGAAGGTCTTTGTAGGATTTGAGAAAACGTGTGCGGTTTGTTTTTTTGGTAGAAAATTTAGTTGTTTTGAGAATTAGATAGAATAAAGAGCTTAGAAGGCAAGAAAATAGTTACCCGTTACACTGCCAAGATTTGTAACTAGTGGCGTGCCTTACTAGGCACTTACTACTTACAGGAGTGCAAACTAAACGACCTTTTTAAAGGTTTAAAAAAATACGTAATATTGTTTAATAAATTTGTACGATAGGCTTTCAGACAGGTTGGCCTGGATTCGAAAATAAATATTGTGCCTGTAACCTATGGTATGTAACTCTGAATCTTTGAAAACGTAATTATCATTTTCATAAAACGGTGGAGATAAACCTTGTTGGAAGAAAACCAACATAGCAGTAAGATTTCTAGATCACATAAAGCCACGTCAAAAACCTCTGGCAGTTTACATTCTGAAAATTCTAGCCACTATTTATCATAAACATCTAATTGAATTTTTTTATGGGTTTATTTCACATTTATAATATGAATGTAAAATACATACATATGGATTACATAATATTACGTAATATACTTTGCAACATATTATGTAACCATAAAGCCATATAAAAATTCTTTCCTTCAAACATCTCATACCATAATTATTTTAATGAAACATTCTACTAATTACATTTTTACAGTCCCGTTAACATTTTAAAGGCAAATAAAAAAGTTTCGTCGGCCTCCGAACTTTTCAAATTGATTTCGCTCCATGGCGGGCCTGGTTCATTTAACATCTTTTTAATTAAATCAAAGGGCATCTAATCGTGGCCTTCTATCTGCGATCCTCTTTTCATCTTCTCTAAATATAAAAAAAAATGGTTTAATAAACGAAGATACCTTTTTTAAGAAATTGGAGCAGAAGTGTGTCTATATTGATTTTGCTTTTTTGAGTGGAGTTTGGAATTTTCAAAGTTTATTTTTTAGTAGGTATGGAAAACTAGGTAACATTTCACGCGTGAATCTGTATGTCAAATTGATTTTCTTTTTACAAATTTAAAAAGAAAGCTTGTCTTAAAATTAAATGTCGAAATAATACCTAAGTACATTTTATTTTAACAACAGACTAATTTATTTTTTATATACGAAACAACCACAGACAATGAATAATTTGGGCTTTACCCAGTAGGTCGCGAGTTCAAATCCTGCTCGTAATACACTTTCTTTCTTCAAAACGAACTTTTGTGTTTGCGTAATATGCACAAATACTAAAAAAATATGTTTACGTATTCATAATATTTCTGGCCCATCCGACTTTACTATTATTTTACATACAATTAAATAAAATTAAAACTGCAACTGTATGTGATAGGGTCCATTTTTAGCCCCGTAAATGTCAATAAAAACTTATTTTCTGTTAATTTTATTCATAGTACATGGTTATGTTCTATATTTTGAGGCAATACTTTTTTTCCTTTTTCTAAATAACACGATTATAAATTTTTTACCAAAAACCCGTCTTGACAGGGCAATAATTGAACACAACAAACTATAAATTGCATTTTTCACTCAACCTCACTCATGGGAAGAAACTTCAATCGTACACAAATATATTAAATGATTCTAAAAAGAGGAAAATATTATTAACCCAAAATTACCCGAGCGAAAAAACCGTTCAAATGTAAAAATAACTAGCAAGATTGTTATGTGGTTCTGTACGTTATGCCTGAGAGGCTACAAGCGTATGTTTACTATTAAATACCAATTAAATAGTAATAGGCTTGTGGTAGGGTTTGTCGCTCTCGCATCGATCTAAAATATTGTTTGTCAAACACTACCCGATAAAAAAAAACCGTTTTAGGGGTTAGGCGTTTGGTTTTGTTTATAACTGATCTTCACGCAGCTTCGTCCCTATAATTCTAATTAAACCTGATATCAGTGCATCTATCGAGTCCAAATATAAATAAATACCATCCAGGGATCTAAAACCCACACGATCAATTTCATCAAAATCGGTCCAGTCAATTTGAAGTGAAGTGTGAACTTTTGGCTATAGTTTTTTTTCCTATCTTGCCTGATTACTTATTTTTAGGTGAAAAAAAAACTGACATTGGTCGCAGAATAGACAATAACTCAGTTGACAGAGCGATCGGCGTATCTAACCAAAATATCGCAGATTTGAATCTTATTCGCAATTCGATTGTTTCGTTTACAAAATATTTTAACTCGTCGAGTTTGCTTAGTACGCAATAAAATATTCTCAGTAATGTAGACTCTGCTTAATTTTTTTACTGAATACAGAATTACAGACTACTAAATATAATTTAAAAGAAAATTAAAAAATATTCGTAACTACACCAATTCACCCTTATTAAATTCAACCTTAATAAAAACATACAATTATGTAAAAATCCCCCGATACAGAAAAACCTCAATTTTTAAACTAAATTTTCGTTCAAGTTACCTTTAAAAAAAAACTAAATCCAAATCGGTCGATCCGTTTGGGAGCTACAATGGCATAGATATACATATTTGTAGAAACCCTCTTTTTGCGTTGGAGTTAAAAATAAATTTATTTACAAAAAAATAAAAAAAACTGTGTGCTTTCAACGAGACAACTAACATACAGGTAACTATAATATTTTGTTACAATCGAATCCTGCATTAGTAACCCGCAGAACCCCAAACATTGGTACTTGTACTTGTCATAACAGCTGCGGGGCCCGACGCACCCCGGGGCCACAAAGAGGCAGGCCACGTTAAAAAGGCCTCCAATAATATTCCAACCCTTGCCAGATTATTTAATATTCTCTTACAAGACCTTTGGAGTATTTTTAATATTACTTTTTTCGTCAACAGGAGGTACTTCGACATTTGTATGGAGTTGAGTACCTATAGTATGTGTATTGGTACAGTTTATTAACTTTTTTAGAAGGTTATTATTAGGTATTACTAGTTTATCTATTTAAATAAATAAAATCAATTGCCAAAAAAGTTTGTCGGCGCGTCACTTCAAAGCGGCTTGCTTTTGATGAAGCTTTTTTTTTGGAATATTTTTTTTTGCACTTGCATTAGCAATTAATCCCAGGAGGTGGTGCTGCTGCTGCAGGGACGATAAGTTCAGCTAGTTTAATATAAATAAAAGGAGTATTTGACTGAATGACTGACTACTGTTTAACTAACAATCAACGCACCGCTGGACCTACTACAATTTTAAATAGTAGGAAGAAAGGATTACTAAAAATACCAACCCTAAGATGGTAATAAGTTCTTTAAAATAAGGTTTTTAAGCCAAGCTTTTGTATTGGAATTCCAAAATACGTATAATTATGCAAAATTTCATGTCCATGCTATTTGTCAATACCTACATATTTATTTATATCGCCAATTATATAAATTACAATATTTATCTATACCATCAATTAAAAACTGTCCTGACAGTGAGCTTGGTTATCCTAACAAGAGTTCGCGAGGAAATGGCAGCAATTCCAGTGGTTTAGTACCGAACGTTAGCGCACATTCTGAGGCGAATCTTGTGAAAAGACAGAAAATGTGAAAATATGGCGATGATAAACGGACATTTCGGGAAATAGCTGGCATATGTCGGTTGAGAAATTAATAAATTTATACAATTTTAACGCTTATGTGTGTATCAAGTAAACTGACTCTTTTGTATAAATAAGATTCAATACCCAAATTAATGTTTGTTCGCACATCGATGCAAAGCGGCTTGACTTGGCCGATTTATTTTGTGTGGTTTGAGTGAGTCCCTGGATAGCTTATATATTTACAATTAGACCCGGTAGGTACCGTAAAACCAAAGAACGGGTCAGCTAGCATCAAATAAATGTCTTTGTGTTGTTTCAGTCAAGAGATAATTATGTTACGCAGCCAAATGTTTTCTTGTTAAATTTGAATTAAGTTTGACAAGTTCTAGACAGACTGTCAATATACATTGACGCCATTGATACTTTTACTTTCTCCTCAGGGAAAACTAGCATATTATTGTGACATTTTATCCTGGGCAAAATTCCAAGCGTCTATACCTGATATTAGATATTTTAACCCTCGACGCAAACAGGGGTGTTATAGTAACAGCCTAAAGATATATTTTATGATGATAACAACAAAACAGACATCGTGTTGCCAATTTATAACTGATACAAAATTGAGGAAAAAGCCCATGACAATCCTACTAACACAGTATCTACACAATAAACCTAAATGTAAAAGTTTGTTACTCAATCACGTGAAGACGAAAGAACTTGGAAGTAACACTGGCTATAATGACATAGATAATGTCCTAGATTACAATAATTATAAAATATATTTTATCCCGGTGCAATCTCCTCGCGGGCAAAGCCGCGCAATTTTATTTTGAAACCATTTATTATCATTTATACAGTAAATCATAGAAAAATAATATATTAGATTACTACTTAGGTACCATATTATTTTTATAGTAGTGTAGTTAAGAATGGAGCTAAAAGTAGGTAGCAATTAGTTAATACTTTAAATATAAATTTCAATAGTGATATAGTTGCAGCAGCCCAAATAGCTATGTCCAAGCACGAACCCTCGTTGTCGAATGATTGAGCCTTATAACAAAATTGACATGGAATGTGAAATCACACAAAACTGTGTATCCCTTCGGAGGAACGCAAGTTAAGTAAGTTACAAAGTGGTATCAATTTTCATATACAATTCACTATCAAAGTCGCCCCGAAACTAGGAAACGTCACGTGTTAATGCTATCAAAATAGAGACACAAACAACGTTTATTAGATACTATCGACCTCAAATAGCGCCACATCAACGGGCTCAACAGCTCACGAAATCGTAACAACCAACAAAAAATAGAGGCGCAGTAAAATCATAGATAGTATGAAAACAGCCTCTAGTCTGCACTATCCATATATTTTATTCAGTAGCGTCAGCGTAAAAGCCTACGCCGACTAAATTCGCCGGCGAAATATTTTTGTTTTTCGCGCTACCCGCGTCGGTAGGCGCATGTTGTCTCCCTACTAGTTGGAACCAGATTTCGCTAGTTTTGTTTTGCGATTTTTTTTCCTTTTTTTAATTTCGCTTTTTTTTAAACGTGTCGTGATTTCGGGTTTCGAGGCCGTGTAATATTTGGCTACATTGTGTATTTTATTACAGCGTTTGGATACTCAATCAAGTGGAATTGGAAATTCCTGACAAAGTAGAGTACCTTTGTTTTATAAGAATGTAATCACAACTCACTTTTTATTACTCTATATTGTATGTGGAATCATCCTGTGGACCGTATATTTTCAAATAAGCGTGTATAACAAAGGAGGAGTATGTACAAATAATTCTGTCCACCGGTTATTCCCGTAGAATTCCAACAACGCTTATATGAGTTGACCTTTTTGGGATTGGAATTTTTGCTAAACATAAAGGAGTAGATGGAATATATAGCATCACGGTTATATACTTTGAAGGGTAAGGCAGACATAGAAACTTATGTGCATAATATTAAATCAAACGTTTAAAATAGTGACCCAACATAAATGCGACAAACTCCTACATTAGCTACTTTGTACATTAACTCCTTGTCGGTAAATCATTACTCACAAAAAGTTAGATATTGTCAAACTTATAATATGCCGATTACAACATGTAATAATGGATGACGGAGTTCAACAATTTTAGCTTACGTATCACTTAAATTAAATCAATCACAAATATACCTTAATTTTCAAAAAATAGAGTTGAAAATCCACTGCTGCTTTACAGAGCTTACAGTATCAATGAAAGTAAACAGCGATATCAAACCTTTTGTATAAAACAGTAGAGTTCAAAATCGTATGAATTTCATTTAATACAGTTTCCCACGTAAATCCAGGTTGGAAAAGGTCGGAGGTTGTATAGAGTTTTGAATAAGCAGAATTAAATATTACGTACTTGAGTATTCTTGAAAATGTTGCGAACTCCTGTTTAATCTGCGATGTTATTTAGATTAAAGTATCTAACAGTAATTTACGATTATTTTCTTAATTTTCTTTGATGTTTTCAAAACATTTTATTTTCTTTTCCACAGCAGATGCTTTGAAACTTATATTGTAAGTCGATGGCAATTAATTTACGTACTTAATTTGATGTCTTCTCCTATATAGTACAATAATTTAATATATACAATTAAGTACGTTTATTTTTCCATGACACAGACAATTAAAAATTGATAAATAATAGCTACAGTTTTTTTTATTTTAATAATGTCATATTATGGGCTACTCTTTTTATTATAGCTATCAACTTTGAGTACACAATGGCAACACTTTATGTTACGACGTTGGGTTTGTGCTAATAAAGAAAGAAGCTTCAATTTAAAATTATCTAAACTGACTTTAAAAATTACCATTGCAATAACTTAAGTACATTTTATATTGAACGTACCAACAAAATCTTTGAAAAAAAAAGTGTAATCTTTGTTAGCACCAGTTTGTTAGTTCCTTGTACTTTAAAAGAGGTATTTTATCATGAATGTACCAACAACATCTTGGTAGGTATTTTATTTTCAGCTATCAAACTTATATTGCCTGTCAGACATCAAAAACTTAGTATTTTTACCTAAATGTAAACCAAGTTAGGCTATTAAACTTACTCCTATATACGAGACAAGTAACTGGCTTCACTATGATTTTGCCTCGGTGACTCCAAATCTAACCTTACGTGGGCACATAGTGAAGCGATTTGCAACCTTATGTTGTAAAGGCTAAGGTTGGAATTTGAGTAATTTTACATGGTTTTTGCTTCAACTTGCACAGGTAAGAGATGTGGTACAAGTGACATGCTGTGAGCGAATTAATGGATGTTTTTAAAAGATTTTTCTTTGTTCTTATAGCCCGGAAGCATTTTGCGGTAATGTTTTCAAGAATGTTGAATAAGATCTGATTTTGATATGACTTAAGTAGTTTATATTTGACTTAAATTCAAACTCTTATCTCTTAATTTTAGTGTATCTTTCACTGATAGCCAAGTGGTATGACCGTCGACAAAGTATTATCCTTTATCATAAACCTAGTGATGTAATGTAAATATAGAATTCTACAGTAAGAGTTTGGTTGGTGCCTACCAAAGTTAGCTAGTCGAGGACATTTATGTAATATGCGCATTATAGACTCTACTTTTGAAGTAAATTCATTCTTTTAAATCGCTCATAGCTTAAATCTTAAACCACGTGAAGTTTAAGCCAGTGCTAAATTGTCAGACGCAGCGCGCAGGCTGTCAGATTATCTGACTGACACCTTCACGCCAGCGCTTCTTGGAGTGAGCCTTCATCGAGTCAGGTGGAAACTAAAACTAGCGCTGAATCGTCAGACTGCGAAAAAGTATGTTCATTGGTAAATGTTAGGAGAAGGCTCGGCTAATGAGGCTATTAGCAGCTAAAATATAATTAATTGTTATCCTATTATCACGGATTTAAAAGTCATCACATCATTTTTAAATATTTTTTTTAGAATTATTGTCTTGACACAACCGTTCGGTACAGTTACGTTTCAATTAAATGTTATCAATAAAATTCACGTATAAATATATACCATGTTAGTGATACCTATTGAAAAATCTTACTTATTACTTTACCGTATATACAATAACGCATTTAAACATGACGAACCAGACCACTACATCCAAAAAACATAAAACTGATCCAGATAATCACAATCGAACCGCTATGCAAATGTTAGTCGAATATTTCGTACTAATTAACACCATTGTAATTAATTTAAAACGTGAACACTAGTAATTGGCTAATTATTGCATTGCGACGCGTCTGTGAATTACCATGTCGCTTCAGTTTTGGATTTATTTAATTGTTGTACAAGCTTTCATTTGTTTTAATAAGCGAGGGATTTTCAGAATGTTAATATTGATAGGAATGCCTTTAATTTTATAAAAACTTTTGAGTTTTGGTTTTAATGGAAACTATGTAGTAATAAAAGTTAAAGTTTCTATACATATAAAGGAGGTATTAATGTACTGAACACTCACTTTTCTCTATTCTCTCTTCTTCAACTCATATCCACCCAATGTAGAGGTATAATCTATACATATAATAAAATCGTAACGAAGTAAAAACTGTACATTGAAAATTTTTGGAAAAAAGTAAATGCTACGTGTTCGGGGAACGATACTGAAGCCGAATATGAAGAAAAAAAAAACTTTGTCTGTCTGTTTGTATGTAAAGGGTTGGCGCAAAAACTACTGGGCAGATTTAGTTGAAATTCGGCAAATATACTTTTTAAATTCTTGGTCAACTTATAGGGTATAAATTATCACGTTTATAATTATGGGGGATGAGCAGTATTGTAGTAAGCAGCGTATTTCTAGAATTTGCTGCGGAATTGTGGTTATTGTTGAGAAAAATGTTATTAAATTGCAATTTACAAAATATTATCACGCTATATCCACGAAGAGCTAAACATTACATAACATAACATAATAATATCTTTTAGGAACGATTATTTTGACTACATGTCAACAGACTTCATAGCCTTCCGGTCGGGCGTACGCCTAAGAAGTGTAAGGCTTTGGGTTCGATCCTCAGTTCCGCAAACTTTTTATGGATTCTTTAGTATTTTTTTTTGTCATTAAAATTATGTATTTTTGTGGTATTTCATTCATAATGACTTTTATTACTTACCGGCTGAAACCCGAAGGAAACAAGCTTTTTAATATTTTTTCAACTTATAAAAAACGTTACCACTTTAATTTGCTTTAATTTATTTAAAACATAGTAGTGTTCTAGATGGCGTTAGAGTCAATTTAGATCAGCAGAATTCTTTTTTAAATATTTCAATTTGAAACCCGAAGGAAACAACGCGCATCGTGTGGAATTATACTTTTTAAAATTTCAGCTTATAAAAAAATACCGCTTTAATTTGAAGCATTAAAATTATTATTATTTAAAACATAATGTTTCCTTTTTCTTAACTAGATGGCGTTAGGAGTCGATTTACAGGAAAAATATTTATAACCACTGGCATCCTTGCAGTGATCAGGAGGCAGGGCAAAATTACAATTGTAGTAGCGTCTTCGGGGATTACTGCCACGTTGTTTTCTGGTGACAAAACAGCGCATACCATGTTTAGGATTCCCATCAATTTACAGAGCAACGAAACACCTGATTGTGATGTGTCACGGAATAGTGACAAGGCAGGCACTTGCTCAAGAATTGTTCTTTGATCGTATGATGGGATGAATGTATAATGGCAAACAGAAAGCAGTTGATGCGGTACACAGAACTCTACAAGACATCCGTAGGAACCAACACATAATGGGTGGTGTCACAGTTATGTTCAGCGGCAATTTCCGCTGAACACTGCCTGTGGTGACGCGAAGAACTGGGGCTGATGAGGTGAATGGTTCGTTGAAACGATTATTTTTATGATTCTGTATTCACAAGTTGAGCTTGACAATAATTATGGGTGGCTGAGTAGGAATCCACATGCTCAAGAATTTTCCAACTCAAAACGCCCAAAAATAATGAAGCTGCAGCAATCAATGAATGCATTCTTTTATAAATGAAAGGGAATGAAGTGTTTTACACATTTATAAACACTGTTGTCAATCAAGATGACGCCACTTATTATCCTGTAAAATTTCTCAATTCCCTCACTGCAAGTGGACTTCCGATGGACGTCATCAAGTTGAAGGTCGGTGTCCCGATTATGCTTCTTCGGAACTTAACATCTTCGAAATTGTGTAAAGGGACCCGGCTTAATGTAATTTATCTGCAGAGAAACACCATCAAGGCGCAAATTCTAACGGGTTTCGGTACTGGCGTGACAGTGTTTATACCACGTACCACTAATTCTCCATATTTATCCCTTTCTATTTAAGCGAGTGTAGTTTTCTGTGGGCGTTTGTTTCGCCACGATAATCAATAAGTCGCAGAGGTAGACACTGAAGTCTGCGGGTGTCGATCTCAGGACCAGCTTCTCCTCACATAGACAACTGTATGTCGCTTGCTCTCGGGTCACCAGTCTTGACTCTCTGTAGGCATTTTAGCTACCGAGAGCAAAATTACAAACAAAATAGTTGGTATGTTTGGTGTATGGTTCGGGTTTGATATTGATGCGAAACTTTTGTTCTTTTACATAGGTTTTTTGCTTTATTTGGTCAGACATTATGCAATAAAATATGCGAAGCGCACTCTTAACTTTTGCCCTATAAATTAGTTAGACTTAAATGTAAAACTAATCTTTGTTGGAATAATTGCTCTTAAATGTGCATAACGATATATTTAAAAAAATACCTCATAATATTACAAGTTTACCATAACAAAAATGTAGGAAAGTTCTATATATCTAGGTGACAGAGAATACATAATGTAAGTAAATTCTTAAATGAAAGCTAAATAATGAAAGGAAAAATTAATATATTTGATTAATTGCAATTATAGGGAATAACGAGTTAATGTAACGGCAATATACATATAATGTTTTCAATAATAAATATTTTGGATAATTTAAATGTTTATGCACATGTTTTGCTTATTAAATGAAAATAATTAATAAGAAACTCGCAAAAACTTGCGGGTTTCTTGCGGGCGGGACTTGAACTGTCATATCATGTCATTACTAATCTGCACTAATAAAAGTTTGTGAAGATGTTTGTTACCTAAGCACTTTTGATTTGAATAAAACTCGGTAAACATAAAAACCATATATCCTGGATTAACAAAAAATATAAATTTTATCCTGGTTCGACATCCACGCAGGCGAAGCTGCGGGCAAAAGCTAGTAATATAATATATAGGAATATAGGTTTTTAGTTATTAGTTTTAGGTATTTAGTTGAATATTGTAAAAAATATTCAATTAAATATAAAGTCATCACATAAAGTATTCTCTCGGAATAATATAGGCTTAAATTACGCGCGGGCGAAGCCACGGCTAATACTTATTATTTGCATTAATAAAACAACCAAAAATATTATTTAACAATCTTTAGAGTTTCACATCTCTCTCAACGAGTTTCAAAACAATCTAAAACTAGTAAACAATTCACAAAAAACCCCCTGTTGTACGCAAAGGACCTTAAATCCTTCGGCGATGGGTGTCCGCCAGAGATTTATCCGTCTGGCGTCCGACAGTGAGACAGGTGGACGCAGGATTACAGACATAAACTACGTAACATCTGCAAAACGTTGGACAAATCTGCTTATGGTATAATAACGCTGATTTAATTATACCCAAACCCTTAAACAACAATTTTAATCGCTGTATAGAAACTGTTACTACAACGAGGATTACCAGTCAAAATTATTCTTTCTGTCTTATCGTATGGTTGATGCACAACCTGGTGTCAGAGTTTAAACCGCCTGTAGGCCTCTGACATGGTTTTACACACCCTTGAAAAATCTCTCAGGTGTGCTGGTTTCATCACAATGTTTTTCCTTACTGTTTTAACAACTGATAACTTACGAAAAGTTAGAGGTGCGCGCCTTGGGATCGAACTCAAGACCTCTGACTTCTCAATTTATTATTAAACCAACGTGTCAAATCACGAACTTATGCAGTTTAGTGAAAACATCAATAATCTACACTAAAATTAACACCATCTCGCATTAAAAGTTCTTCTATTCCAACATCCATTACCTCCAAATCCAGCAAGATGCACAGTTAATTATGAACCGGAGGAATAGATCAGTCAAATTGTCCGACCAGTCATTACGCGGCGCCGTCCGTAATTATCTTCACGCATCATTTGTCGCGCCGATTAACAATTTGCCGACGGAACCCCAACTGCAGCATGGTTCATTGTACGGAACCCCTTTGTTAGTACCCCTAGTGTGATGTATCGTGGTGAAAACGGGGTTTCCAGATGATCAGGTTATAATTGAGTTTTTTTGCGATCTGTCTGGCCTATTTTTGGGACTATTTTTTTTTTCATATAATATGCGAATACTAAAGTTCGAAATATCAATTTCAGACTCCATGCTGCTTTGAGAATTTCCTAATGGAAAAACCCAATAAACTTTGCCCAACCCGAGGATCAAACCCAGGAACTCGTGCTCAGCACTCGCGCTTACTACCACTAGAATCATCGCATACATTTTCATATTCATAAATACATTTTCATATTGCACACACTTACATTATTCTCACGTAACATAAATTACTCTGTCAAATAAACATGACTGACAGTCCCCTGAACAATTCAAAACAAAAGTAACATATCACTTAAACAAAACAAAGAAAATACTCATCGTTATCCACGCCATCGCCATTCCAAACACAAGTACCAACAAAAAAGTCAATTTTAATATAAAGTGTAACTCCATATTACCGTTATCACAATTCAATCTTTCACGGCACAAAAGAAACTTTCGACTTACAAAGTCTTTGTCATCCGCGAGAAACAATAACAGGCATTATTTCGAAACAATTTTCATCATTTTCGCTATTTCAAGGGATTTGCTTAGTGTCGGGGAGACGAGTAGGACGCACTTTGTACTGAATACAGTACACAAAGTAGCGTTGTGAAGCTTTGTAGATTTAATATTATTTTTTGGGGTTAATCAGCATTTTATTAGAGGACAAGTTGGCTGTCTTTTTCAAATAAAAATCTTAATTTTTAACAGACATGCCCTTTTTTTTGTGTAGAGGAGAAATGCGCTCTAAGCATTAACCGTCCCGTTTGGGATATGCGAGACGATTATATC
This sequence comes from Protodeltote pygarga, assembly GCA_936450705.2. Classification (NCBI taxonomy): domain Eukaryota; kingdom Metazoa; phylum Arthropoda; class Insecta; order Lepidoptera; family Noctuidae; genus Protodeltote; species Protodeltote pygarga. The sequence goes on along the minus strand of OW388264.2, from coordinate 13,810,845 downwards.
GGGTACTAGAGTCACTCTTTCGTATAGTGACGGGAACGCAGGAACGCAGGCTGTTCACATGCTTCCGCTAACCCGTCGCGGACGTCCGTTACCAAACCCTTTAGTTATAACACGTCAGGACACTCGGTCGTAGTGACAACCATGAGGACCATGTGCAATGGGCGCCAGACCACAGACTTATACCTGAAAATTAAGCTAAAAATACATGAATTATAATAAATTTGCTTCTACTGTATCCCTGCTCTGCTGGGTTAACCCTACTTTTTGCAAATAAAAGTACGAAAGAGCAAATCGTACAATCGTCAAGTGTAAAACTATGTTCTCTCCAATTATTAACCGTTCTAAGTTATTTAGAATAACTAACAGTATTACAATAACAATTTAAATGTAAACCACATTAATCCTCTGGATGATGGGAATTGTTCGAGCTCACTAATTAGCTATAATCAACGCTTCATTAGAGTTCAGTAAATAATAGATTACTATATCATGGATTAGACCAATTTGAATATATGTGTATATGGATTATTTCTCAACATCTACGTACATAAATGTTATATTTATAGTCGTAGATATAAGAAACTCAAATATTATCTTTAGAAAACTACATAATTATAATCTCAGTTTATTTGCAAAAGTAAAAAACTTTAGAGTTTAATATAAGTCCTTTGATTTCTGGACGTTCTTGGCCTGTATATAGGTCTCTTAACAATATGACGTCACATGTAATAATTTCATTTGCGCCACATTCGTCTGACCCAACACGAAAGTCGCTAGCAAATCAAATTTCCTCTTCTCTTGCGGGCACCACACAGAGAATTTAAACAAACAAACTATATCTTTATGTTTACCCCGTCCCACGACAATATTACAAAACATTCTGCTTTTATGTTGAGCTTACTTTTGTTGGAATTATTATTTGAAGCCATATCGTTTTGTTTTTATAGTGCTTTGGATATAATAATTTCCTCCTAGCCGAATTTTGTTCACGGCGGCGACACTCAACGAAAGAAGTTAGTCATCGCACAAATGTATACGCAAATACAGGTGCACTCTCTATTCTCTCACTCTCATTGCACAATGGGACGGCAATCTGACACGACTTTACGTGCTCTCCAAGGTACAATGTTCATTATAATGGACAGGAAAAAAGAGTGTTTATGTTTTTTTGTCGAATCCTGTAATGGGAATGACGATGATATCATTACTTACACTTGCACTGCTCCTGACTACATTATTCTATATTTTGTAAGAATGAGATAATTTGACAAGACACAAATTTACTAAGCTATTCAAAGATTCTAACCCTACAGATAACAGATAAAATAATAATATGTAAGTACGACATGTAACAAATTACCAACAAATTTTTCCTATACAATACGTTCGATATTTATCTCAACTTCGAGTTAGTCACAAAACAAATATTTCTTTTTTAAGGTATTTATATTGTGACTTTCGAACTTTTTACTTATTAGAAGCTACATAGCAACTATATTTATTAAGAATTCGGCGAAATGATTAGAGCAGTACGTAAGCAATTCTTTTTATTTTTTGCTTTGCGAGTCGCTGTCTCAAAACCCACACGAAGTTATGTACTGGTTATTTATAATTCGGGCTTTTATTAATAAAAAAATAACGGTTTTCTCTTGTATTGAGGACGCAGTAATATACCTAAATCATTCTACGTTACACAAACACCCATACCGGAATACATAATTGCCGATCATGCACCTCATTCGTTTTCAGCTTATCTTATTTTTTACCTGGATGCATTTGAGGCTGCGTTGAGGGTATTTGTAGGACTTATTAAAAAATAAAACGAAACTAAAGATTACTCACAACACAAGAGAAAGTTTAAATAAAACTTTTTTAAATCTAGAGTTTTTTCAAATAGCCGATTTACCCGTAAATCCTGTCAAAGCTAGAGTGCACACAAAGTTACAATAGTTTATTTTTAGTTGTGACCAAACGTGTGCGTATTACTAAATGGGCCTTCGTGACCCGGGCGAATTGAAACTACGCGTGGCATCAACTCTGCAGTTTAGGGTTACACGTCAAATCTAATGTCGCTTGTGTGAGAAGGGACTTGGTGTTGGATTACGAGATGAGGAATTATGGTATTTAGTAACAAACGTTAGGTGTTATACTATTTCGACATTATTGTTGATGTGACACCCCCTCTAAGTCGCTATATTTGAAAACAAATAAAATTCTGGTACGGCATGCCATTGCATTCTTTCGATTTTTTTTAGTTGTTGGTGTGGTTGATGTGGTTCATGCTAAATGTTAACCAAATAATATAACAACTTACTAAACCATTTTTATTTACTTATTTATCACGAGCAACCAAATATTAGAAATTGATTCTTGAATAAATTTTTAGGTAAAAATCACAAAACTTCACTTACACTTACAAAAACAATTAAATTATCATGCCATTTTATTTTCATCTATTCCAACCTTGCATTGGAAACTATCTACAAAATGATGACTATTACAAAATGTTGTTATCTCCAACAACAATATTAGCTTAGTTGGTATGCATAGTAAATTCTAATATTTTCCTATTTTTATCTTAATATCGTCTTCAATATTTACAAAGGGTTGCTGTTTAAAATGCAAACGTTTTTATGCAAAAAACTGCATAAACTTGAAACAAACAATTGAAAACTACAGGAGAGTCGTCTGTTTATCATAAGTACTAAAATTTAAATGAGAATGTATTTCTTTTTTTTATGTAGAAGCTGAGAACAGTTGGCTGATTACAATCTTACTAATATCAAAAATTTTTCGTGCTCAAAATAGTGAATTTTTTGGAAACAACTGCACATAACTTATAATTATAGTCAGAGGTTTCAAATGGAGACCTCTGGCGTGTGTACAACGGTAATACCACTAGACTATCAGTGCATTGACTGCCTAGCGGCAGAGAAATTATAGTATTACCTAGTGGTAACCCTATGTGCCTAGTGGTGTTAACTAGTTTGACCCTTGTTATCATTATTCAAGGAAATAAATATACTTACATTACCATCCCTGTACATATTCCAAAATATATTGTACATTCGCAAAAACATAGCTTGCTTTCAAAAAAAAGAGTGATATCCATAACCTTAACACTCGTTACAAGGACAATCTTGTAGTACCTGGTTACAGACTTTCTAAAACCAGCAATTCATTTATGGGTAATTGCATTAGGTTCTATAACAAAATTCCCTCTATTATTAAGGATTTGTCTGATACTAGGTTCAAAACAGTTGTCAAAGGTATTCTTATGTCTAAAGCCTACTATAAAGTAAAGGATTACATTGAAGACAAAGATGTGTGGCGTACTGCTTCCTCCTGCACACTGCGACCCACTAGCGATGATTGAATTTCACTTTTCAAAATCAATTTTAATTATGCTCTGACACTTTATTGAATCTTTGGACATATATTTATATTGTATAATAATAATATGTGCACGGTTGTAATTATGTGAGCACCATGTAGTCCCTCTATTTTAGTTACTATCAACGTGATGATTGCTGTGCAGCTTGGGTATGTCATGCTCACGGAAATGTTCTGATAGCGGTGGCGTTATGTGTCGGGTCGCCCAATTCCCTACAATATGGTTGAGTAGGGCGATGGCTGATGCATGCGTCATGCCCGTGAACGGGTGCCGTCTGTTGGGACTGGTCAGCCCATAGCTGTTATAGTGATTTTATCAAAAGTATATATGTATATCTAAGGCGCGTACCTATGTTTAGTTGACTCGCATTGTTCTCACATAACATCTCAGAACAATGTATCCAAAAATATTGTAAGCCATTATTTAAAAGAGCAACCATGGAGTTTCTTGCCAGATTCTTCTCCATGAGGGGTAGGCTGCCCTTGGAACTGGCAACTAGAGTCACTCCTATAATAATATTAGAATTATGACTATTCATAAGTGCCTAAAACTGGTCTACATGAATAAAAATATTTTGATTGATTTTGATTGATTGATTAATAAATAAACCAGCCTATAAATGTTCCACTGCAGGACAAAGGTTTCTTTTCATACAGAGAAGGAACGAGCATTAACCACTCCGCTAGCTTACTGCGTGTAGGCGATTTCACTAATATTATTATTTTCAGGTTTCCTCACAACGTTTTTCTTCACCGCTAATTAGTAAAGTCTTAGATTAACTAAAAAGTACATATGACATTGAAAAAGTCACATTGGTACATGCCAGGTTCGAACCTAAATGCCCTGTTTCTACACAATAATAATTATGATAATATAGTATAGTTGTTAATCTACAGAATGTTGATAACAAAGAGTCGAATAAATCTGCTTCGAATGGTTCACTTATCAAACAATATAATCACGTGTTACATTTATGTAAAAATAGCTAATTCAAATTCAATCTCATACGCCTTGTTAGAAGTATGAATAAGGGAGAATGGGGGCAAAGGCGGATAGTCCCAGGTCACAATAGCCGCACCGGTGTTCCGAGCAGAATAGAAATGAGGGATGGGCTTCAATGAAACCGGGATCCGAGAATTGGGGATTTTTGTAGTTGTGCATTTTATGTGAGCTGTAGTTGAAACATTACACGACAAACCATAGTGATGCTGAAAATAAGAAATCTGAGTGTGATAAATCGTATTAAAACCTGTGAGTTGTAAATTAACAGGCTTAATCTACATTAAGCCTGTTAATTTACAACCAGCATAATTTTATATAATTTGCAGACAATTGTACTATCGTATCTGAGTTTTTCTATTTGTCAGTCAATTACGCGTGAATTGGTCGGATTTCAGTGAAACTTAGCAAAGATACACAAAATCTTAGAATAATAAATACTTTCAACCTTATCTCCATGCAGGCGAAGTTGCGGGAAAAAGTCTTGCAAAAAACAAAAAAAAACATAACTTTAAATATTAACTAAAAGAAATCACTACAAAAATCGTGAACATACTAAATTTACTTTTAAATTCTAGACTATCCCGGAGCGTCCCGTACGCATCCCATCACTAGCCAACACGATTGAATCATACCGTTTTGAGTAGATTGTCGCCGACCGACGCGACGCTACGTCGTCTTCAGCGAAAAGAGCAAAAAATATATAACGTTCAGACAGATCCTGGCCTCAGTTGGCGTTAATGAATTCAGCGGGGATATTTTTAGGAATCCCGGCGTTATTGAAGAGGTAAGTATGCCTACGATGTAAAATATTAACAAATATGGTTTATTTGCAAAAGTGCTACCAGGGCTAGAACATTACTATTCGACCTTAATAGTTTTACATAAAACACTAAAAACCTTCGTGATCAACATAATACTTTCTTTTTGCGTACACACAGGAATAGAACTCCATAAAAAAAAAATCATTTACGGTTGGTGTAAGTTTGAACCTGGCATGTAAAAGATAAATTAATTATCACCTGCTCCGTGCTTCGGAAAGCACATTGAGTTATTGGGCCATTGGATTATGAAGATCTTCGACAGTCGATACATGAAGTACCTTCATAAAATCCTAACAACTGATCTAACAATAAAATATCGTACCCCTTTGGGTTGCGGGGGTCAGATAGGCAGTCATTCAGTAGAAAACTGATATTCAGCTGCACCTAGTAAGATTAGAAGCTTATCCTGCCAAAGTTTGGGAATAATAATTCTAGGAGGATGATATTGGTATTTTAATCAGAAGGAATTACGGATATATGTAATACATTAACGTACATAATTAGCTTGAGTTAATTAACTCGAAATACTCCAATAAGATTAGGTAAAACATTCATGAACAATAGAATATTACTAACGATAATATAATTACTTCAAGTAATGTTCAAAGCATGTTATAATGTAATGTATAATATAATGTTGATATTAATTAAAGCTCTGTAATAATATTTGTTCGGAATATTAACATTTTGTCTGACAAACAAATGTTTGTAGTAACTAATATCTATCTAGATAATTATGTTTTCTTATGAAATAGTTATGTTTACTGATTTTAATGTTTCAAATTAATGGTTTTGGCAACACTGATAAAGCATAGAGAATTATATGGTTTTTTTATATGTATTTACCGCCTTCGTCTGTACTTCCTAATTAAATGTCACATGTCATTTTTAACAAAAAATAGGGGTGGTATAAGTTTGACATGTCTGTGTGGCCGTGTATATAATATGTATGGTTGTGTGTCTATATGTCTCATCTGTGTCTGGCTGTGGCATCGTAGCTCCTAAACGAATGGCCCGAAGTTTTTTTTAATTTGAAAGGTGACATGATCGATGATTGAATAACTTTCGTGATTCATACTAATATATTATTAAATACTAACGGTTTTACTCACGGATTGATTTCGGGCACACCCAACTAGTTTCGGGCTCAAACGGAGTCCATTTTCAAGAGCGGACGAAGTCGCGGCGTCGTTGGACCTCACTGGGGTCCGCGCAGGTGTTTTATGACTAGCTTTTGTCCGGGGCTTTGCTCTCATGAGTCTTATATCACTCACCAGTCACCGGCCTCTCAATGCAAAAATTACGTCGTTTTGTTAAATAGAGACAAACCAATGAACACAAATTTTAAAATAGCAAAGATACAACTAGAAACGACATTTAGATCAACGAAGTATATTTATACTTAAACTAATACAACCTAACACACAAGTATAAAACGAAACGACTTAATTAATTAATTAGGAATTCAGTTCACAACCCACCTAGACTCGACAGTAATATACGCATGGCTTGGTTCCGCTCTATAATTCTAAAGTAAGTCTAATTTATAGTGTGACTCTAAGTCTGAAGTCAGGGGGGCAATTATCATGATCGTTTGTGAAAATAATTGGGACCTTTGACGATATATTATTTTACGTACTGGCTTAGTAATGGCGGCAGATGTAAAAAATGTTCAGAATAAAATAATATCGTCTTAGCTGAGTTTCGTTTGCAGCGGTACGGTCAATTTCAATTGAAGCTAACCGATACAGCAGATATTATGGTGAACTCATTATTCCATCACTCTCGTAGTCCAATGAGACGGCAATCCACAGACTTTACAGCTTTATATGCTGTGATTTTAATCGTCTTAGATTCGAACTAGAGAGCTCTGATTTGCCTGTCAAAGGTTAAATATACCACTAGGCTATCACTTAGGGCGAGTCTACTATACATTTTTTCTAAGCCCGATCAAAGCCCGACGTACAAATGTAGTAATAAAACAATATTCAAAAGTTTTTTTTTTGGTTTACGTCCATTTAACGCATCACTGCTATCAATTCAGAATATAACATGTCATAAACTTACGAGTAAACTAGCAATATCTAAAGTCCGAATTCTCATTAGTTCTACAGCATAAACTATACAATTGATTCTCAATATCGATTAAGTTTTCAATCACCATCTCAACAACGGAATTCAAATGTAAAGCGTCAGATTCACGAGACATTGTCCGCACCACAAAGATATCAATACAAGAGCAATTATAGCGGGCACAATGCTCTACCGATTCTATTCGATGCTGTAATCGATCTGTACCGATGTCTCGAGAGATCGTGCCACTCATATAGAGAAGGCTGGATAAGTCGTCAACATATCGTCGGAGAGATGTAAAAGCCAATAAAGGTATTATAACTATTCTTCGCAATTGCAACTAGATGAGACCGTCACTGGCCGGATCCTGTGCCCGGGATGGTCACATTTTAAAAAAATTTACTCATGGATATTTTTTCTGTATTGTAGGAACAGTTGTATGTTATTATAAGTACATGCACCAACACCTAAATATAATGACGCGTGTAGGGATTTATACACTTCAAGCCCAGAAAGCGAATCACTTAACTGCTTCATCAATTGCAGCGACAAATGGCAATGGGTTTTCCATAATATACATAGTATAATTCACGAAAGTATTTTTGAATCAAGACCCAGTATAAGGCAAGGGTAAAGTCGCGCTTCTTGTGACTTGCAACTTTTATGAGATTTTGTTTGGAAAATATAGGTTGGCCTGTAAAAAATACCAACTTAGCCGATAAAGATTGTAACATAGCATTTTCAAGTTTAGGCTTCACCACAGTCAGGCAGTTATTAGTGTTTTCATGGACCTACCTATCATCTCGAACGTCGGTAAGCCTCTTGGTTTCATAGTAATTTACAAACTTGCGTCTTCCAGTTTCTCTTGATCCGTGGCTCGAACACTAGCGTTGAATAGGACGATTGTTGTGGACTGATGTAAAGCTAAGATTTATCGACTAGCGTACATCTTAAGAATGTGCTCTATTTTTGTCTGTAACTAGTTCTTATTGAAGTTTAGATTGTGTTCGGTCTGTCTAGGAATGCGGGACTTAGAGGTTTGGATTCTTGAAGAGTTGGTATGTGCAGCTGGAAGATAATCTAAGTTGGTTAGACATAATGGAAATAGCGCTTCTAAAAGCTAATTTCGTTACAAAGTATTTTTTCTTACCATAATCAACAACTTAGTATCAGAGTTTAAACCAAATTAAAAAAAAACAATTCACAAACAAAAGAGAAAATATTACTGAACTTATTTGTCTTTACCTATATTAATGTGTTCATGTAGATTTATAGGTATATTGACTATTGAGAAAGCTTGTATCATACGTTTCCGAGAAAGCCATTACCTTACATGCTAGTTTTATTAAACCCCGGCCCTGTCTTAGAATTCGGGCGTTATTTTTACGTTCCTTTCTTTTACGACGTTTACGTCACGTAATAAAATCGTTGATGGGTATGTAGTTAAAGGGGATGGGCAGTAAAGTAAGTGAGAAATGTACCGGCTGGGTTATTCGGCTGTTGACCACGGCCTTCTTTGGCGTTGACTTGGTGCGGAAAATAAAGTTATTTCATAGGTTATTATAGGCTTAGTTTAAACTTTCACGGTTTTTGACTAAATATCCCAAACTGAATTTAAACAGAGATTAGCAAACTACGCAGGAGATTTATTTTATATTATTCTAGTTTAATTTACTTACATTCTCTAATTCATCACTCTCTTAAGTTTTCCCGAGAAAAACAACAATAATGTTCTTATGATTAGAGATGGCGCCACGTGACTTTTGAATCATGATTGAATTTTATAGACTTGGACTATCATATAATATGTATTTAAGTACCCTTCGATCATTACTTATGGCCATGGAATATCTTCTGTGTTTTCATATTATATATATTGAGCTACCGATATTTTAACCCTATTGAAAACGCCATGCGTTTTTCCTGCGATTTCTTTCAAAAACAACCCACAGAATGACTTGACCATACGTTAGGTTAGGTTAGGTTAGGCAAAAAAAAAGAAAAAAATTTAAGAGAAAAATTGCAAAGTCAATTCTGTAAAATTTATATAAATTCCAAGCTCACGACATTTAAAAAATAAATTTAATCATATCACTAACCTACCTTTAGCAACAAAGTGACATCTTAAGCATCACGAACGCTAACTTAACCCCAATTTAATAACGGCATACCTTCACCCGGAATGAGAACCTGCATTCATATCTCAGTGCATATCTCTACTATCTTACAAGCAAAGGATTAAATTTCCTTATGCAAGCGGGGACGTGGTCCGGAACACCGGGATCTTTGATTTAATAACCGCTACGCTCCGGGATTTATTAAAAATCCCGGGGCAGAGCGCCGCTCTCGCAAACTCTTTGACGTTATTAAAAGCATCGATTTTACAAAGATTTGAGCTTACTTTAAATTAAAATCTTTGTGTGAATGTGGTGGGATGGAAATAAAAATGAAGAATTGAATAATAATTTGCGTTTTGTTGTGGAATAGGAAAATTGCGAACAGATGTTTTTGATTGAATGTTATGAATCATGAAGGCTTTCTGATATTTGAGCGATATTGTATAATGTATATCTCAAATTGAAATAGTAATGTTAACACACTGCTGACTTCGGAAAGTCAATCATATTAGTCACAGAAATTATTTGAGTTTGGCTTTTAATTATAGCTAGAGGTAACATTTGGCGATGTATTTAATCGATGTATGTACTTTCTTAGTTTTTCAGATACCACTGACTAACGGTGAAGGAAAACATCGTAAGGAAACCTGGACTTAAAAGTCTGAAATCGCCATCAAGTAGTGGATTAGCGTAGTGATGATTACTCGATCCTTCTCTGCATGTGAAGAGGCGTTTGCCCTGCATTGAAACAATTACAAGCTGGTTTATATTATTATTAAGAAGGATATTTTTTTATAATTACAATTTAAAAGGTTGGGATCCTTACGTGCTCCACTCGAGGTCGATGTTTTATGATATTTTTTCTGTAGTATCTATACGATGATTTCAAAATATTAAACAAAGCACTGCAGACTGAATTTTAGCACAAATTTTTGGCCCCACGTTGGGCGCCAATATGAAGGTTGTGATTCTTGCGTGCTCCGCGCGTGACTTTTTTATTTATTACTGTTTTTTATAATGTTTTGTTTTACATCAGATGAATAAATGTGATAAATAGAGGACGGCATGTTTTTTATAAGGAACAAAATCCTTACACAACTTAATCTAAAAGAATAATACGAGATCGATGATTGCTTGTATCATCATGGTTCAAATCTGCACCACACTGCACTTACCAATATAAGTGTCAAAAAAACGTCTTTCGGAGTAGCTATTCAAGAGTAACTTATACTATTTTATTATTGTTGTAAGTGAAGTGTTAATCTGACAAATAATGTTTTTAAGATCTCAATTGCATTATACTAAACTTCACTTACGTGTTTTCGTGAATTAAATCCGACTAGATTCAGGCTGGAACCCTTTGCAGTGAGCTAGCTAAGCCCTCACATGGCTTAAACGGACTAAAGCGGACTGGCTATCGAAACACTTTGAGTATACCTAAACCTACCTTTGCTACCGTTTGCTGCTAAAACGATTAAAAGATAAACATTCGTATCTAACGTTTGGCACCTTTTATCCATATTATCTATACAAATTTTTGAATATACAATAAAGCAATATAAATTTAAAGATTACGAACACTAAAATTGCGAAATTAAAAAAAAAACGATTACAAGCGGGATTTGAACCCGCGACCTACTGGGTAACAACAACAAAGAATGAACTGATTTCTATGAAATTTGGCAGAGAAATTAAACTGAATCTGAAGCAATTTATATAACTTTTTAACTATACATATAATATAACTCAAGCAATACCGCGGTAGTTTTTTGTATTTTTCATGATGATTGTATTGCTTGTGATTAAGACTACAAATAGCCCACCTAGCGGACCGATACTCCAACGAGCATGTCGCATGTTCAAGTCCCACTTGATGTTGAACATCTCTTTCATTGTGTGACTTTGAAGTCCGTATCGCATGCGTAATAAAAATATATAAAAAAAAATTTAAAGTTTCGGATATTACTTCAATAAAAAAAATACTTTTGCCTATTTTTATAACATCAATAATTTTGTACGTGACATGGGACCAGCTAAAGCACTCCAGTGAAGCCAGACAAATAAATTTAATTTCGATAGTCAATGTTTCATAAAACCACATAAAACAACCGATAGCCGGTGACTGGGCATCGAATCGAACTCTTTTTTGACTCGATACAGCCAATTCATCGTTAGCCGAGTACTCTCCACAGCGAACTGTGTCCGATCAATTAACTCAATCCCGGGATATTCCCGGCCTTTCAATGCTCTATTCGATTTGATTTAAAAATTGAAACTCTGTTAAATATCTTTATAGTAACAATTTTGTGAAAGGTAAATTTTTCGTTTTTATTTTGCAGTTATCGGTTTATATAAATATTGTTTATGTATTAATTATCATGGTTATTTTTGTACTAAAAAAATAACCTTTCTCGTCGTCCTTTGGTCGATCTTTGTAGCGAAAGGGTTGGGTATAAGTATTTGCTATGTTATTTTCGGTTGGCCGTCAGCTTTGGTTCACCAGAGCTAGTGTATCAAAGTTGACGGGCAACCTTCTTGATCTGTCCGTTTGATCTTTAGATAAGAGATGATAAGTGCTGGCAGCTGGCAATCATTAGGTTTAAGTACCCTTTATTACTTTGTATCGGAAACACTTCGCAAATTGTCTGTAGAATTTAGTACTTTGTTTATTGGAGAATAATAATTAAATATTAGTTTTTTCCGTAGCATTGCCTACAGGGTTCTTATTTTTCCGGGATAAAAAGTAGGTACATCCTAGATCAGTCTTAGATCCATTAACTATATCTATGCTTGCTCTGTTTTAGAAGAAATACAATTTCACATTTAGAATATTATTAAAGGTAAGTCTAGATTTAAAAATCCCACTATCTATTAATAGTATAGCAGCGAAATTATTATAATTAATCTTGTTTATATCAAACTATAAAACAACATTATAATTCACCCAAAAACTACCCCAGCTCAGAAACAACAATAAAAACCAAACAAGACATCAGAATATTGCAAAAAACGCAACTTTTAGCTTACGCGCATAAAGTGTCGTCGTTAAAATAACGGTTATGACTATAAATAACTCTTTATTTATATCAGTGTTACACGTGAGGGAACAACGTTATTTGTTACCGTTATTTCCCGTGAAACGCGTTTTGAATTGTCAAAGAATTGTTTGTTTTTAGGCGTTTTGCTATTCGATCGTAAATAATATTGTATCATTCAGATACAGATGGGATTCGATCCCATAATCTTCGTACCGTACCGTAACCAGTCGAAATTTCAAACCTAATAATACTAATAATATACGTGTATATAATACTAATATACGTGGTAATATCTACCGGAAATAATCGTATCCAACTCAGTGCTCCAAACGTTACAATCAGTAAGAAAAAGGACAATCGAGATCTGGTACTGGTCTCACTTATTTTGCACCGATATTCTGTGAGAGTATCTGAGAGTAAGGGGTAGTACCTACCTATCCGTTTTGCTACCCCTATCGAGCCTATTCGTGCTAAAACCAACATGGCTCTCCTGTATAACTGAACTGAACCGTGATAATACGTAATACATGTCATACAAGTATCCAACCAAAAAATTATACCAAATCCAAATAGAGAGCACAGAGACTACAAAATCACAGACAGACGCGAGAACTGTTCCGGAAATGAGATCCACATACATACATACGCCGTGCACCACAGACATACAGAACTTTGTATTCTAGAACGCTCTTCAAGTTTAGTCCTAATATATATATATATATATATATATATATATATATATATATATATATATATATATATATATCCTACTACTATTATAAAGGCGAAAGTTTGTAAGTATGGATGTATGGATGTATGGATGTTTGTTACTCTTTCACGTAAAAACTACTGAATGGATTTGAATGAAACTTCACCACAATATAGCTTATACATCAGAATAACACATAGGCTACAATTTATCAACATATCATGCGGGCGAAGCCGCGGGCGGAAGCTAGTTTGACATAAATACGTTACTTGAGAACTGAATCGAGGCTAGAGTTTGTATCTGATCAATGTAGGTTAGTTACAGAATATAGGCTTCCTATTAATTAGGCGTCATGGGTCATTAGAAGCATACAATATTTTATCATAATTTACATTGGCATAACGCAATTCAGCATAATATTATTAGGCATAAATAAATGTTGGCATAATAATAATAAACCAGGTTAGAATCCACACCCACGTGCTTGCAAAGCGGGTCCGTAACCAATGCGCCACAACGACACTATTATGTCTTAATAGCTAGGGTCTTTTTTATTTTTTATTTAGGGGCATTGGCCTCCAAAAATAGGTTCTTGAAGAAAAAGCAATTTCCACTCTCTCCAGCCAGTTTTTGACTTGACTTCTTTAGACTCTTTATTGTGTCTTCCTCTTCCCCTTTCTCTTAAATCTTCATAATATACTATATTATATGTAAGTATAATTATAGAAAACGGAAATTAGACAAGCAGATACTTCCGTCAGTTGTGCTAATTAAATTCTCTCATATAATTTAATATCGCGTACAGATGTCACTACTTATGACAATCACGTTAATAAATCGCAGAGTGACGTCACTATTTCCGTTAAGGAAAAGCAGCAAATATTGGGGAGACACAAATATACTTAATTATGTTAGAATTAACTTGCATTTGATTAGCAAGGGAGCACACGGCCACACGCTAAATGTAATTAAATACTCTGCCTTTTCCTAAAGTTTAAGACAGTAAATTAAAGAAGAGAATTTTGTTAGTGCGAACAGGATAACGAATTAATCGGTTGGTAAAGCGGCTGGGGTATTAAACTGGAATTTCGCAGGTTTAAATCCTGCAGTTATCTTTTATTCTACAAAAATTTGTAATTTTCATAATATTTCTATTTCAGGAACCCTAAAGGCTAGCGCATACCAATGCTTGGCATGGTATACAACGGATTTTAAATTTATCTTTGAACCTTAATAGGGACCTACTTATCTCATTAAAGTAAATTGCTTGGAATTGCTTGACTTTCTAAAAAACGTATCGTTAAGGATTTTTTTCTAAAAGACATTACTACATAACCAAACCTGAATTACGTTTTACCGAAGAAAGTCTTTCATTTGTTCCCATGAGCGTCATAAAAAAGAAGTTAAATATTATCACAAACACATTCCCCAAAATATATTTTTATCTAACCGGATTTCTACCACATTAGACACATATCTCACAAAATAAAAAGCCTTCAAGTCAAGAAAATATTTAATATTAAAGATCCAACTGCTTCAAACAATTTTATTTAGGATAACCCAACTGAGTCTAAAATATCTAGAAATTGAAAGAGCACTTACATATCAAACGCATCTCGAACTGGCAGGGTTATTGAAATTCACCAATAGAATTTATTTATCCGACCCATATTCAGGTAAGAGGTATCACAGACCGAATACCTTCTGCAAAATGTGCGACAAATTCATTTCGGTGAAAGCAGATTTTGATAGCATTCATGTATGACATCGTTTTAATAATCTTGTTTTATATTCTGTAAGATGATTAATTCTTAAATATTACATCTAATATGAATGACTGTACATACAATTAATGCAATATACAATTAATGGAAAATACCTTTTCAAATTTAATAGGTAAAATTATAATAATTCGCAAATGTTTCATAAAAAAAAGACAAAAAACCTTTGAAATATAGTGCTAGTGACAAAAGGAAAGAATTGCCAAGTAGAAAAGAATGACCAACCAAAAGAAGTTAGAAAGACTAAAAGAGAACGGATATCTTAAGACAACAGATATTGAGTATCTATTTATGACAGAAAAGATAAAAAATGTGGCTGGACACTGTTTCGTTCGCATCATCTAGTGTTACTTCGCCTCGCTTAAATAACCTAGATGTACCTCGCCTTGACCTTGCGAGAGTGAAGTGGTAACATAAGATGATTCATGCCTGATACCAATTGAAAAAAAACTTAATGTAAAAAGATATAAGTACAAGATTTTGCAATTAAATAATATTAAAACGGACGTGGTACAAATTGTTTTCAGCACAGTTTCTACTGCCGCGTTCTCGTCTAAAAACTTACAAACCTCAGGCCATTCGAAACTATACGGGAACTCAACTCAAACAAACTGTTCGTCTCGGTCCGTCTTCTGCTGCTTGGAATATGAAGAAACATATTTTTTTAATGAATGTAAGCATCAATACAAAAATACTGACTTGTCAAAGAACAGATTTATGAATTTGGTCATTATAGGCACGGTAGAGTTCGAATCATAATTTGAATTGAAATTATGATTCGAAATCGTAATTTAAAAAAAAATTGACACAGATATGCACTGCGGGAATTGGAAATATTAGTGTTTGATTTTTTTTTATTACCGATCAGTTTATTATTGGAAACATAATTATTTGCTTGATTTTTATTTAAAGTTCTAATCAAAAGATTATAATTTCTTGTAAACATTATACTGTTAGACTGAGGAGATGATTATTGGAGATTCTTTTTATTTGAATAGTTGTACCCACAGCTACACATCAAGCTATATAAAGCAGTATGAGTAAGTTCGCATTGTATTGGCTCTTCATACAACAAGATGTCAGCTTATACTAGAAATGTATAGTTTGATGTGTAGCCATCTGTACCTACTCTGAATTTTGTATCAGCAATTCGATAGTTACAATTTTATTTAACCAATAAAGTAATATATATGATATTGTTTATAATTTCTCGACCGTTGATATAAATTAATTAAAATTAAGGCTAATTATTCGCTCAAATCCAATACCTAATAATAATTACGTTACTATTAATACCTAAACCCCACAAATCGCCAACATGGATCCGCGTCCAATTACCAGGCAATTACAGCGTCAGTTGAAAACAAACAGCACTTGTTTACACATCGCTGGCTCACAGTGGGGTTCCCATCTCGCGCTCAATGTATACGCGTCGATGGATCTGCGGGCTCATTATGTCGTCGATGCAACTTGCGATGCATGCTTTTAATTAGAGATAAAAATGTGGGTATTTATTATATAGCTTTGGCTGGTTATTGAGGTGCATTTTTTATGTAAAAAATAACAGCGCAATATTTTCGTTTCAGAACGTCAGGTGTGGTGGCGGGAAAAGGTTTTTTTGTCGGCAATTTTAAAATTGTCTCAGTTTTAGGTTTTTGGCGAAATATTTGTACAGCGTGCGAGTTTATAAAATATATGCTAAAATTACTTCGATTTTGCTCGAACACTCGTAGTAAAAGACTTTTTAAATTTAAAGCTTAAATGTTTTAGAACTTGTTTTGATTTGGTTGTTTATTTCATAAGATTTCTTGCGGACACACCGTTGCGGCCCATATAAAATTTTGTGACATTTGGATGGTAACGTAACGACATCGTACTTCGGCTTCTTTTAAAAAAAAAAAGTGGTAGATACATGTTGGGCACAAAGTTTCAGTGCGAGCTGGTAGACTACACTGTCTGTCTTTATATGTATAAAAAAAAACCAATTAAACGAATTTTTATTTTATGCCATTTTTTTATTTGAAAACATGTTTCGATCAAGCTGAATTTTTTAAATCTTGTTTTCCTTAAATTGGTTTAGTTCAATGTGCGAGCGAGATAGCAGATTAGCGAGTATCCGCGCCTTAAGACCAGGAAGCGGATTGCTTTATGGCTTCCCTATTCGTGAGATCATTTTGTTTTTGTAAAATTTTTTGCCATAGTACATTTATGTCAAATAATATCAAGATATGGTGAACTTTCAGATTCAGTCTCCCATCTCATTTTAAACCGCGTGTTACGAGGTTAATTTCAATTATTTAGTTTGGTTTAGTCACAACCCCTTCCACCGACAATCACATTAATAAAACCTTTAGTATATCAACCATATCATGCTTATTTATTCATCGTCCCACACTACAGCAATGTTCAATGTGGCAATATTATGTAATTTAATGCAAATATAGTGGCGAATAATGAGGGACGGCGGCTGTGCGTGCACGCTGCGGTCCCGCTGCGCGGCCGCTGCGTGACAACTGCGGTCCGCCGCTAGTGCAATGCTACTCTGTTCATTTTAACATTTTATCATTCAATTTTGGGATATTTACTTCGTTGGTGTTTGTGGATTTATTTATTTTAGTCCGTGTTCAGTTCATTTTGGTTAGTGCGCCATGTGGCGGTGATATGCTGCTCGTATCACGCAAAAATTCTTATAGTTATAAAAAATAAATAAGTCAGCTTGTAACTGTCCCAATGGGCAAAGGCCTCTTCTCATACCGAGAAGGATTGAGAAAATCTGTTTTAAAGGTCCCAAGGGTCCACTCTATATCAATAATATGAAAAGGCTTATTTCTAACTTAGTAAATGGTAATTTCTGTAAATATCGATCAGAATTTGAAAATTCTTTAAATGATAGAAATCTAAACTATTACAAACATACATATTATAATGTTCTATAAAAAAAATGGTCAAAATTAAGAGCGATAGCTAGTCCTATTGGAATATTATGATAACTTAGTCTAAATTACAAATCAAGTCTAGAGAAAGTTATTACGCATAAAAGTAAACATTTGTGAGATCTAGATTATACGAAATACTATTATTAATTCTGTATTGTTTCAATTTAATAATTAATATCATGATATTATGTTTATTTAAGGCATAATCAGTGGTGTGTTTTCTTAAGTAAATCTTATTTTCTGCGAATTCATCATAAGACTTGGTATTAATCTTATTTTAGATAAATCTCAAGTGAAGCAAAATTATCATTTATTTTCATTACGAAGTTTTACCCAAAAATTGTAGTAAATCTGATTTATATAGACAGAATAAATTCGTCTATTTATAACATTAAATCTGAAACTGCTTTGATAGGTAGGTACTAACAATTAATTAAAACAGTATGAAGAGAAGTTTATTGATTCTTAAAGTTCTATTTTTAAGTAAACGCTATGTAAAATGAAACAACTTTTACTATTAAAAACTCACGTCAAATTATTATTTTTATATAAGTGGGTCTAATGTATTTGAGCAACAAACTTTGTCTAAGAACCTGCTCTGAAGTCAAACGTTATGATTCCAAAAATCACATCAAAATCGGTTAAGCTGTTTTAGAAGTTATTGGACTATTTGTAAGTGTTCTTAGTTACCTTTTGAGCCCAAACGCATAAATTCCGATCCGAAGAAGTTAAAAAATATAGGCCACGAATAAATAAATATAAATAAAATAAACTCCAAAAATCTGTACCGTATAATAATATAATTAATAATGTATCTAGGTATAAATAAATACTACCAAGTACCAACCTATACCAACGTTTTATTGAAAATCTCTTCGCAAGTGTAAGTCACAGTAAGTGTTTAAGTTGTTCGTCAAATATCGTTAGGTGCGGTCATTATTAGTGCAGTGGAGAGCTACTCAAACAGCACAGGGGCGGACTGGGGCGAAACAACGCGCACCGGGGCGCAAACATTATCACTCCTGTGGGTATTCGAGTTTGATTCACGTGGTAATTATGTGTTGAGAGGTATTATGGAGGGTTGAGTGTGATGTGTAGGTACATTTGAAATAATGATGAGTTGTTTTGTTTTGAATGTGTGTTAGACTGTTTTGAAAAGATCAACTATTTGTAAGAAATTTAATGTATGGCATAAACATAATTTAACAATTAATGTTTTAATAAACAAAATTTTTAAGTAGGTGGTCAAACGCGACTGCCTTAAATAATTTATATTTTTAATTGCGTAATTGGTGGCCTCAAACAATTGTTTTCATTTCATGTTTTATTTCTGTACTAATGATTTTATTTTGTGTTTCATTTCTGTGATGACCTCAAACAATATTCGTCTTTAATTGTATCTTTAATATTGTTTGAGGTCATTTCTGCCGCATGAAAGGTGAAACGTAATACTTTACCTTTGATTCAAAACCAAAGCTCCCATTTTTTGTACATTTTGCACCCGAAAATAGAACATGGCATTCAAATTTCACGGTCTGTTGGTTTGTTGTAGTTGGAAATTTTCAGTTTGCGGTTAAAAGGGACAGGTGTTCTGAACCAAACTCGTGAAGAAGTTGTAGCCAAACTTGTGACAGGGTAAGACACAAATAAAAGTCTTGCGGGTTCGGCTGTTAACTTGGCTTGTTTGGTTTCAATTAAATAGTTTAATGGTTTGTATGTACTTAGTGCTGAGGGAAAGTTCGTCCCGTGTGTTGGACTTTGAGATTGAAAGATTCAATTTGAATTTGGTATGTTTTTGGTTGATTTTTGAGTGTAAACTAAATGTTTAGAAGTGTATTCCGATTGGCTACGTTATTGATTGAAAAATTGAAACATGACAGTCACACAGACAGACAGTTAGGTTAGGTGGTGGTACCTAGTGGTTACAAGACATGGCCGAACCTTACGTATGCAGATGGACAGGCGATGGATTCTTCCTTGATACCACAAAGTGGAACACTAAATAATTTGTTTTTGCAAAACAAGTATTCGTTTTAGTTAATAATTTAGCTTTTTTGCCTTTAAAAGTGTAACTTTAGTATAAGTAGCATCCTGTAAACAGATTCTTCTCTCAAACGGATCTGCATCAAACTGATTCTTCTCTCATTCCATCCCTGGCTGTGAGCACTTAAGGCCAAGTTTCTTGACTCATTGAAGAGCAACTGGCTACTGTGAAAGTTATGGCGGCGAGAATATCCAAGCGTATAATTACTGGTATAGAGCAGTTTGGTTCAAGAAAAGGGTATTTACTTCACAAAAGAATGGCACTACCTGGACTATATAATATTCAATAAAAATGTCAATTCAATAAATTTATTTAATTTTGCGTAAAAAAAATTCATAAATTTTGCTTTACCGAGTTATTTTCGATAAAACAAATCTTATAGCCGACCAATATATTTCAAATATTTTTAAAACACTCTTTTACAGCCACAGTTAGAATTGGCATAGGAATACATAAATGTTTTACTGGTAGAAATTCAATTTTGTGATTTTCGTAGCAGAAACGAAACTCAAAATAAATAAAGTCATAAAAATGGGCTTGTTATTTTCTAACTACACCGCGTTACACGTTACCTAGTAATTTAGACTGGGATCCTAAACAATAGCTTGTATTTTGTTTCGTGTATATCAAATCCAATATTAAAGTTGAAAATTCATCTTTCTAGACCGATCGCATTGTTCTTACTTGCCAAATTTTACGAGAAGGATTGAAACAAGCCCTAATTATAGTTTAAGAACAAGAACAGAAACATCACTCAAAGTTTGTGATCTACTTCAAAGTCTTACTGAGAAATCATTAAAAATACAACAAGTGAACACCGAAGCTAAAGTAAATCAAATATATCGAACCTTTATCATAGCAATATTGTTGTTTAGAAAATAAAAGGTAGGTGTAGGTACTTTTATTAAGAAAAACCAGCCAAGTGCGAGACGGACTCACGCACCAAGGGTTTCGTATCATTATCTATATAATATAAGACACATTATTATAATCTTTTTTTTAGTTTCACCTGTCCCGCCGTCTATCTGTAACCAAAGCTTAGTATTTGTTGTTACAGCGGCAACAGAATTCACTTTTCTGAAAATTTCAACTGTCTATTTTTTTTTTTGTCTACTAACTGTCTAGCTATCACGGATCATGATTTACAGCTTGGTGACAAACAGACGGACAGTAGAGTTTCAGTAATAGGATCCTGTTTTTACCCTAAAAACAGTCACCTATCAAATCCAAGTTAATATCACTCAAAAAACTATTCATCCCGTTCAAAACTCAGGTAAACAAAACATCACACTATAACTAGGTATATAAACTTACACACTGCAGGCCACTTGCCTGTAAATAAAATAATTATTTTGTATTACAGACCTCCCACATATACCTCACAACCTTATTGTATCGACATAGAATTGAAAATCGTTTGACATCGAGTGTAAATATAAATTTGTTTTGTTAGCATAGTAAAGCCGGTGTCTGAATATTGGAGGCAGCATCGAGGCAGTCAGAGCCTATCGTGTGTACACGCTTTTACGTTTTACTTTAGGGTTGTGGGGTTTAAGACCATATTATAATAAAAAATGATTGTCACCGCTGACCCTAGGCTGTCTTCTATGAGATTGATTAGACAAAATACACCAGAGCCCTAATTGAAGCGAGGATTGGCTAGAATTTGTGTTAAAACATCTTGCGGTTTTTGCAATATAAAAGAAGTTAGAATTTAATTATTCTTTTGTTTTAGTTTTCTCTAATCTAGATTTTTATCTCATTCAACCTTGCCGCTTCTGACAGATAAACTAGGGATGTGTCATGCTTGTTATATAATTTTGTTACTGTCTAACCATAATGTCATTTTTCGCGATATCTGTTTTAGTTAGGATGGTATTTAGGTTTTACATGACAACACCCTCTTTCCGCAACATAGGCCCTGAGCCGACAGATATTGTTACATCTAAAAATACTAGATTTCCGATTGAATTTTTAACAAGAATCTCCTTCAAAATAAATCAATCGCGGCGATATAATTTCACAAACGAATATAAAAAACAGTTCAATGGTTTTATTGACTGCCTCGTTGTTCTAGTGGTAACAAGCGCGACTGCTGAGCACGAGGTCCTGGGTTCGATCCCCGGGTCGGGCAAAGTGTTATTGGGTTTTTTCATTAGGAAATTCTCAGTAGCAGCACGGAGTCTGGCATTGTGCCCGGTTAATGGCAATAGGCTCGCCCCCTATTACATGGGACTTATAATAAAGCCGGCGAAACGTGGGTGTACTGCACACCTCTGCCTACCCCCTCTGGGGAATACAGGCGTGAGTCTATAAAATAAATAAATAAAGTTTTATTGTTGCATATAAAAACAATCATTAATTTAGAAGATAATCGCCAAAATTATATGTGCTTGCGTGTGGATATATATTTTTGCAAGAGAGAGAATAAATAATTACCCTTTGTAAAAAAAAGATTAAGCTTTATTTCTTTAAGTTTTCATTTCTCATTTAAAACTTTACTAACCTCCCCCAGAGTTGGTATAAAAACATTTTTAATTTGAAAACTAAATGAAATACTGCTATTGTTTCACTAAAGTTATATTTATAATATCAATAAACAGATATTGGCTCAGCCTTCTAGATTGAATTGTTACTGTCGATTCTAAGTACCAAATAAAATTTTATCTGAGAATTCCACGATTTGAACGGAAAATTGTTAAAATGGCAGAACATAAATATGTAAACTGTTATGTCTTTTTTATGCTAAAACAAAACGAGGAAAAACAAAGAATAAGGCGTTGTTCATTTTCTGACAAGTAATGTGTTGTAAAGTTGACGGAAGGACTTATTTATTTGAGCTTCTCACGAAATATTTAGTCTCTAAAAGTTTACTTCAAAGTGATAATAAAAATAATGAAAATAAAATAATAAATAACAGTAATATTTAAATAAATAAACTTTTATTCTTAAAAATTCGTCACAACCCTACCCACTACCCCGATAATCCGCCTCTAGCCAGGCTATCAAGGCGTTGAATTTTTGAAATTCCACTAGAACCTCTTCGTTGACAGCCCTACTGGATTGAACGTAGCACACAACGGCCGAAACTGTACTACTGTACACTTCAGTTCAGAAAAAGACTTGTAAATGTAGATTTTTGCGTACACGAGGGTCTGTATTGTGAGAACCAGGCTTTATAGTCCCGTTCAATGGGTAAACAAGGTTTTAGATCGCAAATAGTCGCAATGCGTTTGTGAATATAGAACTTGTACGAGTAAATAAGTATTGTAAAAATCTTTTTTCACATTGAACAGGAATGGTATCAATGTAAAATAATGTTTTGTAAGTCTGAAAACTTTCAGAAGCAAAAACATTGATCAATATTTAAACATGTGACACTAGGCGTGAAAGTCCAATTCATAACCACTACAACAATGCCGATATTACGTCGTCGATATAAAGACTTTTACTCGATATAAGAAGATTTTACCTTAGGTGTCGATACACTTTCTTCCAATCCAACATAAAGACAATAATCTGTGCCTGAGTAAAAGGATTAAAGACAAAGTACCTACCAGTAGGCTGAAGTTAGCGGAGATTATGGTAATTGCCCGGGGGATCTGCGAAGTCGAATCAGCAGCTTTTGTACCGTAGATCGGCGAAATCGTGAGGTAACTTCGGTAATTGACCTAATTTCAGTTTTAGCTGACCAAACTCTTTTTATTAAGATTTAATTGTCACTTGTAATTCGTACAGTTTTGCGTAATTATTACAGCAATTACTAAACTTGCTGTGTTGCGAAAAACTGCAACGTTAAAATGAATGAAATGAATAAATTATCCGAAAGAGTAGGGCAGAGAACTGTTTTATACCCACATAATGTCAGTTTATATTATGAGTAGTATCATTTTGCAAGAAAATTGCTGTACAATGTGGATATATCATATGACAATGAAACTAACTCGAGCTCGAAAAATGGCATACAATGAGAAATTAACTGTTCTACATAAAACTAAAACTCATCGCCTTGTGAAACTGTATTCTATTCGTCACTCGAATTTATTTACCGAGTAAAGAAAATCATCCGTAAATAATAACCATAAACTTACTCCAATTTATTTAGTATTTCATTCTCCAATTTCCTCATTTTTCTTGGAAGAGGAACTATAAATCGTGTCAGTTTTCAGGACAAGCGAACACAGGAAGGGCCTTAGTGAGCAATCATTAAATTCGCATCACAGAGGCAGAGACAACAGCGCTTCCTGCAATATATCGCTTATTTCCAAACGACGACTTCCCGGAGAAAGAAATAGCGAGGGAATTACCGGAACGCGGGGGATACTACCGAAAGTCGATGTTAAGTCGAAGATCTATCACTTTGTGTAACTCGAATAGTTGATTATTGATTTTTGAGATAGAAAACAATGAAAGAGAATACTGAACATAATACTTACTATAGAGATAAAATATAAATCTATAATATGTATTAATCCATACTAAAAAGCCATACGTTGAAATATTGTATATATATTTATGTAAAAATGGACTTCTAATATTCCAGTCTATTATCGTAACAAACGAAATACAAATACACATTAAGAAAATAGAAACAAAGAACAAAATCTATAGGTAATAATATATAAATATATATATATATTCTTAAATGTCTATCTGTGACTGTCTAGTTAAGGATCACACGTTGCTACAAATAGTATATGGCCGATAAAATCTGAAAACAGCTAAGCACTTTTCTTCCTCAACTGTCAACTTTTTTATTAAGGAAAAACACAAAGCGATTATCGGCTGAGTTTAGTTAGTATACCCCGCAAGAACAACGGCCCTGGGTAATCACCCTGGTTGACGACAAATAGGAACTTTATTCAAATCAGCACAAATTTATTTTAGCGAAATGACAGCTGCCAGCCATTTGCTTTTGTTGCTCCACAATATTCTTCAGCCGCAATTATTAATTTTACCGCTCGGAGTGTGATTGATTGACTCGTAGAATAAAAAAAAGTAAACCATTAAGAAAATTAAACTATTATTATTAAACAGTGTTTTTAGTTTATGAAGTAGCAATGAATGTATATTTCCACGGCTTAGTATAACATTCTACCAAAATTCTCCAAAACGATAAGTGCGCTTTTATTACTTCTTCGAAATAAACTCGGAAATTCCTTCATTTAACTTTACGCTACATTTGATACTAGCAACGCCATCTTTGCGGTCGAGTTGGAAGTCACACTACTACCATCTAGTGACAAAAATGTGAACATAAGAAGCTCCGATGCTTTGCTACGTCAGCTGAATCACGCACCAAATAGTTCTGAAATGTTACACTAGATGGCGCTTTTACCAACTTTACAACAAAAAGGGCGAGCGGGTAAATTTTAATGCGGCATGTGCTGAACAATAATGAATCAATTCAAATAACTTTTATTTTAAACGCGAACGCGGAGAAACATAAACAATAGCGAGAGACAGAGACACCAATAACACAGATTACTCAAACAGTAGTAAGTAGCCAACACAGTTTCACAGTTAGGAAAGTAATTTAAAATTGTAACTGTGTAATGTCATTCATTTATTGCATACATGTGGTATCTTAGGTGGTCATTATTTTGGAAACAATAAATATATAAATAAATATCTTAAGTTTAGTAATTAAGACCTTATACAATTAAATCAAATTTGAATACAGGTTACACGCAAAAAAGAATCATTTGCGATTAACAAAGAACCAGTCTTATAGACAACTAGAATGAACTCTCCAAGCAATTAGGTATCTTAAATGAACTCTGAAACTTAGCTCTAAACTGGATAAAGTTAGCCTTCTCGAAAATCCGCCATTAAAAGTAGACAGTTGTAAGTACAGAGTAATAATTACGGATGTCTAACTTCGCAAGTGGACGAGAGCCACGCTAGGCAAAGTTGCCACAATTGGTATCTACTGAGAAATAACTTTGGAGACTTCTTTGGCTACAACTGGGATCATTTTAATTAAATTCGTTGAGAAATTCAAGTTTAACTTTTGAAACTGAGCGTATCTTGGGAATTTACTTTATGGAGTAACTAAGTATCTGGTCCTGTTTAAATGTTGACTGACTTTATGTTATCTAAATATGTGGTTTCGATTATATATTTGTTATTTGTATGTTTTTCTTAAACATAAAATATTAATAACTATTCATATAAATATAGTCATACCATAGTAGTATGTTGCCCCATCTAAGATACCCACCCTAATATAGTAAACATGACCAAGCAGGAAATTGTATAATTCTGCCACCTAGCGGAAACATCGTGAACTTTCATGTTTGCAAGCTCTTGTTCTGTGTACAAACACTCTAACTTTGGTGGCGCTAGTCACGTAAGTTCAACTTAAATCCACTAGAAGGAATATTATAATAAATAATACCCTGTGGTATTAGGTAGTCTTAACTATTAGTGAAACAAATTACTAAAATAAAATGTAAATAATAAACTGGTGAACAACATTTCCAATGAAAATAAAAGGTTTTCTTCCCTTATTCTTGTTTAACTAATTGTAATTTAGTAAAATTGTGGAACAACTAAAATGCCTGATTAAATGGCTTGAAGGAAAGAAGGTTAGTTTTATATTTAGGCTGACAACTATAGAGTGTACTTTGACTTAGCTTATACTTAACTTACATAAAACTTTTGAAAATTAAATAGAAATAGATAGGTTTGTAAGTCGCTGTATTTGTGAACTTAGATTTTGCTTAGCACACACTAAGAAGCATGCGAAGTTAGTTTTATAAATCATGATCTTGCAAGTTAAATCTAAGCACAAATTTCACGCTAAGTGTTTTTTAAAAAGTAATTTTTAGAAGAAAATCTTGAAGAAAATCTTGCTCTTCAACGAATTTTTGGTGTTTTGTACCGTCTCTTATTAAATCTTTGATGGCATGGATGTGACGACTTGCTTTCATCTCTTGCTTAGCAACCGCTTAACCAACCAGACAGGCGTGGTGGCAAGGCGAAACAAAAATAATTTTTTTTTTGCAAATTAATCTTCATTCTGTAAAAAGATCTATAGGACAGTGTATCGGTATGGATGACGTTGAGTGCTTCATAATGAGGCGCGAGTGACTAGCGCTGGAGTAGGTACTCGCATTCAACACTAGCATACAGTACTAGTTTGTAGCACTTGCTAGGGTTGCAACTTTGTTTAGAGATAAAGTCCACGTCGACATTTTTATAGCAAATTAAATGGAATTATGTTTTCTTGTCAATAATTTTACAAAACGATTCCCCTCGAGTCCGTTGTGGCGAAGGCTGCATACAACTCGATTCTTACTGGCTTCCCACAGAAATTTTTTACAGTTTTTCTCTAGTTTGTCTCCGGCTTACCTCTTCCAAAAATTGACTCTTCGCCACTGCTGGCTCCAATCATTCCTTTCGGTTCTGAGCATTTTCATTGAATATTATTATCGCATCAGTTTAATCATAATCTACACAAAGTAGCGGAAAAGTTTAGTTAAGAAAGGTTTATAAAGGCTAGTTTTTACCCGACTGACAGGAAGGGTTATTCAATGAAACTGTTACCTTACTTTGAACTAATAAGCAAAATAAAAATGCGCTTGAAAAATATATTGCCTACTGGTGCGTATTCTTTTACTAAAACCTGTCAACCCTGCCCACGTTAGAGTATTTCCACTGTTGCCAGGCAGGGGCGCTCGCGTCAATTTTTTCTGACACGCTCGCCATTGTTAATACAGTTCGCCGAAATTGTCGAGTTTTGCGAACCGTAGCAATTTAAGCAGGTTTTTTATTTTTTATATTATTTTAAGTTTGACACAGTAGAGTAAAGATGACGTTTTTTTACTGTACTGTAAGATGTACCTAGTAGACGCAAGTGCAACTATTGAGTAACAAGGATGGTAAGTGAGCACCTCCGCTATAACACATCAGCCTTTGGCATTAGCGTATTGCTGGCCCTTGAGAAGATACTTCCTAGGGGGTTGATACTACCCCGGGTGATCCAGCCCTTTCAAGCTGAAAAACAGGACGTATAACTTAAAAACAATCTAAGTATATTATACCAATAATTTTCCCCTTTATATAAGTCTTGTTTGTAACTAAGAAAAAAACGATATATAAACGTTGATAGAATATCATTTGATAAGTTGTGTAGTATCATTGATATTATATACGGATAATTTCCTTGTGTACTATATATTAACGTATCGGGAACCTGTCTTCTTATTGTTTGATTTTATTGTAAGTACCTTCAACAGTCAGCAGAGAGAGGAAGTTCTTCTCTAAGTCTTACCTGTAAAAAACAAAATAAAAAATATTATGGTTTGTAATTGGTTTTTAACCGACTTCAAAATGGAGGAGGTTCTATGTTCGGCTGTATGTATTCATGGCAAGTCAGTGGCCCCGGATTCGAACCCAAGGCGCGCACCTCTGACTTTTCGTAAGTTATGAGCGTTTTATAAATTAATTATCACTTACTCCGTGCCTCGGAAAGCACGTAAAACCGTTGACTCTGCGCCTGATCTCTCTCCAGTCGTGACGGATTGCCGACCCATTGGACTATGAGAATGAGGGAATAGAGAGTGCACCTGTGTTTGCGTACACACTTGTGCACTATAATATTTCCTGCGTAGTTGTCGAATCTCCATTGAGATCAGCCGCTGTGACCGAAATTCGTACAGGAGGACATAATAATTTTCTTGTGCCTTCTATATTTGGGGTAATACCCTCTTAAATGACCTCTGTCCATCATTTATTAGAAATACAAACATGATATTAATGTATATTTAATAAAAACTCAACCCATTTACAAATGCCGACATTGCCAAACATCCGATAAACCAAGCAGTTGTCCCACTCAACATATTCCTAAATCAACGCGCAAATAGGAAAACTTAGAATCCCTTTCAAACATTTTTTATACTTCACAAACTCCTTCGAACTTCACAACTAACTCGAAGGCTTTACTTCGTTATGCCGAAAAATTTCGCCATCACTTGACAAAGCCTGAAGTTCAGTGAGCAATCGATTCTGGAGTGAGGTGACAAGTGTGTGGATTTTTATACTTTGCGATATTTCTTTTAAATGTTTAATGCTTTAATTTGTTTTTTTTTATCGTATGGTTGATGAACAACCTGGTGTCCGAGTTTAGATCGACTGTAGGCCTCTGACATGGTTTTACACATCGTTGAAAAATCTCTCAGGTGTGCTAATTTCCTCACGTTATTATAAAACACATGAATTCGAACTTGGCAGATCAACGGTCATACCTATAGGCTATCCCAGCGTACCTATAAATAAATAAATTTGTTAAAATTGATCAATTTTAACAAGTTGTTAAACAAATAGTTTTATTTGACCAATCTGTTCAATGATACAGTAAAAAAATCTTAATGTAAAACAAGGTTTAAACATTAAAGTGACAATAAAATATATTAATCATATTATGTGAATAAAATTCCTAAACTAACCCCAATATTCCACCAACCCAATAATTAACATGACATAGTAACATTTTTATAAACATTTTCGCAGGCGAAGCGATATTTTTTTCCTATCATCAATTTCTCCAAACAACATAAGTAAGTAATGAAACTATTCCGTATAAAAAGGCAAGATTATACTCAATCCTGAGGTTCAGACGCTCATAAATAAATCCTTTCTTTCGCGACTTCGCTTCGGAAAGTGGCTGCCAATGTCTGGAGGTAAGATTGTCTGGCGGTGACTTTAAATTAAATATGTGGCCGTATAGAGATTTGTTTTGTTGTATTTCTAAAGGTTCAATTGAAGTCGATCCATGAGATTCCAAGTTAAAGTCGTTTCTAGAAATGTGTATAGAACTATCGAATGTCATGTGTAACATGTTCTTCATAATATATTTTTTATTTTAACGTCTTTATAAAGTTTTAAAATTTCTTTAGGAGCAGGATTCTTAATCTAACTTAACTTAACTAACTAACAGTAATAATCGTAATCTTGCCCGTGCTATCGAAATTATCTTCTAAATATTTTATCCATTTCAGATAACATTTTACTATTATTTTTTATTATACGTTACGTTATTACCTATGAAATTTGGTTGTTAGGCAACTTTACGATAAAAAAAAAGCCTCGGTGATATACGTCTACCTATCCCATAGAGGCTACAACCGTGATATTATCTCCTTTAATCCCCACGTCTTCAAGTCCGCGTCTAATTCCTAAAACGTCATTTATAACGCTATACGAACCTGATAATATTTCTTCTAGACTCGCGTCAAATGCCAAGGCCACGGATAAACCAAGTAATATGAAAAGGAGATCCCGAAATATCATTTGTCAAAAGCAAAGGTAAGGGGATTGTGAGTGAAATATGGGAGAAAAAATAATAGATTCCTTTATTGTTAACCTTTGGTATACAAGAATACCCGGTTCTTATCAAATGCATTATGTAATGAGGTTATTAGTATGCTTTAAACAACAATAAGTACGTTATAAAAAAAAAATATAATTATATTTCTCTTTTTAGCCAATATGTGCAATGCTAGCGTAGAAGTATTGACAGAAAGCTATGAGCGTATTATAAAATCATTCTCAAAAGCAGTGGAAAAACGATGGAAATGGGATTTTTAAACGATGTGTAAAGCCATATCAGAGGCCCACAGGTGGTTTAAACTCTGACACCAGGTTGTTCATCAACCATACGATAAAGAAGAAAGAAGATCTGCAGGAATACCTACTGTTATTTAGAGCTGAGTGTTACTACAATAATTGAACCGGCCTATTCTTGTTAAAGACTTTACCTACTATTAGAGAATTACTAGCAGTAATCATGATAAATTATGATCATCTACATACCTACAGATAAAAGAGAGAGAGGACGAGAGGAAAATCGTCGAAAGCGATTAAGTGATTTTGGAAATCCGTTGAGAAAATAAATATCTTAAACCTAATCCTAAAAGCACTACCTACTCTTACAATATTTTACCTCCATTTAAATACAATATTCAGTATTAAACACAATAAAGTGTTCCCAAGCTTAGCAGCATCCAATCTGTAAACAATCTGCAGTAAACTATGTCAAGTTGTCGTGTTTCAATCCCGGGTCCCGCGGGACAGGAGTTCGATGCCGGGCTGGGGACCGCCCGTCGATGCAAATATTATATGACATGTGATACTGGAGAGGGTTAATATACTAAGATTAAATATGGCTTTGCTTGGGTGGAAAATAATTTGTTCAAACTTTTAAGATGCTTGTTTTAAGTGAATAGTCCTAATAGAAACATTATTAAGAATCATTATTAAGAAGTTATAATAATTATATGATTTTAAGTTTTTTTTGCCGCTTGATAAGCCGTACAAGGAGTATTAATTAGTCATTACCATCTGAAATGGTTGAATAAAGAAGACAAAGAATGGATTTCAGACTATCTGGCTTGGTATACCATTACTCTAATAGCGAGCTATTCATAAATCTTACAGATGGTGATGAAATTTTCTTTAACATTCAGTAGCTGTCTTAATTATCACATGCTACAACGGTGGAGGAAAGCATCGTGAGGAAACCAGCATACCTGAGAGATTTTTCAACAGCGTGAAATGCCATGTCAGAGGCCTACGGGTGATTCAAACTCTGACACCAGGTTGTTCATCAACCATACGATAAGAAGAAGGTGTCTTATGGTGACGGTAGCGACATCTATCCAATAAAGTTAATACTAAATAGTTGAAAGTTACACTTAATCCTTACTGATATTATAAATGCGAAGTGTTTGTTGCTAGTTCATGGAACGAAAATCAATCATGATAGCTACAGTAAAATCTAGCTATTTGCCGCTTAAAGCTATAAAAATAAATATTTAAAGACTTGCCAAGTGCGTGTCGGAGTACGTAAAGTAGGATTCCAAAAGTGTTTACCATATTTAACCGTCTTTCCTTCATAACTTATATAAACGTGTTGCCGCATCGTATTCTTTACAGAAGCAGACATTTTACAGTGTAGATTGTATCCGATACTACAATGCAGTGTAATAGGTGCTTGCTAATTTGATTTCAGCACAAAAAATACTCAATAAATTAATTTGCATTCCATAATGTGAACTTAAGTGGTAGGTACAATTTGTATATACAAATTATCATGGACCCTGCACAGCAAATTAGAAAAGAGGAGGAGAGATTTCCTTAAATATATACATATAATGTATTTTATATATAAAAATTTAAGTTAAGTAAAAGTTTATATAAAATATTGTTAAGCATATATTGTTATGCAAGCAGTATATTAGTAAGTTATGTTAGTAAGCAAATATTGTTATGCATGTGATGAATGTTGTAAATCATATATAAATTAAGGCAAGCATATATAACACAAGATATGTATCAAATAAGTCTAACTCAGCAATGTTTCTTGAGTAATAGTCCTTGTTGCTGGTTTTAACAGAACCTTATGAGATGTAGAGGTGGTATAAGGTACGAGTAAGTTGCCTTAACGATTAACGATCCTTCTTCACAAGTACGTAAATATTAAAGGTAATTCAAACAAATAAAAACATAATTCTGTCCATCTACATAAAGAAAGTAAGATAAAGAAATATTTTAAAATAAGAATCTCAAAAGAAATCCCTACCATCCCTAACAGTTGTTCTCGCTCTGATAACTTGGCGGACATCAAAATGTTGGTAACTCCGGTTTTATTATGAAAGTTTTCCGCATCAAAACTTATTTGATGCAGTTGAGAGACCACTGCAGGGGTGCGCAATATTTTGTAGGGTCTTAGAATGAGGTTTTTATGATGTCAAAACATAGGAAGGTAATAAGATTAGTAAGTTATAATTGCCGTCGCCTTTTGCAAAGAGTATATTTTTCATTGTTATGTTAAAACGACGTAATAAGTAGTTTCTATAAGAATTCCTTACTAACAGCATAATGTAAAGGTCAATTTCTTGAGCATAGTCAGACTTCCTTCTTTCTGCAAATAGGTTTGATACAAACACTTCTTTGTAATTTTTTCCCGTGCGGGAATCGAACCACGACGTGACGCCAAGCTCTAAAAGTGAACTATTAAACCGCTTCGTCAACGTGTCATCAAGTGAACAATAAAGAAATTTTTATTAATCGATCATGGATGGTTCTCGAACCTGCAACGTACTCGGCAGTCTCCAGTCAGTCTGCCACCAAGCTATTTGTGATTCCGCCCGTATTGTCAAAATTCCCTTTCACATTCAACTCTCCACATTCAAATCTCAGATGGTAGTTCCATCCACCCCTTTTATGGAACACTACACTACCAACGATTATTTCTTTCCACAAATTTCGAACGTTACTGTTCGCATAGGCATAAATACTTTACAAAATGATATTGTATTTAAAGCCATTGTGTTAGATTCAGTTTGAAGTCATATTAGAGATCTAGTATGACGTCTCACGTCTCTATTGATAACATAGATGTTCTCTTTGCATCTCCTCTGGGATTATCTAGTCTATGATCAGTTACACGGGTGAAATAAAATGCACTTTGTATCGTGTAATTTTAGTAGCTAGCATTATTTTATTGTTGGAACGTGTTGCTGTGTATTTTAGGTGAACTAATAATTTGCTATTTATGTTTAATTTCATGCCGCGACATTAGGTGGGTAGTTATAACCATTTTTACGGGAGTCATGCTCGCATAACTGGAAAAAATCACGTAGTTCCAAGCTCACAGGCGTCGCTGAGGAGGGAAGAGGTATTGTTTGAAAAATATTGCTTAACAACTTTAGGCACGATGTTTAAATATTAATTATATTGCGTGATAAGGTAAATTTTTGACTTGAAATAAATTTAAAATATTTTTTTTTGGATCACAAAGAAAGTGTAATAGCTCAAAGTTCGCACTTAAACAAAAACTCATATTCTAGCTTTAAGCTAAGTATTCCATACATTTTTTTGAGTTATATTATCACAAATATATGGAACAGCTGATTTCTTTTCGCAATTTTAGGGGTGGTCCTATAGTAAAAGTTGTTAATATATATGAGTTCAATGACCCGTTTTCAATTTAATTCAATTACACCGTGTATAAGATTTTGGTAAAATTTAGAGAGTTTCATCATCTGCCTAGCCTTTTTCCCAACTATGTTGGGGTCGGCTTCCAGTCTTACCGGATGCAGCTGAATACCAGTGTTTTACATGGAGCGACTGCCTATCAGACCTCCACAACCCAGATACTGGGTTACACGATACCCCTTGGTAAGACTGGTTGTCAGACTTTCGGGCTTCTGACTACCCGTAACGACTATCAAAGATCAACAATTGACAGCCGGGGCCAACAGCTTAACGTGCTATCCGAGGCACGGAGAGTGATAATTAATTTATAAAACGCACATAACTTACGAAAAGTCAGAGGTGCGCGCCTTGGGTTCGAACCCGAGACCACTGACTTGCCAGTCAACGGTCACCACCACTAGGCTATCACGACTCTTATTTAGAGAAAATTTAGAGAGTTTACGAGAGCAAAATAATTAATATATTATTTTAGTTTATTAGTTAGTATTAGGATAATTATTTTTTTCCATGATCACGATTTACTTGTGTCTTGAGCAGAGATCGGTCGCCCAGGTACTAAGTAAGAAAGAAAATAACAACAGAAAATCGAAGATACCTGCCTCAATCCTGTGGCAACATGGTTCGAAATCACCGACCCCAATTAAAACGAAACGCTTCCACTGACACAGATAACAATTCTAACCCTCAAATTCACGCGTCTATGCCACGGTCCCATTTGTACCCCAGCCCGATACACGGATCTCTCAATAGAACATTGTCAATCACTCGTCGACATGGCGCGTGTGTCGGATGTCAAATAAATAATGCAGTGCCACCCTCGCCCTTTAGGCCAGCCGTATGTCATAACGTGCCGATGTAACTACTGATAGCAGTTGGGGGTTAGGAGAATTTATTGGGTATATCTGTATCGTACGAAAGTTCTAGACTAAGAATTATCTTTGAAATTAAATATTTGATTGTACAATACAAATATAGTTTATTTTTCCTCATCATTGTAGCACATCAAGCTACTATAATCTGTCAATTTTTTTAAAATAGATTTTTAACTTTCTTTCAACAAGAAATTTTCTTAGATGATGTATTTCTGTATAACAAAAAATAATAAAAATAAAATAAAGTTAATAATAATTCAAGGAAGTTTCCTCACAAAAAACCTGTTTTTTTTATTTTTGTTTGGGACCCTTTGTGTGCGAGTCCTACTCGCACTTGACCAGTTTTTTAGTATCCCGCTTTTCTTGTAACTATATAAACAATTCTTAGAAAAGAAGTACTGTTTCCGAGGAAAACAACAATAACGTTTTTATGATAACAGATGTCGCTACGTGTGTATCGAATCATAATTCAAAATTAAATTGCACGTGGATGAAATCGCAGGCGACAGCTATTACCTATTAGTTAGTTTGTTATTCTTACACGCAATATTGGATCACGGATCGACGCGAGTTTTTGCAAAGATAATAATATATTTACAGTAGGTATAGTACATTTGACATAATTATGCTTTTTATCTAATTCTGCTCTACTAAAAGCTACTACTGTATAATTACACCATGAGTACTCAAGCACAAGCTAATTTATGCTATTGTTAGTACAGGAAGGCGTATATTAAATTTATGTTAGCATCTAGAACAGGAAAATAACAAGGAGGCGCTTAATTATAATTTGAAGCGTGCACTGGGAACCGTCACACGTGGTGACGTCATTCTGTGACCTATGTATGGGCTTATCATTGTAGAATGCTTGAGGAGAAGGCTACAGGTTCAATGAGTATTGTAATCTGCTGGTATTTAATGATTACCATTAAGTATATTTATTGTGTACTTTAAGTTGAATTCAAATAACAGTAAAGATAAAAATTATTTTAGAAACAAAAAAGTCATTTCGAATAGGATTTGAACCCGCGACTTACTGAGTAAAATCCCCGTCGCTCTGCCACTAAGGTGTTCATAACCCCGTGATATCGAAATTCTTTTCTACATTCAACCATCTCAGATGGTAGTTACATCCACCTCGCTCAGTAACAATTTTTTTTCTACAAAAATTTCGAATTTTAGTACTCGCATAATAATTATGCATAAATATTTAATTAAAATTATTATGTATTCAAATAATAGTGTATTATCACTCATCAAAAATGTCACGTGAACATGATACACGCGACATTTTTGGGACTAATTAAACAATTATATATTTATAGAAAATTGTACATATCAAAACATTAAAGCATACTCGGTAACTCCACCAGATAACTAAATCAGATAAAAAAATAGGATATTAAAAATAATAATAAAATCTATTAGTAAGTTAATTATTTCCAAGATAAAAAATTACGAAAAAGATGGCCGCAAACTCTTTTAGTAAACAAAAACTAATTTCTACAAAGCTTCAAACAAAAAATGATAAATTACCTAACAATTGTCGACGAACTTTGTGGAGGTCAAAAAATAACTTTCCCTTAGTAAAAAGGCTATCAGAACAACTTTTATAATAAATTCTATGAACATTTTGTTTACACCACAAAATTAGAAAGTTTTTAAAATTCTTGTTCAGTTTTATCTGCATCAATAATCTGTGGTTACTCTTAAGGGATATTAATTTTAGGGATAAAATCCGTGTCCCAGCTGCAAACAAATTTAAAGTATTTTTAGTTGTTTATTAGGCTTTATTTCCAGGGTGGGTTAGGTATAAGAAATGTGGCGAATGAGAAATATTATGGAGTATTAGAATAATATTATCATTTTCAATCTGCAATCAAGCACACTTCAATAATGTTTTCGATGGTGTGTACACTTACAGCCATATCACCCAGAGTAAGGGCAGTTTAAACTGACAAATTCGGGGAATAAATACATACATGCGTAGATACGATAGACATAGTGATAGCCTAATTGGGGCCGATCACTGGCAAGATTGTGTCTCAAGCTCGGACCCGAGGCATGCACCTCTGATTTTTCATAAGTATAAAATAAATTTATCACTTTCTCAATGCCTTGGAGAGCACGTAAAGCGATCTACAGCGCCTGATCTTTTTCGTTGTCTAATGGGACGGCCCATTAGACAACGAGAGTGAGGGAATAAAGTGATCTTGTGTATACGCACATACTTATTCACTATTATATCTCGATGGCCAATCTCCGTTGAGAGTGACCGCTATGACCCAATACGATACAAATATGGACTAAAACCCAATAAAGAATAACTCCCACTGTTACTATTTTTTTCTTTATAACACAATATTTAAAACTACTTAACCGTCGTCTTCTAAAACTTCAAAGTTAGCTAACAATGTTAACTGACGGACTTTTATTGATAGCACGCAACTTTCCCAGCAAGTTTTATTGAGGGTAACCCTACTACTCTAAACGTTGTGGAATACATTGATTACTTGAATGCTTTTGAAATAGTTGGCAAGAGGGTTAAGTTTAGTTATGTTGTTGATGTATCGTCAGACTTTTATTTAAAAAGTTGAAACAAAAAAAATGCTGACATTACATTTCACTTTAAAAAAAACTAGAATTCATTATAATTTTATAATAAGGTCTCCTGGATTGTCTCCTCTTTTATTTACAGATATATATTATCATGGGTATGAATTTATAACCGAAAGACTATCATTATGTGGATCACACAAATATGGTGCCGAATCAAATTTAAGAATAAATTTCTCTTTTATAGTCTATTTTGTCTGGAAGTAGGCAGTATCAGTAGAAAAACCTATGCTTAAACATAAGCTTATTCCAATTTAACAACATCACAAGAACAGCATGAAAAATAACTTCATAAAAAAAGGTCTTTGCAATTAAAGTTTTCTCTCAAAGTCAATCTACATCGAGGGGGGGAGGTTACCCCCACGGGATAGCCGACAGAATTAATTTATGTATCCTAGATCTAAGACCTGGGTTGAAGAGGATGTTTTAGATTAAAAGGAAAAAAGCGAAGAAAATTAAATTTAGACTCTTCTTACTTAACAATGCTCTTTGGTCTTGAATAGAAAACTTATATAAAGATACTTGTAAAATCTAAGTTGTTGTGTAGATTTATACATATTTGCAATATATTTTGAACAGTACAGTTTAGTCCAAGATGTATTAAAAATTATTTCACATTATTCTGAATTTAATCATAAGGAATTCTTGGCTACAGCTTAGTATTTTTTTATAAGAATTAAGTAGACGTGTTTAACATCTAAATTTTGATAGTAATTTTATAAGTCTCACCTAATACGGGCCAAGATGTTGTCGTAATTATACCTAGCTTTGTACTTTGGATTTGGAACTGGGAATTAAATTTTTTACTATTTTTACCAAATATACCAAATTGTTGTAAAGTCCCAATAATCATGATCGAATTCGATTCGAATTTAAATTGGAACCAGGTTCACTTATAGTCATTCTCCAAATGCATGCATTCCTAGTGTTAAACCAATGCGCCAATTAGCATCCTAATTAGACAGCTTAAACGCAATCGTTTCTCTACGCGTTAAACCCGTGTATGCATTAGTTTTGCGCAAGAGTAGTTTTAGTGATAATTAATTAAGTAATTAAGCAAGCAGGTTAGGTAAAAAAATGAAATTTATTAATAATCAGAAAATTTGTTTGGAATTCAATTTTCTTTAATTAACGAAGTGATATTTCATATTTTATCATTGATGGTTTTGTAGAAAAACTGCTTTATTCCATCATGTCGTCAATTATATCTATGATGGCTTCCTCAAATACTATTACTTTCCAGGTTAAACCTTAATACCTCGACAAAGCACGCACTCAAACGCTTCCTGCACTTAGGACTGGCTTTCTAGTATAATGGTATTATGATACATACAGGTAACTGTCTGACTGTCCCTATGGTGTAATCTTATTTCGTGTTTAACCTCTCCTATGGGAGCCGGTTGATTGGGAATACATGTAAGTGGTACAGTTGCTAGTCTTGTCAGTTGTTTATGAATAGAGTGTTTCGTGATAATATCAGTTGAATTGATGATCGATGTTTGATGAATAATGTAGGGTTTAAATTACCCTAGTCCTTAGACATGGGTTTGTAAACCCCATCGAGAACTTCTCTCAGATTTTTCGCATTAGCTCCACCTTATTAAGCAATTGAGTCGTGAATTGTTAAGCAAGTTGAAATATTATGTTTGAATAAATACAACAAAAAAAAGTCGCTTGGCATTAAGGCTTATTCCAATGGGTGGTAACTAGCCACCAAAAACAAATTAGGTGTTGATTGCTGCTAGATTGTGACCTTTGTGTCATCATTATACAGCTTTTATAAAACAAGCGTTAGTTATATAGTACACCGACACGCGAAGAGGAACAATTATTAAATATCCTTTTGTTATTCCTTTTTCTTTTTTTACAAGAATTTAGTACATCTTTTCTCTTTGACCCCGTCTTCCTTAACATGATTGCGGAAATCCTTATTTTTTACAATAAAACAATTCGGATTTGGGGAAACGAATTCGGATCTCATCAATTGCATCGCGGAAATTGTTCCCCATTTTAGGGTAGACCGTGAAATGAGTGCGGAGAGAAGTTTTTATCAATATCTGGGAGCTGATAACGATTATAAATTTATTTCTTGGTGACTTTAGAGTAAAGTTAGGTTTGAGTACATTTTATCCGAATAAAGGTATTATTTATGATGAGGTAATGATTATAATTATGAACAAACTGGGATTTAATCAATAATTTTGAGGTATGTTTGCCGTTTTCTCTCAGTTACTTGCCATCAGCTCATGGAGGAAGGTCCATCATATCCCGGGCCATATAAAATTGAAATACCAGACTCCTCCTCCAAACGGTATATCACTAAGAAGATTGCCAACCTTCAGTAATGGAGTGGCACTAGAAGAGGAAGAGCCGAGTTTCGGTCACAGCGACCGATCTCAACTGCACTGATGATAAAGCTAAGCCATATCAAAGGTGCACAGCTCTATAAAATATGAGCAATCATCAAGGTTAAGCAGCTATTCAGAAGAAACCTCCAACCAGTCTCTAAAAAGTTTTACTAAAGTATTTTTAAGTACAAACGATAATAATTAAATGCAAAAACTTCACAACTCGCGTGTTCAATTTGAATACATCAAAACCCAACGTCACGGGCACACCGCGAGAAAACCCGAAATACCCTGAAAATTTTCTTATTTCCCAACATTTTCTTATGGAAAAAAGTTTTATTTTTTATTTACCGCCCTGAGTGACTTTGACGAAGGGTACAAGTTTAGAATAAAACTTTCAAATGCCGGAATACCGCGATTTATGCGACGCTGCGTGGCCTACTTTTATACCGCGGGCGTCGCCTGTGATTTATTCAAGGAGATTATTTTTTTCAACCCTTCCTTCCTGCGAATTTGTTACCTGATACCCTGAAGTGTCAGTTGTGATTTCTTGGTTTTAAAATTAAATTATACTAAGGTCTAGGTGGTAAAAAGTATTGTAAACATAATGCTTTACAATGGTACAAATATGGTTAGGTAGGAGCGAGATTGCCTATTTGACACAGTACGATACCAAAGCAATACAATATCCTCACGTAAACAGCTAAAGAGTAGAATTTCTATTTTGGTGTCTGTTTTTTTAGAACACTTTTAAAAATGATATAATCTTTCTTAAACTTAACGTTAAAATATGTATTGGTCTATCCAAGAACTACAGTTCAAACAAGGTATCCTAATAAAATAGAATAAATTTATCCATTCATCGATGCTTTTACGATAACAACACAAACATCACATTATCTAATGACAATAACCCTAACGCTGAACGCACACAACAAGACTGGATACTGCTGGTATCGAGTACACAGTTTCATCACTCAATTTAACCCTCAAATTCCCAATCAAACACTGCACTTCAATAAACCCTAAAACCTAGCACGCTAACACGTTTAACCCTTCCGTGCGAATCGTTAATCCGTAGGAGCGGTCTCGTTACGACGAACGTGTCAGTGATGAATTTAATCAAACTAATTTAGCTCATACCTACGTTGGGAGCCGCACGTTTTTCGTTACTGCCAATAAAATTGACAGTCAGAACAATTTAATTGAAAATTCTTGATTTTCACGTGTGAGTGAATAAGTGAATGTGTTAAAAAGAAATAAGGAGTAAATTGAAAAAGATATAGGATACGGGCGGGGTTTGAATCCGCGACTTTTTCGTACGTATCAATGCTTGCACGGTGCATCGCATCATCTTGAGGTCGCCATTTAAAAACCAATTTATGAAGTGGATTTGTGTTCTTTAGAAAAATAAGTTCAAGGGAGATAATGTTAGAGTTTACACAACCAAGGCCTCTAACAAAGTTTTCATCATTATCAGCCTGTACCTATTAGTCCACTGCTGAACATAGGTCTCTAACAAAGCTTTAACTATCATTAAAACATCTCTCTGTTGTGCTGGTTTCCTCACGATACTTTCCTTTACTGTTATAAGCAAAGGTGACCGTACTATCAAATTATCACGTCACGCGAGAAACCGCGACCAAATTGCTTTTAAAATCAAACCCCCCATCCGAAAAGTGATAAGTGAGTTGAAAAACACCCTTATACGAGTAAAATAATTTATCTTAGCCAGCCCTTTATTCTTACGCAGTCTATGAGAGATATGACGAGCACGTTAAGGGGAACTCAGTCAGTCAAAAGTGACACTTCATTTCCTTGTGACCGAAAACTGTAAGTGATATTTTGTGGGTCAAATTTTGGAGATAATAAATAATGATACTCCTTGACGAAGTTAGACTGTATCGGTTGATGAAGGTTTGAATAATAAGTGATTTATCAAAATTCTCGGAACCGAACTCACTGACACACAACACCAAAATAATTATTAACATTATACATACATCCTGATGAAAAATGCGAATGAAGTCGGGAGCAGAAGCTTAAATAAAAATTAAATAACTCATAAATAAATTCTCATAAATTTAAATTTTATTATGTTTAAATCTGCAGAGAAACGCATAAAGCACAAGGGTAGAAATTAAGCATAAAATCCTCATTACAAGACCTATTGTTATTCACATGCATAACTCAAAAGCTGGACGGTTTTCAGGCAATTTTCTCAGTCATATCCCTTTCAGATTTCGAGAATAATAGACGATAAAATTTTAGCTGCTCTCTCGAACAAAGCGGGGGATGGAATCAAGAGAAGATTTAAATATATTTATTACTTTGATTAAAACAAGAATGCCTTTAGCCTGTTTCTTAAATTAGTGAGAATTTAGGATACTGCTCCTATGTTACAATAGGGTGTTTTTGAAACGAATGGAGAAAGAAATTAGTAAATTTAATTTTGTCTTGAATAGCGAAATGGTTATAAAGAATAAAAAGGTTTTGTTTTTATGCATGAAAATGTATACCAACGTCAGCGCATCACTTCAAAACGGCTGGACCGATTTGAATATTGTAATAGTCAGAATAAGGTTTTTAGGGAAAGAAAAATTGGAATTGGTCCCGTAAATTTGGGGAATTCGGGAAACTCTGAACGGGGTGAAAACCACTAAATAACTAACAATAATAAAAATGAATAATAATAATAATAAAAGTGAATACTTAAACACCAAAATCAATTAAAATTCTTTGATTTTGATCTATGGAAAAGTGCCTACGTTTGGGGCACCATTTTGACGATATTGAATATTAGTGTCAAATTTGACCACAATTCAACATATTAATACAGATTTTGTCTCTATAATTTTTTTATTCATTACATTGAGGTCATCAAAAGCTATTAATCAAAAATTTCAAAAAAAAAAAAATGATGAGCAAATGAGAAAATGGTATTTTATAATTGATTTCTAAAAGTTAGTGGTGCATCCCGAATTAATAATAATAAATAACTTGTTATGTTATGTTGTGTGCATTATTACATGCAGCGACAGCTGTTATAAAGTATATAGTTACTGCTCAAACTCGCTGCAACTTCAGAGCGCTCTAAGTTTGGCGCCCTCGTCTAGGCCTTGGAGTGACATTAATGAGAATTCGGGGGTAACTTTGTTGACTACTGGGGTTCAGAAATGTCAGACGTAAACTGACAGACAATTCGAGATGGGATTTGATAAATAGTTTATTTTGGGTTGTTATGTGTGTAGTTACTTTAGTTGTTGTTGTTTGTCTTTGACCACATTGCAATTGCAAAGAGATGCGAAATGGGAGCCCACGATATATGCAGTCATTTGAATGTTGATTGCTGACATCGTATATAGGTATAGATGGTATATGACGTACATCTACATTGTTTTGAAGGTTCCTGACCCGCTTCCTGGCCATAAATACTCGTAGATCCAAAGAATATTTTTAACTCGGTTAACTTGTCTGATTTGGGAGAGGTCTCTTTTTAACATAACAACTAAGAGGACATTCATTCTTCAGGACAAAATATAATTATTGTGACTATTATATCCATTTCCATTTGGTTCCAAAATCATGCCTAAAATCATTTGTAAAAAACATTTTTGTTTTGTAAAAATGATAGTTTAATTAATTTATGAAAGATATTTTATATGTCGGCAGCGCGTAACTATAGATTACATATTGTGTCTCATTTGTCGAACTTTAATAAATCATTTAAATAAATTAGTAAAAACCAACAGACGGACAAAGACACCAAGACAGTCTTATCCCAAATATAACTCCGCTCAGAAGCCAGCTAATTGATCACATTAATGCTTAGAATGCTCATCTCGTAATATATGGGCTTAAAGATTATAAATTGTGCGTAACTAGTGACGGTTGTTAACCCATTAGTTATTGCGCAAACTGTTCGCTCGACGTTCTGTGAGCAATAGCTTTACTAGCATAAGTACCTGTAGGGTTGGCGATTATCTTGTAAATTAAAATTTATTGTTAATATTCTAATCTACGATCATTCTGGTTTAGATACACCAGTCGCACTGCCAACTAAGTTACGCACAAACTTATTTGCAGTTTTAAATTTTTTATTTACACTAAACACAATAGCGCCATCTATCGAGAATTGATGAGTAGCATTCGACCGCCACGATAAATAAGCGTTTTATCAAACAGTTTTACACTTCCTAATTCCAATATTATCGTATCCTAAGGGAATAAAGTTGATGAATATACGACAAACAATTATTCTTTTTTTTATATCATTAGACTAGTATAATAATATCACTAATAACTTTAAAGATTTAATTTTAAAAAACCATTTTCTTTTTCATTAAAATACAGTGAAGTAATTCTCAACACAACTAACATGGCAATAAAAACCTCACAATTGAATCAACATCAACATCAACCTTTATCTCACTATTCAAAACTTCTATTCACCTCACAATGCCAAACAAAGAGGAGTCGGGTCTGAACGTGCCAACCCTAAATGCCACATCCCACTCGGTCCTAAATACCGCCTAAATATTCTAAGCCTGTGTGACCTCCGCGTTGATTTAAATTCCATCAAAAACTTATAGGGTTAAGTAGATTTCGATATTGTAATTGACTTATTCTAAAAGAACAGTCGCGTTTTATTTCAGTAATATTTTACGTGACTTCGTTGTAGTTTGAAACTAATTTCAACGAAGGAAGCTGTATGATGAATAGAAAAAACGCTG
Source organism: Protodeltote pygarga (assembly GCA_936450705.2). Lineage (NCBI taxonomy): Eukaryota > Metazoa > Arthropoda > Insecta > Lepidoptera > Noctuidae > Protodeltote > Protodeltote pygarga. The sequence continues at coordinate 13,766,354 of OW388264.2, read as the reverse complement.
GCAGTTTTTTTAATGAATTGGAATTTTAGAAGTAGGGAGTAGTTTTATCGGTCGATGGACTTGATAGATTTATTTAGTCTCTGATTTGGTAATTGTCAATTCGATTGGCTGTATCTTCACAAGCTATTATTTTCATGGCCGACCGAATCAACACAAGTTATTAAAGTATCATTTATACACTAATAAATCTCAAAAAGGCCAATTACATCACTTAACAACAGCCTATTGAAGCTTGTTTTGTCTTTTCGTTCAGAAGATAAATCGCCGCGCGATAATTACAAGATGGACCTCACAATCACAGATGACTATTTGTAATTTGTTTCAACATATTCGTTTCTTGAACAGGAACATTAATCAGTGCGCTTCAGGCACCACACATATGGAATATGTTAAGCCAAGTTGCAGGCTTTATAAGGATCAACAGGTTCTAACAATAAGTGACCAAACCTACTCCCATCAACACGTGCTCAAGCTAGATATGGAGCTGGTCAACATGTCAACAGTCTGCCTTTACTCTTTAACCTCTTATGCCAAGGTTTTAAGTCTTTAAAGGTTTTTTACTTTAAATTGTTTAAGGTTTTATAAAAATGTTAAAATTTTAAACATAATTATGTAGTAAAACAGATTAGGTTTTTTTTTCTATTAAGTCATGATTCTGTACAAGTGATTAGTATTTTGTTTAAGTAAAATCTTAAAATTTTTTTGTTATCACAAATCTCAGAAACAACCACTTTAAAACTAAATCGGATTAATCCAGTCTATCATGAAACATAGACATCCAAGCTATGCAAGTATGAGCAGTAAAACTGGATGGGGTCCCGCTGAGACAATTGCATTGAGTCTCGTCTTGACGGCGCCTTAGTAGGTATGTGTAATACTAAGTTTAAACCGTTTAAATGCGCATGAGTAAAGAAAACTTATGGTTTGGCAAATAGTGTTTAAAATGAAACGTTTCGAAAAATAGACGTTACATTATACAAATGTTCCGTTACCCTGTAGCAAGGAGCAAGCTTTGTTTTGTAACAAGTGATTTTTCATCTGAATTTTCTACAGAATATTACAATAGATATTCTATGTATACGAATAAAAACTTTATGGACATTCTATGGATGACGAAGAATGATACACGAACGCAACTGAAATAAAAATTAATTACTTCGAAATCCATTTTGAATTAAACATAGCCAAATATTCTGCCAGACATCTCTTCCATAATCTATTTTAGAATTATAATAATAATTCTGTAAATAGTCCAAAATACCCATTTATTATCCAAACAGAAATAAGCCGTCTCTTAGTCTAGACTTGCAGGACACCATAGAATATTACCAACTTATCTTTACTCTTTCAATAACCTCTATCACTACGATATAAATATTAAAATTGATTGGCAAATTGTGTGTGTTAAGTTGGTTGTGTAAAGGCTGGAACATCGTCGCATGCATTTTACATCGCGTTTGTGATGATTCGATGGGCAGACTATTTATTATGGTGACATTCGTTTACAACGGTCTGTTATATAAGTGGACGGCAAAAAACTGAAAAGTCTGCAATCACTTGGTAGTCTTAGCGCACTTTGGTAGTACTTTTGGCGTCTTTCGTTTTGTAAACCTTTAAAAGAATACGATTTTAGTGATTAAAATAAGTGTTTCATCTAACTGGTGTGATAACCAAACTAGATTTACTGAACTGTTTATAGTAGGTATATTTGTTTCATATTCTCATCTTTATCTCAATTAAAGTTTAAAATAAAAGTCCTGAAACGTGTGTTGTTTTTTTCTTAAAAGCCAAGTAAACATAATTATTACGGATATTAAGATATCCTTCTTGCCTACGCCAGTGGCATTAGCTGGGTTATTGGTCAATTCGCACGAAAAGCGTTCGCACAAATTGTGCGAATGGACTCCTTAAAATATTAATATTATATCTGTAGTCGAATGGCACGAAGTCAATTTATTTGTGGGCGAATGATCCCCGTGCGAAAAAAGTAGTAGGCTAATGGCACACTTGGTATTTAATTGCCCAAACTCAAGGAAAAAGTACAGTAGTGCGCAAAAGTGATTATTAAATAAAATGAACGGTACAAAAATTAATCAAAAATATCTTTATTAAATAATAACTAAATAATATAATGTATACATAAGTATCTTTTTACTCAAATTAGTTTTTACTTGCTTTATCTAGGATGTATGAACTTTCTAAATAGGTATTTTTGATAGAATAAATGCAAAGAAATGTTAAGTAACAATTTGAAAACAAATCAAAAACCCTTTATTAGAAACAAATATCTTCAAGAACAAGTATTCACCAATATTCACATTATAGACTATAGACACATTATAGAATAAATAGTAAATTTGTTAAAAGTATTAAGCACTGCATGTGTGCGTCAATAATGATGGCAGACTTAAATTATTTATTGCTCTGACCCATGGTAACTGTGAGTGATGTGGCAAATATTGCTTACGTTTTCGCTTGTTGTCTATGGTTTAAGGTGGTTGCATACACTGTCGAGGGAAATTAAAATTAAAACGTAGTCAATATCCATAAGATGGCTAACTTTTTCTGTGTGTATTATATTACAACCTTTAATTTTATGCAGCTACTTGATTTCTTTCGCACATAAACATTTCATAAAATGTGGGGAAAAATACAAGTAAATAACATTAACCATTTTTTTTGCAAAATATTCTCTAAAATATAAAAACCAAACAAAGCAACACACAAAAATATATTTCGTCATGTGAGACCACAAAATGAACCCTATGAATTGCAGCGCATTTTTTTAAATAAGGCCGTCTACTAGTGAGCCACGTGCAATACATATGACAAAATGCACAAAATAATATTTTTAAGCAATAATAGTTATAATTGAAATAGTAGTACCTAGTTAAGTAAAAAAAATATGTGGCAATTAAAATTATAGGAATAGTTAATGAAATCATTTTTATGAAATTAATAATTTATAATTATATATTTGAAAAATAGTTGAGTAAATCATTCATTGTTATATGATAAAAAATAAAAATGAAACTGAAAATAAAATTTTAATATTCAACATTTATAAAAGTTCTTGACTTTGACAACACTTATGCGACTAAAATCGACTAAAAACAAACAATCGAAAATAGTGCAATGTCAATTTATTCGAGCATTCGATTTCTAAACTCTTGTCTATGGCAACAAGAGAGAAGTGACGCCATAGAATTATTTTTTTTTGGATTTCTACAGTATCATTTTAACATTAAACGTTGTAACAGTTCAAAGTAAAATAATTGTCAATCAATAATTCAATCAAATGCCAATGTCATATAAGTAAAATTCGTTGAATGATGAATTCTTCTTGAAATTAAACAACTTATCGTTTTAGTACTTCGATTCGAAAAAAATAAAAATCGTAATAAAGGAGTAAAATCTCGTTTTGATTAAAAACGCACTTTATTATCTTCCTGCCCTTGTTCTAATTTTGTAAGGTTGGCGCAATAGGTTACAAATGCACTTGCAAGTTAACGATCAAGATCATGATTAATAAGTTTTTCGATATTTATGTCCATGACTGTACTTTGACGTTCTTTCTTCATTAAAATACCAAGTATGCCATTAGCCTACTACTTTTTTCGCACGGGGCTCATTCGCACACAAATAAATAGGATTCGTGCCATTCGACTACAGAAATAATATTAATATTTGAAGGAGACTATTCGCACGATTCGTGCGAACGCTTTTCGTGCGAATTGACCAATAACCCCATTAGCTATTTCTACGCTATACTTTATAAAGCATGGCTATATTGATATTGTAACCATGCTATACATCGTCAATCTACCGCGCTACTAAACCTATTCAGTAAAAAAACCTTTTTTGAAAACTTTTCTGGCACCAAACTCTTTACAGCTGAAACTTTTAAAATTATTCTACTTCAAATTAGATTATTCTCATTTCCAATCAGCCTGAAAGTCATTGGCCAACGATTATATTGCAAACTTTTGCATAATTTATAAGCTATCTTGTGCCTTACTTAAGTAAATTAAATCGTTCATCGTGCAGATGGCGGAGTTCAAAAATATTGGAAACTTTCTCTTCAGGAGCCACAGTCTTGAATTATTTGCCTCCAGTTCTTTAGGTAAAAGCTGTTAGCGAAATTATTTTGGAAAAGACCCCAGGCAGACATTTATATTCAGTACGATCAGGGAATTTGAAATACTTAGATAGACGTTAGTGACGTAAGTTATAGCGAGCCTAAGTATTAGAAATGAATTGGTTGAGATTAATCAATTCTTTTTATTTCTTCTTTATCGTATGGTTGACGAACAACCTGGTGTCAGAGTTTAAATCACCCGTGGGCCTCTTACATAGTTTTATACACCGTTGAAAAATCTCTCCAGTGTGCTGGTATCCTAATACGCATATGAATCCGAAAAGTTAGAGATGCGTGCCTGGGTTTCGAACCTACGGCCTTTGACTTAGTAGTCTAACGGTCTTGCTAAGTCTATCACTGCTTAATTAATCAATTGCTTCATTAATCAATTAGCACATAATGATATGAGATTTTCTTGTACGTTGCACTAAACAAAGTTTATACTAATCGTTTCTTGTATACAGCATTTAAAATGGGAACTTTTTGAGTCAAATTAGAGTTGTTGATAGTACATGCCTTTGTATCTTTGTTGAAACAGATGTAACATTTAAAGAAATTAAATGAGAAAACTTAAAAAAAGTACGTCATTGAATTATATCATGTTACATAAAAAATATTGTAGCCATTACAGACGACACAAAGTCGGAATGAACGCTTGTATTAATACTATGACATCAATTACACTAAGCGTGGCAGAATGTCAGCTGGCTGACATTTTGCCTAATGAGACAGAAACTATGATATTTTTAGATAGGAGATGTAATTAACCTTTTTATGTAGATGACAATATCGTTGGATAATCGGTTTTCATAATGAGTTTGTAAAAAGGGTTACTTTTAGCGTCATTGTATTTAAATATCTTTGAAACTGTAGAATTAATAGGTTACTTTACTTAAATACTTAAGACTTGTGAGAATGCATTGTTGATCACGAGGTCGTAGGTTTAGGTTCTGAGTCGATTAATTTATGTATTGTTTGGTTTTTCTACCTGAAAATAAAATTGTAAATTGTCAAGCCCCCTGTTCTTAAATTTTGGGTAAAATAAATGAAGGTGAGATCATCCAAGTATGGAGACACTCAAAATAAAATGCCACAAATGGTCTCCCATTCACGAACTGATTGCTGCTAAACCGTAGTGGACATAACAGTCACCGTGATACCACAAAGTGCTACAAACCCGCCATTTCCACAGTATTGGATACGTATAAATATACAATCTATTTTAGGAACTTAGAAGCACATCATCCAAATACACTCCAATTCTGTTAAGCTTTGAATCCAAACCATAACGTACACGCCCCAGCAATTCTTGCTCCAAAAACCTGTTATTTTAGGAAAAACATCTCGAACACACAATGATCGTCCGCACAAAAGCACATTAGTAAACAAAACCAAACTTCAAACGCAAGAACTCCTTTCAACCGGTGAATTCCGATACACTTCGAGCTGCCAAAATGCGCTAACCAAATCCAACCTAGTTTATCTTGGCTTAGAATTTCACTTTCTTTGGCGTTACGCTCTCAATTATAAGGGTGAGATTGTAAGGGCTCACAATTTCCCCTCTACCCACCTGTCAAACGTCCACTGAAGCTTGAAGATATGTGCGTGTATCGGAACGCGTCATCTCATCCATCCCCTTGAGTCTTCGGCGTGATGTTTGCTATCTTTTTGACGTTATTATGTGTGATACAATGTTTGAGAGTTCTGAACGTGATTTTTATCAGATTTGAAGAAATATGAGTGTTGTGTGTTGTTTTGTAATTTATGAGTACGTGAGAGTTGATGGTAATAGCTTTCACACAATGGCCCATTTTGGACACGTTTTATGTTCTCTGATGAATTTTTATGTTTTTATGGGCTTTACGAGTGTGGAAATTGTATGTTTATGATATCATTTAGTTTTTTAGTTTATGTGTAATATACTAGATTTGTATTATGGACAAAGTTTTACATTACTAATCTTCAATTATCAACTCAAAGTTTCCCATCGTTGCGAAAAAATGTACTACTAATTCTATTAACTTATTTTGTTTTTCTACTTTTTTCTGTTAAATGCAATACAGAACTACTTTGTTTAGAAAGAATTAAGCTCGTGTCGCCATCTTTATCTAGACCGATGTCTCTTGCTATTTAAAAGCTGACAAGTGGCAGCCATGTCGAGCTCAGTACCACTTTAACGTAGCAACTTTTTGGGTAAACTATGTTGGTAATGGTACAGCAATACATGCACTTCACCTTTCACTGAATGCAAGCATTCTAAACAACTTGAAATAGCCTAACCAAGTAGCCCAACTTGAATCTGAGTCGTATCGTGTCGAAGTCGAATCGTAGCCGTGTCGTGCCGTGCGTGGCCTCGTCGCCCATTAATTTCATTACAGCACCGTTGTTTGAAACTACATTAATTCTCTGTCTACCCCTTGACGTGTTGGCGTAATGAACTAAACTTTGTCAATACGTTTTTGGTGTTCAGAAATGATGTTTCACTGTTTATGTTTGATTTATTAGCTTTCGGTTTGTGTTTGTTGTGAAAGCTTGTATTTTAGAGAGTCATCGACACGATAAGAAGAAGAATGCATTGATTATATATTATGTATTTTACATAGTACAGACAGTATATAGACAGTCATTAAAAGTTTATCTATATGACCCTTATGCTCGAATTGAATTTACTTGTTTTTATGTAGATATTGTTACTATTTGATAATAAAGATAGGTAGGTAAAGAAGATTTCTTTTACAATACAAAAAGTTGTTATAGTATCTTAGATCATCAAATAATGACAATGACTGTACATCATGAACAAGTTATATGTAGAATACGTGATTAGTGAAATAAGTTATTTTATTATACCACTTTTTAACCAGGTTCCAACTATTAATAAAGCTTAGTTATTTCCAGCACATAATTTAGTAGTTAATGTCCCCTATTTCTAACTACTAGCTCGAGTTTATTCGCCAAAACAGTTAATCGAAAGGATTTTATACTCGAGCTAAATTGGCTATCAACGCCTATTTCGTAGCTAAACGTTAGTTTGAGCTTGAAGAGTTAAATAGGCGTTGTTAGTGCCAAGGCTGAGAGCTTCACTTCTATTTTTATTTTTTTATTTACTTTTTAACTTCGTTTGAGAACGATTAGTTTAGCCGCAGCGACAGATTAGAAATAATGACTATTAAACCGGTTCATTCTTCTTTAACGTATGGTTGATAATTTAAATAATCTGGTGTCAGAGTTTAAACCGCCCGTAAGCTTTTATTATGATTTTACACACCGTTGAATAATTTCTCATATGTGCCGGATTTCTAACAATGTCTTCCTTAATTGTTTTTGCAAGTGATAACTAATAATCTAATCTAATTCGAACATCAATCCAAAAAGTCAGAGGTGCATGCCTGTGTTTTGAACCTGGGTTTGAACCTTTGACTTGGCAGTCCAACGGTCATTCTACATATATTATGTATATAATTTCACAATGTACAAATACCCAGACCATAACAAATATCTGTCAACTAATGTAAGAATTATCTACGAATGAGGAATTAGGGAATCAAACTCCCGACGTAGCGTAAAAAGCATATCACTAAACCGTTACACTAACGTGTCGTCAGTTAGAATTTTTGTTTGAAAATACAATAAAATACCGGTCCTTTCAATCAAAACACATATTTACACACTTTCCCTTCGCACGCCGATAAATTCTGAACAAAATATCTTCATAAAAAGCAAACAATGGGAGGCAACAGAGCGATGTTGAACGCAACATTTGACGCGACAAACATTTGTCGCGCGACGATTTGTTTTGTCGCAATAGCGGTCAGTCGCGCGTTGTGTTCAATTGACAAACGGTATTGTGTGTTGGCGATTTTTTATGATTGATCATCATGTATATAGATATGTTGGGGGTTATACATGTTTGCGAAAAAAAGGTTTTAAATGATTTATTGTGTTTTTTGTAATTAAAAAATATTCCTCATTTTTTTTGTGAAACAAAGATAGCAAGAGATTTGGTTGTAATATAATACCATATTACTTACTTGAGCTGTTCAATGCATGTTAAAATTCTAAGACGTTCAGGCACATATTGTATTTTTTTATAAGAAACCTTTTTGTTAAATTGAAAAAACAGATACAGAAAAAATATAACGCGACTTTACAATTTCACATTTTTTTGTCGATTAAACTAATTATTTTTTTTAGAAATAATAGGTTGCTACAAGTCATTGTAAATGTATTGACATCTGTGTACTAACGTCATTGATTAAAATCTGCGTATCGTTCGTAAACTGCTACGCACAACTATAATATTACAAATTCCTTAATACTTCACATAGGTTGTTCGTAAATATTTAGTGTAACGTTGTACCTGAAAATTTAACATTGTTTTTCTGAGGCACTTCTATCCACTTCCCCATATGGGATAAACTCGGAATCGCGTTGTAACACGCGAAGACCCCATTTGCCGCTCGTTTTGTGACTCTGTTGTCAAGGAGAGGTAGACAGGCAACTTTGCGGCAACTTTTTGTTGTTTACTTTTGAACTTATGAGAGGAAAACTTTTGTTTTATTAGAAATATTTTTGTAGACATGTATTAAGTATATGTAAGTGTGTTTTTGATAAAAACTAAAAAATATACAAGGACTGCAATATAAGCTTACCATAAAAAAGTACATTTTTAAGTTCATTGCTTAAACAAAAAAAAAAGCCATTTTATAGAATATTTAAACTGCTAATAAACGTGAATTCGTCATTAATAATTGCAAAATGTTCGTATCTCTACATAATAAATTACAGTAAAAATATAAATAGTCGTATAAGGAACAATAAAACACATAGCAAAATATACAATATTTAAATATTGTTAATAACTTAGTCATACATAACTTTATCGAATTACTACTGTAACCGAATATGTTATTATTTACACACAATGTTAATATTTTTTGTGAAATTTTACATGTTTTAGCACATGTTAGCTTATTAAATATTTATACACAATGATAAGTTAATTGTATCTTACCATTCTTTTAACTTATTTTTTTGTTAGTATTATATTTTTATTTATTTCGATATTTACATGGCGCTATTTGTTATTTTTTTTAAAACTGGCACATACAACAAAATATTAAACCTTCACTATTTGTAGGACAAAAAATATTTAAAAGCATCTCGTCTACGTAATCTAAGCGAGTTGTTAATTCAGGCTACGGCGTAGCAAGGTACTACGTGCACCGGTTACACAGCGCTACGGCGCTACGCCTTATTTACGAGAGTCGTATCCAAAGTGATCATTGCTGTAATATGAATGTAATGAATTCGAGTTTTTTTTCCTACTTTCGTATGTATGTATTCAAGTTATCATCGTTTTTAGGTGAAGTGGTATTCTGAACGATTTTGCAAGTTTAGAAGCTTTAGGTTCAGTTTCACAGGCTACGGAGAAACTCTAAGTATGAATGAATTTGTACGAAATTTTCTGATCAGTAAAAAAAGCAAGAACTTACTAGTACTCTATGAGATAGGCCTTAAATATCTTTGTATTAGAATCGTGCCTTATCCTCAATCCTAACATTTTTTAAAGTCATTTTCATTGTAGACAGAAAAAACAATTTACAAACGGGATAAAAACCCGTAACGGGGTAAAGCCCCTATGTCGCTTTGCCACTAAGCTATTCGTAACGTTGCTCGTGTTACGGATATTCTCTTCTACATTTAACCAAATCAAATTAATAAAAACCCACTCGTAATGTATTTTTTTATTTTTACAAAAAATTGGCACTTGTTCGCATAGCTTGCATAATAAAATTGCTTTATAATAATGTTTAAATAACAATATTTTTTAAACAAACTGTACGTTTAATCTTTACATAGGTCTTGCTATTAAAAATAACTCTCTTAAAAGACAGTAGCTTTAGCGGCGTGTTTTATGAAGCAGTTTAACCAAATTGATATACTGTCCGAGTAGATCGCGGTTAGCTCGGAGAGTATATCTTTGTTTAAGAGTATGTTACTTGGAACGTACAATATTGTAACATACTATTTGACAGAATGTAACGAAGATTTATTTATTTAACAACATTTGTTAATAATGTTACAAGACATAAAAAGTTTACTAATGATGATTAAATATTAAACTATGAAACAACTTTTTACGGGTTCGTCGCGTAAAAACATTTATTTAATTGTCAAAACCTGACATTTCGAGAGTTTTGCAGTTCTTGTGGTCGCAGGCAGACTGAGGTATTAAGCGCCAAAGATGGGCAGCAGCATCCTACTGTGTAATAGCAACTATCTGCTACTATTAAGGGCTTAAGAGCTTATTAATTATATTTATATATAGCATAGCATTTAAGGGCAAACACCTAATAAGCGCACAAAATAAATTATTCGTATGTGAAGAGGCCTATGTCCAGCAGTGGACTGATACAAAAAAAAAATCTTCCTGACCGAATTTTGGTCACAGCGACCAATCTCAACGGAGATTAGTCAACTACGCAGGAGATATTATAGTGCACAAGTGTGTGCGCAAACACAGGTGCACTCTATATTCCCTCACTCTCATAGTCCGTTGGGACGGAAATCCGACACGACCGGAGAGAGATCAGGCGCAGGGCCAACGGCTTTACGTGTTTTCCGAGGCACAGAGTAAGTGATAATTAATTTATAAAACGCACATAACTTACGAAAAGTCACAAGTGCGCGCCTTGGGTTCGAACTCGAGACCACTGACTTGCCAGTCAACGGTCACCACCACTAGGCTATCACGACTCAACAGGACTGATACAGACCGTGTATGTATTTATGTAACCCAATTAGTTTCTAATTCAAAGGAGTCCATTTTTTAAGAGCGAGTGTAGTCACGCTTAAAGCAGTAATAATATTTAATACCTACATAAAATATTTTAAAATTATTAGCCACATAATATTATGACTAGGTCGTTATTCTAAAATTATTATAAGAGTGACTCTAGCTGTCTGATCCAAGGGCATCTAACCTATTACATTATACCAGAACATTACATAGATCTTACTATGTTTTTCATCAATACGCCGCTAACATTACAATTCAGCAGTCGTAACCGTTCGCATTCGGTCCACGATCACTCCCGCTCTTAATCCCGTGTTTTTCGTGCGCCCGCGGTTCGTCTGCCTCTCTACTGGTTGCTCGATCGTAGATACATTGCTTTCTGATGGTAATTTAATTTGAAGCTCTTTTTTATAGTTTACACGCGTTTTGACGGTCTGTTTTGGTGTTGTTGTGATTTTGAAACGCACCGGTTTTATTTAACGTCGTTTAACTGTTGGATTAATTGTCAATCAAAACAAGCATAATGCAAAGTTGTTTTTTTTTAAATATTTATTATGGTTAAAAAGTAATCAAGTACTATAAAGATAATAGCTTTTCAATGTTTTCCATAGTTTAATGCTAGTGATGTGATGATGCATTGGTTACAGACCCGCTTTGCAAGCACGTGGGTGTGGGTTCGAACCTGGATTGTAATAATGTGACTTTTCAATGTCATATGAACTTTGTTACTTAACGCACGCCACCACGTCACACTACTTCAAATAGTATAACAATCAGTTAAATCGTTTAAATAATAATATTTTTTATTAATTTGACTAATTAACTGGTAATGTGAAAAAGAATAGTTTGGAATAATAGTTCTGTTTTTTGCTAGATAGTTTCGAAGTTTTCGTTTAGAACATATCTTTTTTGACAAAAATGATTCTAAATACAAACAGAGGTAACAACTTAACAGTTTAATTTCTTTTTTAAAAGCTTTAATGTGTAGGTACAGAACGAAATGTTATTATTCCAGTAAATTATGGCAGGCCTGCTGTTAGAAGATAAAAATGAATTCTAAAGGCCGACTGCATGTACTCAGTGGCCGAGTGTCGAGCGCCGAGCGAGGGGCACCGGCTAAACCACAGCTTACAGTGTTAAAAAAACACTCTATGGACTGCTTGTAATGCTCAGAAGCAAAAGTGATATTATTGTTGATATAAATAAAGTTCAATATTAAACAATCAAGAAAATACTAGATTTTCTAGGCCAATAGGTAAAAATTGAACGTCTGTATAGAGTTAGGTAATATTCTAACGCTGTCAGTTGGCGGAAGTTTCATGTAATATAATCATCATCTGCCTAGCCTTTTTCCCAACTATGTTGGGGTCGGCTTCCAGTCTTACCGGATGCAGCTGAATACCAGTGTTTTGCATGGAGCGACTGCCTATCAAACCTCCACAACCCAGATACTGGGTTACACGATACCCCTTGGTAAGATTGATTGTCAGACTTTCGGGCTTCTGACTACCCGTAACGACTGTCAAAGATCTATTTCATGTCATAATTATAATATTATATTATAATTTATTATACTCGTGACTACAACTTATAGTAGTGTGGCCTCCACTAAGGCGCGCAGTATATATTTTTAAAAGCAGATTAGTGTCCAGCGAGGTGAAGTATGAATAATTCTATCTTACTTTTGAAAGCTAAAATTCCCCGGGTAATAAGTTTACGTCTTGGACCACGTTACCAATAGCAAGTGACACTTTGTTTGTTTTATACTCAAGTTGCCGTTTGGCTATTATATCCCGGTCCTTGCTTGATTCGATTGACTGGCCACAGTGGCAACTTGACAAGTACTTAATTGTAAATGTTTTTGTATTTTGTGATGACTTTATGATTTGAAACCTTTTTAAAAAGTTTTCTAAAGTTGTATAGCCTTTACTGCAATGGCACATCGAACAATATAAACATTATGCTATTATAGAAAGAAAGAAAGAAATAATATTTATTTCAACACCAAAAATATAACGTATCATATTTAAAACAAATATCTGAGTTCAAACCATTAAAAAAAAAACATTTTATGTACCTAACTGGTTTGTACAAGAAGGTTTTCTAAATTCAAACAAAACTAAAAAAAAAAAACAATTTTTATAAATACAAGTTGTAACTCCAGTTTAAAAGAGTATTTATGGCTTAAATATCGTCTAAAACGTGCCACAATTACAATAATAATAAAGTTATTGTCAAATAAAATCGCAAACTTAAAACAACCATTACTATCAGTGCAGGTATTAAAAAAATATTTTTAGATATTTTTTTAAATATATTTATTTTAGGACACTTTTAGATGTTTTTCTTGTGACAATAATATATTTTTACAATGTTTAAAACAAATGCAAAATACCATCAAGCATATTTTTGATAGTGCATTGTACAATAAGATGTTAATCTAACATTTATATCAAACTAAAGTCTTCGCAAACAATTAAATACAATAGTAACCATTTCATTCTAAATCAGCTTCGATCAATTAACGATACGGAACAATTTAATAGTAGAGAGTCTAAACCCATTTGTCGTGTTTGTTCCCTTCTTAATAGTGTTTGCGTTCGAGACACCACAAACCCATTTGAGCGCTCAAATGCTCAGTTTTGAGAAATTCGAGTTTGGTTCGAGTTACCTGTGGTAGGTACAGTTGTACAGTTGGGAGCACAATAAAGATGTACCTTGTCTTACAATGGAGAGAATAACTACTTAAATTAATGTTAATCTTAATGATTATGAATAATAAAAGTTAGATTTGATAAAAGTGTTTTGTGGAACAGTCGATTTGTAGTTAAATCAATTATTATTATTATGTAATGCTAATTATATAATGTAAAGACAAGCGGAGGATACAGAGAGGTGGCGATTGCTCCACTGACAAGAACCTAGCTCTTAAATATAAGAAGAATGCTAATTAATAAATAAATTAAAATTTTATTTGTTAATTCCTTTTTTTATGTTGGTTTGTTGTGAGAAAATTAAAAATATTAAGACCTTACCGATAATTTTTACTATAAAATTTTGTGTTAAGTGTTATGCATGGCATGCATAAATGCTTTATAAAAATGTTTAAATATTTGAATGCAAAATAATAAAATGCGCATGAAGCGCATCATTATAGTATGTGTGTGAATATTTGTGCTTGCAACTGTCCACTGAGTTATAACCGGTCATAATTCGTGAAATCTTTAGAGACTGTAGTGTCGCGTTCAGCAAATTTCGTTACAGTTCCGAGCAAAGCTGTACTGTTTTGTCGCCGGTTAGTGTCGAGTTTATTTCATAACTCGATTTCAGCTGGCCATGTTAAAAACTTGTTTTGCTTGAAAACTAGAATGTTGGAAGTAGAAGTTGAAAAAAATCTCTTATTTTCGTATCGTCTGTAAGCATCAGTTTATATGTCATTTGGGATAAAACTTGGCGCTTTTGCTGATCGTATTGAAAGAATGGTCATACAGTTGCAAATAAATATCTATATATCTTATCTTATCTCATCTTATCTTTAACAAAACTAGACAATAATACGAACATATGCTTTTAAATTAAGAATGAAACTGAATTTACGCCATCTTAATATTGAAAAAAAAATTGCTTGCAGAACGGGTCCGTAACCAATGCGACTCCAAGACAAAAAAATAATATGAGCTACTAGCTTCCGCCTGCAGCTTCGCCCGCATGGTATGTTGATAATACCCTATGTGTTATTCTGATGTATAAACTATATTACTGTAAAGTTTCATCAAAATTCGTTCAGTAGTTTTTGCTAGGAAGAACAACAAACATTCATCCATCTATCCTTACAAACTTTTACATTTATTTATTTTTGTAGGATTGAAACTTTAACCAAACCAAAGGAAAATTTGAACAATGCTCATTCTCACACTACCCTAAGTAAAGCTTTATCTTAAACATAGGAAGTAAAGGAAATATCGCATACATATTTATAAGAAATATTCAAATGGGTGCAAACAAGGGAGTGTTTAGGCATTTAGCCGAGGATCGGGTAGAGTCAACAATCGCTTAGAGACGGCTCTTTTGTTTAGAGTGGGGCACCAGGCGCGGGGCACTGAGCTCACGAGGGCTTTTAAAGGATAAGTAAGTGATTAATTGACTTCAATATTTGATATTTGTGGTTGTTTGACTAGAAATCTATTACCTATAGGTACCTATAGGTATATTGATATGTTTTTCTTTGTGTTCGTTAAAAATAAAAAATATAATTAAATTGGAAAGTTTAAAAAATAAACATACAGAATGCATCTCAATATTATTTTGTTGGTTTGATTTTTTATTGGAAAAAGTTTTTGGAAACTTATAAATTATATGAATACTTACAATATTTTTAGAATGTTTTTCTGCATAAACAATATACAATTTACAGTTTAATACTAAAAAAATATCGTATTGTGAGGTGGAAGTAAATTTGGAGTAAATTATACTTTGTTCTTGTATCAATGATTTTACAAACACTCAGTAAAAAAAGTTTTTTTTTTCAAATTTCTTATTAAATAATTATATTTAATAAGCTAACATGTGCTATAACATTTAAAAAAATCACAAAAATACTTAGTTAAACTTAAACATTATTTTGAAAAAGTCGTTGTTTTATCATAATCATAAATAATAAAATTAAAAAAAATACATATCTTTAAGATATTTAAAGAAAGAATTGTATAGATTACAATACACAATATACACACTCCCAAATTGAAACAAATATTCTATCTCACATTAAAATTAGTATCAAATGGGAACCGAACCCGCGGCACTTTTAGCTACAGTATGATTAAACCTATCTATTTGTTGTTAAGTCTACGCCACAGTTCACGTCCCGCCATGGAAACGTCCGATCAATGTTCATAGCGTATAAGTTATAAACTTTATTAACACTACACTACATACCTTTGTATTTCAATGAGATGCTGGATACAACAGATTGGATTGGGAAGAGAACTCTGTAGAGTAAGCGAGACAGAGAATGACAGAATTTAAGACTTCTGGGCACATTCAGTGGTAGTGTTGCTACTTGATTTAATAAAAGTTAAATAATTCTTATTAAATTATATCATTCAATAAGTATTAATTAAAGTTTATGTTTAATTTATATTAACGAAATATTAACTTAACAAACATAACTTAGACTCACGCCTGTATTCCTCAGTCGGAGCTGAGGAGTTGAGCAGTACACTCACGTTTCGCAAGCTATGTTATAACATAAGTCCCATGTAATAGAAGCACGAAGCAGGTAGTTATTAATTTATAATAATTTATGTAACCTCCGAAAAGTCAAAAGCGCCTTGGGTTTGAACTTCTGATTTGATAGTCAATGTTCGTACCACTAGACTATCACTGTTACTTTTGCTAATGATTAATTTCTAATACGTTCACGAATTCGAAAAGTTACAGGTACAAGCCGGGGTTCAAACCAATAAAGTGAAAATAAAACCAGAAAATTCACATTTAAAACCTACAAAAACGTCAAGATATTTATTTGTATTCCCCTCCAACTTAACCCCACAGTAACAAAACGACAAAAAAGAAGATAATTTCATAACCCTATTGAAGGCACTTTGGCGTAGAATCGCGGCGGTAAATAAAAACGCTCTCAATTGGCACCCGCGCCGCCCGCGCAATGGAGGCCCGTCTGTGCCGGATGTGCGCGCCGACTTATCAGGGTTGCCACAAGCCAATAAAAATACAATCAGGATCAACAAAAAAAATTGCATTGAAACTTACATGGTGTTATTTTAAAAAAATCATTGCTATCAGCTCACTTAATCAAAAGATGTGGTAGTTCCAAGTTTCGATTTTTTACCGACAAACACCTCTCATAGGTAAGTGGCACAAGATACATTTCTACCGATTCAGGATGAAAAATAGCTATTTTTATTTTTTTATTTTGGCAACTTCAAAAGGGGAGACAAACTCTCTCCACTAGTTTGGAAGCCAGTTATCCACAATATATACAAACAAACTGAAATTAGTTGTTGCGAGAGATTTGATATCTTCCGATGACAAGCTCCGTTCTATAACTCCTAAGTTCATCATCACATCATCATGACTTATTGTCATATTACACATATAGGTATATAGATTTGTCCCACTTCTGGGCAGACGTCTCCCCCAAATCCAAATTTCAAGGTTGACACACATAATACTATTACAGGATATTTATGGTACTCCAGCTACAAAAAAGGAATTACTCACATCGGCCCTCTAATCATGGAATAATCTGTCTTTGGAAATCGGTTAAAAATTAGAATATTTCGAGCACAACCCTACTGGCTTCACGCTGCGACCGAATGCACTCGGCGTCCGGATACGCACTTAGATGTTACTGCATTAGCTACAGTACAATACTCTTTAATATTACATGAGGGCGAGTTTTGAGATGGAAATATTTACGTAAGACGACTGTACCCCTTAAATTATATTTATAATTTATTCTTTGCTTTGTATAATTTGGTAAAGTATCAAATATGAAAATTATTTCTGGAGTCAGTAGTTGAATTATTAGTTTTTTTATACTGATAATTCGATAGAAATCTGATTTCCTTTTTTCTTTCAATTTTTTTTTCGAAATATTTATAGTGTGATAACAAAATTAATCTGCTCTCTTTCCATCTATCTAGCTTAGAGCGCATTTTTATGTCGAGTTTAGTATCATTATTTTATTCCAGTCTGAGTGTTTGTGCATATTATATAACTGCATCCATGATTCTGGAGAAAATATTGAGCGGCTACGTTCAATAAAAAGAAAAATACCACGCCATAGAACAACAACAGCGCAGTTCTTCACAGTGATCCAGGCTGCAGGTCTACATGCAGAATCTAGCAGCATATCACGTCTATTATCTATGCATCACAGAGAGGGTCCGTATTGCAGACGACTCGCAGTTAATTTCCGGTTCGAGATTGACCTGCTCAGACGAACGACTATGATTTTTGCGTTTCTCTCAACCGATGCCTATAGATGATATACTTTATATGCAGTTTATATTATTAAGTGAAAAATATTGTAGACCCTTGACTTATAGGTTGTAAGTATTGATTGTATTTAAAACATAGTAGGTATTAACAAACAATTTTATGGAACTAAATAAAACATGAACTTTTTTCCCCAGAAAAGGTAGGCAGAGGTGTATGCAGTACACCTGCATTTCACTTATAGGGGGTGAGCCTATTGCTATTAACCGGACACAATTCCAGGCTCCGTGCTGCTTCTGAGAATTTCCTAATGGAAAAACTCAATAATACTTTTCCCGACTCCTGGGGGAAAACAGGACCTCGAGCTCAGCAGTCGCGCTAGACCAACGAGGCAGTCAATTTAATTTCCAATGTCAGTTTTATGGAGCTATATAAGTTAAAATAAAATTATTTTTATAATTAATTATAATATTTTACTTTGAGTTACTGGTTAAGTAAAGTCTACAAAATTTCCAATAAAGAAAAAAATATTTTACACAATTTATACACAACCATAGCTCTAATATAAACCGTACTTAAGTTTGGCTTTAGAAATCCTAGAAATATAGACCCAGCTTATAATTCTAGAACTCTTCGTGCCTAGGATCACGTATTCCAGCTGTCGTGCGCATATGTATAGCGTGATAAAATACAAGAATTAAAGCCTGAAAAATTGCAGAAAGAGGTCTGCGGTATTATAACTATACGCGTAAAGTGGACCGTCTGTATTAGGATAGATTTAGAAAGTGCGAATGATTAAAAAAATAATTGGCAAATAATGTTCCAAATGTCGGTCATAGCTGACAAAATCAACGTAGATTAGCCCTCAGAGGGCTAGTGCACTCTCTACTACTTGCTTTACTACTTACTCACTCTCGTAGTTAAATGGAACAGCTGCAATCTGACACAACCGAAGAACCACGAAGTAGAAGTGCAGAAACGGTGCAACTTTATATGTTCCCTGAGACACGGAGTAGGTCATAATACATTTTTAATACACACTCATAATCTCATCTCTCTCTACACAAAGTCAGAGGCTTGGCATAATCCTTAGTTTCGAACTCTGACTACTGACTAGCCAGCTTTAGAAAATGTTTTTCTTCTAGAAAAACGAATGTAAACTAAATCTCGTAATATCTTTAAAAGCGATGACAAGACATTATGTTGGTTATGGTTTTTCAATATCATAGGAACTGGCGATTTCATTCCAAAACGTTTCTTGAAAACAAAACTAACACACCAAGATATTCCCGCAGAAGAGTTCAAAAAGTCGAGTTACAGAATCAGTCAAGTTATGTCAACAGGACTCGACAATCCAACGTCCAATATCTAAGCTGTCACCACGCTGTGAACAAATATAGCTGTATTGAAGTGTATGTTGGTATACACAGTGGTGTATCGCAAGCTCTCGGTATCTCGTACGAGTGCGGTAACTCGGAACACGTAAATATTAGCTCATAACGGCGTGTGTTGGCGATCCTGAAGTACAGTCAGTGATAAATTTTCGAAATTAGATATTTTTGAGATAAGGTATTTTCGATGATAGGTAAACTTTTGACGTAAAATGTCAGGCTTGGTATAGTTGTAATATAGATTAAGCTTGTTTTTTTTATAAACTGTTTCATTTACAGAGTAGGTATATAAAAAAAACTTTGGTCCTAATTGTAAAAGTAAAAAAATATAAGTACAAAAATTTATGAATTTGTTTATTAAGCATTTGTAAAAGCGATGCAAACTATAATTTCCAAATTTTTGTAGAAAGAAAAAATCAGTTACAATCAGAATTTGAACCTGCAATCTATACCGTTTGAAGCCTATAACCATCTGAGAAAGTTGAATCTGGAAGAGAATTTCGATAGCACGGAGTTACTAATAGTTTAATTGGTAGAGTGGCGGGTGGCTTTAATCAATAGATCGTGTATTTTTCCTTCCGCATACCGCATAGCACAAACTGATATAGTACTGAAACAAAACTGAAAAATACCTGCAATTACCTATAAACTACCCAATTTAAGAGAAACGTTTATGTACGCATCTGTACAACGTAGAGGAAGTTTACGAGGTGGATAGAAGTTAGTGTCGGTTCTAACCATGTCTGGTCTAACGCTAGGAATGTGTTTGATTCGCAGAACCAATGGCCGCGACTGTACGATAGCCTTTTGTTAGCTTGATAGCGCACTCTGTTAGTTTACGTTGAAACAACTTTGTAGAAATAATAATTGAAGGAATTGTGTTAATGGAGTGGTAACACAGTGAAGAGGCATTAAAGTGAAGATTGGAGTGGATAGAATTATTAACTCAAGAAATGATATAATGTCTTTATCTGAGATAAGTGGGTTCGATCCTAGATGAAGATATTGGTCTAGGTTTTTGTAAATTGTAACAGTAAAATTACCCACGGCACAGTTAAGACATAAAAAAATATGTCGCGAATTGAAAACTTCTTTTATTTTGGAAGTCCGTTATAATTATAACCAAAATATAAATATAAATGCAGAGTGCGTAGTTACAAATATCTTGTTTAGGAAATATTATCTACATATATCTCAGAAAACATCTTTTAAAGTATTGGTTACTGTTTCTGTACAACTACGATATATATCCTCAGTCATAATCCATAGCGTAGACAATAAATTTTATGTGTGAACTCTCAATTTGAGGGACAATGTATATTATGATTTATGAGTAACTACTGCAACTTCTTCGTAAACTTATTCTAAAATTCTTTTTTACTACCTTGTTTTAGTATTTAATAGTTTACGGATTTTCGTTTATTAAACTGACAAAGGTTCATAAACCAATTTCAATAATAAATTCAAATGTCCTTTCAAAACTAAGTTCAAGAAGTTCACAAAATAAAATGATATGAGGGCATTTGTTCATATTAGGGGCGCGTGTGCGCCGCGCCGCGCCGTGTGCTCCGATATCGTTTGTATCAGCCGTGCATACTTTATTAACATTCCAGCACAATCTCGTGCAGACCTGACATTTAATAAAAGTCAACATAAGAGCAAAGACTGTCTGTATTTTTACTCTTTGAATTTTTCTTTCTGCTTTTTTTTAAATTTTACACTTTAGTTTGCATGCATTTAACATGGGTTACAAATTGATTTCCTTTTATATCTCATTTCTTGGTATTTGACGGTTGAAAATTATTTTAATATACAGCGACTGGGATAAGTTGCAATTTCAAATTCCGCTCGTAATCGATTTTTTCTTTTTACAAAGATATGGAACTTTAGTGTTTCCTTCGCATGCTCAAATGCTTTAAAAATTTTTGTATATTTATAGTGTGTTCATATCATCTGAATAATTGATTTTTAACTGTAAACTTAGACATGCTTGCCATTAACAAGTCGTAAAAGGAGTTATTGTCTATACCGTCTGAGATGGTTTAATTTTGATGAAAATTACAGTAACATGGTTATAAATAGCTTAGTTGACAGAGCAGCTGATGGCTTCAACCAAAAGGTAGCAGATTAAAATTAAACTGTTTTCAAAGATAACCTCACCCTTTCTTTTTAGTTTTTATTTATATTTCCTAAACATACATACCTACATATATTTGTTTACAAAAGTCTGGAACATTAACCCATACACCACAGTGTAACCACAAACTTTCATTTAACGAAGCATTCAACACAAAAAAAAATGGGGGTACAGCAGACCAGTGTACAAAACTTTTGGTTGAAAATTTAAAAACGCGCGAGGGTTTCTATAGAGAAGCGAATTAACATGGCTTTAATTGTGCGTTGAGAGACGCTTGTGGCACTCGCTATGATAGCGTGGACGCTGTAACGATTACTAACGGTCTAAGCGCTTTAAGCGATGTTTAACCTTACCATAGAATGCAACACTATTAACTGCATTTTATTTTGGGCATGTCAAACGTTTTGGGCGACACGTTAACAAGTAGGCCTCTTCTACCTAACTGGCTGGCTGGCTTACTACACCACTTTTTAAAACGACAAATCAAAGGGTTTTTATTAGCGTGTTTAAAGTGTTTATCTAAATATCTGTCCTAAATGGATGAACTGATTTTGATTTAGTTTTGATTTAGTTAAATAATTGAAACGCTCCACGTGTGGGTCATTAATTTAAAAAAAACGTTTTTTCTTAAATAATTGGAAATCACAATCTTTTGGATTTTATTGTAACGTTTTTTAAAAAATTAAAACTTTTAGAAGGCAATATAAAAAAAATAAAGATTTTAAAAATAGTATAATATTTTTAAAATAGTATTAATATGTTTTTATAAAGGCTTACAAAGGAACCCTTTTGAACATTACCTAAAGAATTTATAAGAACAATAAAGATAAGCCAAAAACGCAACTTGAAACAACAACATAGAGTTACACAAGTTTAGAAGACGGTCGAGACATTTCTTTGTCACATAAAATAAAATTACGGACTTCACCTACTGCTAGCTATTTATAGCGACGATTTGTATTTTACTCCGAACGTTAAAATACATATATTTTTTTGCCAAGAAGAATGAAGCAGGCTTGATCTATAATATTCACAATAAAAGATAACAGAATAATAAACTCGACAATTCAAATAAAAAATGAAGATCACCTATCCATAAAAAAGTAAAATTACATGTTACCGTCGCGCGGGGAAAACCCTGCTAATTGCCGCTATTAAAATAGCGCATTTAAAGATTGCTATTGAAATTCGATAGCCATTTTCGGTTCGCTTTTCCAGAAAACTTTTCGCATTATTATATTTGGCATTATTTTGAATAGGCAAAACAAAGCTATATATTATCACAACAGTAATGCTAGATACGGATAAAAACCTTAAATTCGGGTCCAATCACGCTCGACGTTGGCCCTTGAAAAATGGCCTTGGGGGATCCCCGAATTACTTTTTTTTGGATACGCATCCCTTTCTCATCGTCACCTGTGCCCTTACTCGTATATATTTTTGTAAATATATGTGGACACCTCTGTTTTTACACGAAACCACTTATATTGTGTTTTTGTGGGCTTGTTTGTATTTATTTAGGAATAGTATCTAAGGTTCACGTGCCATCTTTTTTTTTTTGTTTAATCCAGAAAACTCATTATTATACAGGGTTATTTGTAAAACACCAGCATCCTTAAAAGGGGTCATTAAACTCATCATTATGAACAACTTTTACTATGGGACCAACCCTGAATTCGCAAAAAAAATCAGCTGTTCCATACATTTATGTTCACATGACTCAACAAAATGTATGGAACAGCTGATTTTTTTTTGCGATTTCAGGGTTGGTCCCATAGTAAAAGTTGTTCATAATGATGAGTTTAATGACCCCTTTTAAGGATGCTGGTGTTTTACAAATAACGTATAACACTAGTTTTTGCTTGCGGCTTTGCCCGCGTGGTTTGTTGAATATTCAATCATAATTCGAATGATACTTGAGTCATCTATTATCATGAGAAGGTTGTTGTTTTCCTCGGGAACAGTACTTTTTTACGGGATGAAAGCCTACTCTATGACCGTCGCTGTACACCTGTCACCATAATATATCAGGATGATCGATTTAGTTGCATATGCGTAAATGGGTAATAAACAAACAAACTTACTTTCGCATTTAATATTATGTTTGGATATAATTTTTAAATAATGATACTGCTGAAAATGAAGTTATTTTTATGTTATGTAATGTTTTTTTTTTAAATTTTACATTTGATTATTTTATTTTATTTCAATGATATTTATTTTAATTCCTACAATTGTAACTATATTGGTGTGTTCCTGATAAATAAAGATGATTTTATTTATTTATTAATTTAAAGTTTTTAATAGTTTAAACGCCGTGGTTTCATTTTACATTTAAAGTTTAATATCCTCTTAACTTGAGTACCCCTTAACAGACTAATAATCGCTTCGATAAAAATAACCAACACCAACACGTTAAAAAACCCGTTAATCTAACAGTTAGCTGTTCATAACGTAAAAGTTAACATTTATATTAAAAGTTAGAGGAACTTGGAGAGATAAAAGACATAAATTAAGGCGTTACGTTTGACCGAACTTGGCGCATTAGCGTTTGTTGCCAATGAAATTATACGCTGAAGTTATAATCATTTCGTGTTAGCGTTAGGTAGAGACGTTATTGATAAGCAACAGCGGATTGAAGCCGCTTGTGAAAATAATCTAGACAATATTGCAAAAAAATATTAAAATTTCAATCTGCCATGAATTTTTTTTACATTGATTTGTAAGGGAAAGCTTTTAAAAGGATTTGTTGATCACCAAATAGTTTAAGAAATTAAATTGCCTATTATTATACCTTGAAAAAAACACAGATATTTCAAATGCGCTCGGTAACATGACAATCGTTTCATCTTCTGTTACAAAACATATTTAGCGAAGTGTGGATATCTGCCGGTCGGACACTTATGTTTATCCAGAAGAGTTAATTTAGAAAAAGTATACAAATACAGGAGTGTAACATAAAAAAAAATCCTACCCGCTATCGCCCTTCACTCTGCCACCTACCTTTCAGCCATTAGAGTGACGTCACTGTCCCGTAGAACAGGTGGCGAGTTTGCCACTTTTTAACTACAACGTCTTATTGACGGCCGGGGACGAATGCTTTTTATTACATTGCAACACTTGGGAACTCCGATTAAATTTGTATGAGATCACTGTTTGCGGTTTGAATTGGATGGGAGACGAGATTTGCATGATAAGTTGGAGGAGGGATTGCTGTATTAAATTAAAATATTGAAGGTACTGGGTAAATTATGAACGACGATATGTCAAGTAGAAAGTATGGGTTTGTATTGGTTAAATTATTGGGAACTTTATTTTACAGTTTTTTATAGCTTTCCTTATAGTTTAATATGAGGATTCCCTGACTTGTTTCGAACTCAAAATGGAGTCCATTTTTAAAAGTGTGCTCAAGCATCGCTGCAATTTACAGGCATGATCCATGCACAAATACCTAAACCAAAATAAATTTATTTTGTTGATCACTTAAGCATTTGCCACGTGCAATAATCAAACGAGCGGATGTCCAGAAGCTTAACCAATTCAGCAATCATGTCATCAGATTTTTAATCCACTAAACATTGCTATGAAACATCCCACAAATCAGTCCTAAATTGCCAAATGCGTGTAAAGTCATCCATCTACAAAATTCTGACACATAGCTTCGCTATCAAATGTCACGCTGTTTCATTAGTATTCCGTCCCCGCGTTGTTGCGTGATTGGTATTTCATATCTCTTTTACGTAGCTCTGTGTAGCTATGATGTGGCCATTTCTATGCGGCGGTTAACTTTTCTAAATGTTTATCAGTTCGAGAGGGGTCTGTTTGGTGTAATTCGCAAGATGGTTTGATCTGGGTGTATGAAAATACTCTTGTATTTAGGGTTCAATATTTTTGGCAAAAATATAGGCTTAATTTCACATGAATATTTTTCATTAATTGTACCGTCTGGTTTCCGGCCCGATTAGAGGTTATACATATACATAGCAGGTTTACAATTAGCTTAGTGACAGGATGATCAGTCGCGCTCTAACTAGTAACTCGCAAATTCAAAACCTGCTCGTGATCGATTTTTTCTTTGTACAAAAATTATGAACTATAGAGTGTAATTTTAATGTTCATCATAAGTGAAAAAATAAAGCCTCAAATTCATTAGATATATGTTGTGCGTAACCGATTCTGTGCGAAATTTTCAGAAGCATCAGTCATCAGTTTTCAATCCCGGTATAAGGATTTAAAATACAATTTACTCCTGTTAATACTCCTGTTATTTGTTTACGATTACACCGCTTCCTGGATAAATACAAAGCTTAGGAACATTTTAGGTAAATCGAGTTAGCCCAGGTACATCCACTCAGGTTTTAAATTAAGGGAAAACAAAAGCGTTCAGGAGAGGGGACAGTGCTTTAGTTGGGGGTAAGTTATAGCACCCAGGGGATTAATTCTGTGAGAATGACGGAACACTGTAGTTTACCCAGATTACCTAGAAAAATGGGATTAGCTTTCCTGTTTGAATTTTTAATAGGTTACGAAAAAAAGTATTTGGTGTGTATAAAATCAATGTTATGCGATCCAGTCTGGTAACTGTATAATTTTTATGAAGTTTTGCAAAAATTGTAGTTTATTTTAGTATCAAAATAATTTGGATAAGATAATTGTGGTGTTTATTTAGGGATAGATACACTGGAAACTTAGCAGTTTTTTAAACGCCTTATACTAGGATTTTTACTGTACCATGAGTGTAGCCATAGACGCATAAACTCCCTTACTAAAACAAATATACCTGTCGGTCACACAATAGTCTCGTATGGGAATACAGATCTACGATAGAGTCCGATGGAACGGCAATTTCACATGACTGGAAACAAATCAGGCACAGGACGGCTTTAGGTGATTTTTGAGGCACGGTGTCGAAAAGTCAAAGGTGCTGGGTTCAAACCTAGACCACTCACTTGCCAGACAGTGGTTATACCACTGGGCTATCACTATAAAACCACAGAATATTATTTAGAATATAAAGTGAGCGCAAGTTTGCGCGTCACTTAGTTTATTATGTGTAATTAAAATTCTGCTTCTCATTCAAGATCTGATCCGCCACAGCCAGTATCGCTATTCGCTGCTAATATCCTTCTGACCGAATTTCGGTCACAGCGGCCAATCTCAACGGAGATTAGCCAATTACGCAGGAGATATTATAGTGCACAAGTGTGTAAGTGTGATATCACAAAATACATTGTTGAAACATACAATTAAATACTTCAGAAGTCATAATTTAAAAAATCTCGTAGCTCTGATGAAATTCATTACACCGTTCGGATATATTCGTTTATGTCCGTCAATGTTCGGCGGAGCGTGTATTCTGACACCTATAATAATGAAAACCGATTTAATCAATATTCCTCCATCAGGAAAACGTTTATTTTGTGTATTATTCAATTTAAATGTTATTGGTTATGATAGTGTTACTTTTGACAGATTGAAAATTTAATTATGATGATACTGCCGTGGTGATGTGGCGCAGGGATAATCAAAGGGGAAATTCAAAGGCTTCAACTATATAGAAATGCATGTAGAAAACTTACTAAAATAAGAATATAGTATAAATAAACAGGGTCGACCGGGGTAGTACTACCCTCTCCAGTAATGGCAGCAGTGATAAGCCTAGTGGTATGACCCTTGACTGGTAAGTCAGAGGCTTCAGGTGCGAACCTAACCACTGACCTCTCACTCAAATTATCACTTGCTCCGTGCCTCGGAAAGCACGTAAAGCGTTTGGTCCTGCGCCTAATCTCTCCCGGTCGTGTCGGATTGCCGTCCCATCAGACTATGAGAGTGAGGGAATAGGGAGTGTACCTAAGTTTGCGCACACCCTTGTGCAGAATTGAGATTAAGTTGAGATTGGCCGCTGTGATTGAAATTCGGTCAGGAGGACATTACTACCGTCTTACAAAATACCGGCGAGAAATATTGGCATACTTGTTGTATTTCTTAAGGTCAAAAAAAAAACTCTGACCTAATCCTCGCCCTCTTTTTAAACCCCCGTTTGTTAACGTCAACAATATCTACATAATTATGTGAAACGTCTGGTTTCCAAACGTCTTTAAGTCACAGTTCCTTACTATCAGGCGGGCTGTAAGCTTTTTAACCATCTAATAAGTATTAAAAAAATATTTTTTCCTGAAAGTCAAAAGACAGGAGCCAGTCTTATGAATTCTTGAAGCAAAAATCTCCAAATGTCATATTTCACGCAACAAAAGACGAGTTGTGGAATGATTTATTATATCATTCACCTATTCGGTCCATTCAGTCCATTCGTTCTCTCATTCAGCGGTGACTGGACTCCACACAATGGGTTTTATCCGCATAACATGCCATTATTATTTTGTTTTTGAGATTGTATTAAAATACGTTGTAATTTTGGGTTAAAACCGGTCGTATAAGTAATATGTTCAATATTCTGACCCTTGTATAATCAAATTGCGTATAAATGATTCGGGAGCCCACCGATATAGGTAAGCCTTGTATTTAGGAGGTTTTCCTTAAGTGTTTCGCAATGATGGTCAAAGTCAATGGATATTGTAGGACATGCGAGCAAGTTTATTTATTTAATGTTTAATTAAATAAAACGTTTAATAATTATATCTTAGTATATTTATGTTGCACAAAGGCAAATAATGCAAGAATGTTAACAAATTATGTTTTTCAATTTTTTAAAAAAAACGTAAAAATTACAAATAAAAGCTGAACACTTCATAAAAACTTAACCAGGTTTGTATTTGAGGTGTTATTTCTGACAAAAACATGCTAATCTAACCTAACCTAACACACTTACAAAATGAATCGAAACCTATATTAGGGAAAGAGAAGACCTCTTTATACTGTGCCTATAATATATTGTTTTGTAGTTTAAAGTCATCGTAACTACTTTTAAATTAAATCAAATCTAAGCTGATCCTTTAATTTAACCTCATCGCAGCGTCATCTATCGGGTCCAATTGTATGAATAAACCTCCCTCTTAAATCATTCTATCTATTGTAGAAAACCGCATTAAAATCCTTTGCACAGTAATCTGAAAAACCTGCAAAAAATCAACTCCATAGGAAAGAGGAAGTGGTTCTACTTCAGCTTGTAAGATTCCACTCGAACAAACATACATTGCAAGTCTAACAAAAGCTTGTAATAATAATTATATTTTTTTTTACGTAAAACGGTTTTGTCATCAAAACTAAAGCTGTGTACTAAATATCAGATCAATCTGTCAAAAGGAAGGGAAACAAATTACGAACTAAATTGGAACCAAATAATAAACAGGTCAAGCTAAATAAAACCATTTAAAAACTTACATCTGACACATAAAAGCGAAACTTCATTTATAATACACCACAGAACTACAAAACTAGTAAACTGTAACGAGTAACTAGTCCAGCAACAGCAAAACTGGGTACTTTCCAGAACTATTCATTTTTTTTAACTTATGAATGTGTGCAACTACTCTACATCAAGCGTTGTGCGCTGTAGGCCGCAGTTTATATTGATGTTTGTATAATTCAGCCGTTGGGCAGATAGACATACGGACTTTTTTTGTAGGTAGGTAGGTACTTATGTTTTTTCAAAATGAGTAAAGTATAAAAATATTTTCTAGTTACAATAGTAACAAATACAATCAAATACAGTTCTTAGTTTGGCGCTGATTGAGCAGTAATGACCATTGACCAACTAGCAATTTGGATTGCTAGGTTCGAATCCAGGTACGCACCACTAACTCTAAAACTCATGTGTATTAAAAAATAATTGTTGCTTAAAAAATGGACAATAACATCATGAAGAAATCAGTATACTTAAGATGGTGTGAAAACCATATCAATAGCGGGCCGTTAAAACACTGCCACCGTGTTTTTCATACACAATACGATTAAAAAAAAGCCCGATGACCTAAGACGTCATAAGAACTGTCCTGATTATACCAGCTTTTAAATAGAAAACCGCATTGAAATCAAAATCAAAATATTTTTATTCATGTAGGTAGACCATTAGGCACTTATGAATAGTCTTAATTCTAATATTGTTTATTATAAGAGTCCACCAAACCAAATCAAATTATATCTATAAGAGAGTCATGGTGCTACAGAAAGACAGACATAAACTTTACAGTGTTATATCACCTATCTGTTCACATCAGGAATTAAATTATTTAAAAAATCCATTGACCATCAATGAGGTGCCAGTATTAGTCAGACTCTACGAATAATAACAACGCATAATTTAAATTACAACCATCAAAAATATGCAAACATAATTCTACCCGTAACGGGATTGGAAACATAACATAAATTTCCAACTACATCCATTCCATATTGGATAAATTGCATATTAGTCAGAATACATTTTATTACGCACACTAAAGTTGCAGCAAAATGCACAGTGGTCAACGTCAACCAACAATCGTTGCCAAAAAACAGCTAACTTTTCACCTCTGCAGGTCCCATTTGTTTGTGGTTCCACAGCGCGAATGTTGCCACAAATAAATATTTTAATTTCATAATTTATGCCCGACTTCCGAAACGCTATGCTTTATGTATTCGAATTCAATTCTGAGGATTAATGTTGGTTTGTGGGTATTAGGGGGTGTTCAGGGGTAAATATTATAGCGGTGCCTGTGATTTTGGTGTCGTCAGATTTTTGCGATATTTATTTTCCTGTTTACGTAATAATTATTTATTATGGAACTGCTCCACTTACGTTCTAACGCGTACATTAAGGCGATAACCTTATTTTACAAAGCTTTGATACGCTCAGAATCTTAAATACCCTCAAGTCACTAAATCGTGATTAATTATACTTTAGTTTATATTATGTAATATTAGAAAATTCTATTGGATTGAGCCTTAACATAAAAAATTCGGCATAAAAAATTTAAAGCATAATAATAATAACATATCATGTCTCATCATTATCATATCATTGTCAAATAAATCAGCCTGTAACTGTCCCAATTTAGAGCAAAGGCCTCTTTTCATACAGAGAAGGATTGAGCATTAATCACCACGCTAGCTCACTGCGGGTTGGCGATTTTAGCAAGTGATAATTAATTTCTAACACCCATATAAATCCAAACAATCACAGGTGCGTTTAGGTTTCAAACCAACGACCTTTGACTTGGCAGCAGTCCAACGGTCATACCACTAGGCTATCACTGCTCCTTGCTTCTTTAAAAGGACAATATATAACACACACACACACACCCTCACATTCGAAATGCAATCGTATTGAATATCAAATCTTCAAAAGACAAATTTCCAATAATCCCTTATCATAATCTGAAATCATGACGCTCAAAACAAATTCGCTTCCTCGAAAGGTCCTTAATCCCTATTACAATATAGCAGATGGTAGGACCAAGAAATTCTTTGTGCAGACCCTTTCCGGGACGAATTTACATATTTTTGCTGGGTTAGCGTCTTGAAAATGTTTAAGAAGGCATTATAGCTTGTTCCAAAGAAGGTTTTGCATGTCTTGCCATGGCTTTGATATGTAAGGATGGTAAAAGGTCAGTGTATATGTTTGTTCATGATTATAGTCACAAAAAAAAGTTTGAATATACGACTTTTTGGTTAAATTCTCTAGTCACTTTGCCAATATTTGTAATCTATAATATTTAATATATAAATTTAATTTAATATTTCTATAATATCTATATTATAAAATATCTATAATATTTGTAAAAAGGTTTTGTGTCTAGAAAAAATGATCTTCTTTAAAACATATATTTGCACACCCTACCAGGTAAAAATGGATGTACCTTGCTTTATATATGACACCTCTGTAACCCATTTTATGGCAAATAAATGATTGATTGATTGATTGAACAATCGTTGACTATGTATATTAGAAAGACACTTTTCTATTATGAGTATTAGAGGCTATATTTATACGAGGTAAACGGAATAATTAAATTTTCTATGAAGCCGTAGGCGACAGCTAGTCTCTCATAATATTCCAAATAATTCTACGCAAACATTACAAGAAAACCTTACACAAATATAGTTACAATCGAATTATGTAATAGTCTTGTCCGAGCAACGTAGCTCAGTCTGACAGTCCATTAGCCGAGCCGTGCAGCGTCAGCGAGCGAACGGCTAAGCCAATGTCTTATTGACCTCGGCAAATACGGGTTTGTAGTCTCCAGGATATTTTCTTCAAAGGGGTTAAAATTCCAAAGAGTTTGACGCAGCTATTCTTTTTTAATGTGGATGACTAAAGAACTTTTTGGGTTTTTAGTATGATTGAAAAAGGTTATGAATTTCATCATGTTGAAGAGCTTTGATATTTTTCTACCAAAATAGATGCTCATATTTTTACACAGCAGTGCAGTTCAATACAAAAGATGATATATAAGAAGAATATAGTAACTATTATTACCTAAATAATACTAAAATAAACTAGGTAAGTAAAATAATAAAAAAAGTAAATAAGTAAAGTAAAATATACAGTCATCTTGAGTTTGTAGTTCAAGACTAAGCCCATAGTTTAGGTTTGTGCCTTTTTAACAAAACTACAGCTTGACAAAAAAGAGTCTGAGGTGGTGACAGCTGGAACTAAAAACAAAATCTTTAAAACTAAGTTCGTGAGTACTAAAATAACTTAAAAGTGATTAATTTGATTATATTTGATGTCAAAAAAATTGATAGAAATATGTAAGTACCAAATAACTAGTAATTTTTAATTGTAGTATGAGAAGTGCGCCAGTGGCGCCCCCAATTTTTGCAGACCCTTTTTTGTCAAACTTAAAACGATCTTTTCTCACTTGCCAGTGCACATCTCAATCGGATTCATGTGGGCCAGCAGTTTAAAAAAGAAAAAGATGATTTAAAAACCTCGGTTATATTATTTACCCTACAGATCTCATTACACATCTGAATAGACAAATAGCCAAAAGATTTTTTTTTTCTTGCCAACACATTAGTAGTTCTTACTGAGTCAGCAGACAGTGAGGTCGGCACTGACTTTCAAAGAATTCGATATCTTTGGTCGATCTTAGAACGGACCTTTAAGAACATGACAACTGTGAATTTAAACTAGATTAAGGTGTATCTAAAGACGTTGTTACTAACGACGTGTAACTACTATAAATAAAGGCGCTGGAAACAGTAACCACGTTTTATTTGCAAGACTCAATATTACAATTCAGGTGAACCCGTATCAACCACTAGTCTATTCCTATTGTCATTACTTTTTGTATTTAGAATACAAAATAGAAATCCAAAAAGGTAATCCAAAAAGGTGATGTTTAAATGAGTTTGTAACAGACGTGTTAGACGACGCAATTGAATTATTCAAAGATTTTTTTTATGACAGTAGACAGTTTAGTCATTTGGTGGTAAGGTTTGTGTTTAATGGTCTTCGTAACTACGTTTTGATGCGTAACATCGACTTTCGATTTTGAGAGTAGGACTAACCGTACCGTACAACCATCTGACCGATTAACTGTGGCATGTTACGGTGAAGTGGACTAACACCTTTACCTATTGACACAAACTGTGGAGTAACATTATTATTATATATTATGTTATGTTATAGTATTATGTATTAGTATGTTTTAAATATGTTAGTAGTATGTTATGTCATCAAAATCAAAATATTTTTATTCATGTAGACCATTTTAGGCACTTACGAATAGTCATAATTCTAATATTATTAAAACAGTGACTCTAGTTGCCAGTTCCAAGAGCAGCTTACGTAATGATAATCAGAATCTTAATCATAGTAACTCTTTTAACCCATTCCCTATCCCATGAATCACATAACTGATACATGTTATTGTTATTTTTATTGTGTCTGTTGTCGGGACAACGATAATATTTAGGAACTCTTTACATAAGTAAGGTCTGAACACACCTTTAGGCTCAAGAACAGTTTTTAGGGGTAACACTAAAAGCTTTTTAAAAGATAGATAAGACGTTTTCAGACTTAATTTTTGTTACGAGTCTAGTTTGCTGGAAAAACAAAAGTTTAGTACGCTTTTGTCGGGAACTTTAGACATCTTTAATCTTTGTTGGACCTAGTTTTTCTTCGAAAAAGGTAAGATAGAGCCTTAAATTAAAGATTATCTATGCAAGTGTATCAGATTATGTTGGCATAGATTTGTTATACCGATTTCAACTATTCAACCTTGACACTTTTATCGCATGGTTGATATACTCTAATGATATTGAAGCGCATTATTAAAGGACTAAATAAAAATTTATCAGAGCTCTTACGTTTAAATATTCTCCTGACCGATTTCGGTCTCAACGAAGATTGGCCATCGATGCAGGAGTTAAGTGAATTAAATAACTCTTTTCCCTCTCTCACAGTCTGATGGGACGACAATTTGACACGGCCGGAAAGAGATCAGGTGCAGAACCTTAACGTGCTTTCCAAGGCACAGAGCAAGTAATAACTCATTAATAATAAGCACTAATTTACTACAAGTCAGAGGTGCCTTAGTTTTGAACCTGACTTACCTTACCTGACTGACGGCTTAAAAATATTACATAACTTGTACTACGTTATGAATGTGTGCTATTTATTATGAGGTAAACGCGAGCTATCGCCCTCAAGCTGCTTTGATCAGCTGCTCAGCCAACTGGCAACTTACAGCTTACTAGCAAGTTTTATATATAACTTGAAGGAATTAGAATTAAAAGATAATCTAGGTTGCTCTTTGGGTTTGTGTTTTGAATATTCTTTCAATAAACATTTGTTTTTTTGTCCATCGTAGACCACGATATGGCTAACTGACCGGACTTTACCCGTCGGTTTGTGGTCAGTCGAAGTTTTAAAAATAAAATTTATATTTTATTAATGTGAAACTTCTTGGTCGGACTTGCACCGAGGGTTCCGTATTGTTTTCGTATGAAGTTTAAAACTTTATTTTTTGTTACGATACTCGTTACAATAAAATATTTTGTGGACTAAGTTACATATATTATTCACAGTTCCCAAAAATTAACTCTTCAACGATATGACAGATAGAAAGAGCAGCGTAGATTTAACAATAAGGTGTCATTGGGTACGGAAACCTAAAATTCTAATCTTTTCACATCGTAGCAGCTTGAAAACTGTCGCCACAGTTTTAGATTAAGAGCCGCTACAGTATAAAAGGATCCTCTGTTTTCTTCCTTTAGAGAAATGAAAGCGGAAAGTTTTATTCTGTAAAAAACTAAAAAAAAAGTTCATCACTGTGCTAGTTCTCACAGAAACACTATATAAAATAAAAGAGCTTGATACCAAACATAAGTTGGTCGTTTCACATTATACAAGTAGTTTGCAACTTCACGGCACAGATCAACATAAATCACGCGCAGATGGCGCCGCTCCTGAATATCTGAAAAGGCTTTTTATAGATATTTTTATTTCACTTTTACAAGTTGTTTGCGATATTGGTTTTTGATTTCTGATGGAAATTGTTTGTTGGGTGTCCGGTTTTGCTTGTTGAATTCAATTTGCGGTTTCTGTGTATTGCTGTAATTGCAAAAATAGATGACAAATTATTTTTTTTGTGAACAAAATTTCTAAAACGTTGTTAATTGTTTAAAATTTGAGAGCATTTTAATAATGACCACTAATTTTAATAATAGTTTTTGTACTGTTAGCTTCTGCCTGTCTGATCCTTGCTACCCAAAAGAATACGATATTCTCAAGTTAGTTCGGTTGTAGGTTTTTAACTAGAACCACAGCAGTGCCGCGGGAAATATCTAGTTCAATATAAAATTAACCAACAGGATCCCGAATCCTTTTAAAGAGTTCAATTTTCACATACGATAAAGTCAGGAGGCTCGTGTTGTGTTGGGCGTCAAAATGAGCGTGCTATTGTGATTTTCCGGTCGAAAGCTGCCCTGAATGAAGGTCTCACGGGCCGTTGGTTCTATTCTCGCGGGTAGACCTTGTTTTATACCCGGGTTTTAAACTTGAGATATATTAGGAATATTATTTTTGGTGTTTAAGATAACAACAAAAATAACAATACATTAATCAATAAATTTGGGCAGAGGAGAGTTTAAAACGTTTTTTTATTGTTTTATTTATATTGTCATAAACAAACGTATTTCAATGTGGTAGTTATTTACTTAAGTAAGGACACTAGAAGGTGCTTGAGAGTTGAAACAGTTTAGTCCTTACACAAGTATAAAAAAAGTCCAGCAAATAATTTATCTAAAAACTAATTTATTACAATAAAATATAAAATAAATTGTAAAAATCAAAACCAAATTACAAACCACAATACGGCTTCCCATTAGGTAGAATCGTGGTTAAATACTTGCTTTAAAAAATAACAGATCAGAAAGCAAAAAAAAAACTCTAGTCACTTTATTTCATCAGAGCAACATTATTTTTAAATACAATAAAACAAAATCCTGTCAACACTGTCGAAGGGTTAATCCTGAGTAATATCACAAACAATGAATTTTTTAACAATGGCTACTTCATCACGAAACAATGTAAACACACGCCGACCATAGATTAACCTTAAATAAAACATGTCCCAGTAATCCGCTAAACACCCATACGAAACACAAACAAACAAACAAGATAGACTTTGACTGTAAAACGTCCATATATTATTGTCCATACATCGAACTTATTGGACAAAAACCGACAAAGCATTTTCCACTCAATTGACTCCACCATTAAAGTCGAAAACCCCGTAAAATTGAGTTACTGTGTCAAATATCAGGCTGATAATAATTTTGAGTAATGGCAAATAATTTTCAACTATATATTTAAGGGTATAAAGTAGAATGTTGTGTGAAAGGGTTGTTTGCGTCGTGAGTCATAATTTTGGAATTTGATCCACCCGGTGACATTTCGAAGCTACTGGTAGATTGGAGTCTGTTCTCAATGCGATAAAAGTATATAAAAATGAATATTTCTTGCTAAAGAAAAATAAAGTGGGTTTTATCTTGTTGAGCTAGTCTTGTTGCAAGTCAACTGTTTGTATAGAAGAAGAAACTAAATAAATAAACTTAGATAAATCATCTTTGAACTTTCTAGTAGCTAAGTTTAATTGAAGTCACAGCTTAGAAACACCGTTTGCCTTAGCCATAGCTATAGCAATTCACAAATATTAATATATTTTACGCGCTTTTCATCATAATCGATATAATATTACCTAACCAAATTTAGGTAACAGCGCCCAATATCAATGGAGACTAGTCAACAACGCAGAAGTTGTTATAGTACACAAGTATGTGCGCAGACTCATACACTCTCATAGTCCATTAGGCAATCTGACACGAACAAACAGAGGTCAGGCGCAGGACCCACGGCTTTTGGAACAAGTGATAGATTAACGAAAAATATTAGGCTTTATAGGTTTGTACCTTAGACCATTGACTTACCATTCAACAGTTATATCTCTTAGGCTATTCATGCTTGCAAATTATCAACATCATTATCATTAGGAATAACCAAGCCAAGGTAAGGCACTTGCTCTTTTCCTTGAAGACCACAATTATGTCACCTATGATTTAAGAAACAGAATAAACCTGCCTCCACCAACACTTATTAGGTTAGCGTAGTTGAGTATGATCTAATTTCTCTCACCTATTTTAAGAGAAAGCCTTTGCAAAGCATTATTGAACGGAGCACGAAAAAATATTATATTTATTTTGTCGTACTTTTTTAACGTTTTTATTTACTATTATTAACAGACCGTGTTCAACATTAAACTGTGGTCTAAAACACGCATCATTTACGTAGCTCAATGTGAGCCGGCCACATCTGTCGCATGCTTGATTAGCTATGGGCCAAAATAACTACTAAGTGGAGCCCTGATACGGTACAAATTGGACACAATCGATAGCGACTAATCCACACTGGCTCTGGATTGAAAGATATGGAAATAAAGGGGAGAGGCCTTTGCCCAGCAATGGAATGATACGGGCTGACAGTAACAGTAAGTAATCGTTTTATACAACCTCTGATGCTACACTGACTTAAGATTTGCAAAAGTCTCAAGTTAGAACCAGTCAAAAAACAAGAATAAGCTTATTTTTTTAAATCGACTATTTTTCAAATATTAACATTAATACCAAGGCTTTTAACCCTTTCTATAATTTTCTTATTGTCCAGTTAGTCATAAAAAACCCATGGCTAGTCATTACACAGAAACTCACTTACACTACTACATATGAATGTGGTGGCTGTGTGAACTGTAGTTTTATAGTACACGACTCGACTACGATGCGATCAAAATATTAAAATAACTATAATTATGACAGTTTCAGTATTATTCGAGACATGAATAATCTCGAGACATCATCGATAGCAAATGACGTAAATGGATTTGCTTGATCGGGGTATCCCCCTCTTATTCATATGGTTGTGTTTTGTATCGTAAAGAGCACCAGGCGGACGGTGATTGGCTGATATGATGATGACGATAAACCGATTATTTACTGAAGTAAAAATAAAAACACTTACTATTATTAGTAACAGCTGCTCACAATTACAACGCAAGCACTTAAAATATGATGACGTACCTGTAAAAGAAAAATAAAATGTTTAAATCCATTTTTGTCTTTTATTTATGTTTATTAAAATGAAACATTTTTATAAAGCATTTTTATGCATGTAATGCGAATACCAAAGGTCGCAACCATGTTCTAATACTTTTTTTTTAATTCGCAAAATTTTAATATTATTTATGTTTATTTTTTAATTTCAACAAAATAAGTAAAATAAAACTGTCTCCAGGAATTTACTGACTTTTGGCTTGGCTGACTCGCTTATCGGCAGCTCGGCCACTAAGAAAGGGGCTGAAATCGTTATGTATAAAAGTCTCACAACCCCTTCAGGCATAATGATCAGTCATTCTTATTGGTGAAAGAATCTTTTGTGGCCAGATTAGTGGGCACGACATGGCGTGTAATGGTGACTCTTCATTTTATGGGGGTGTCACCATTGTTGCGTATCATATAGATTTATTTTTATTTTTCCTTTTATATGGGCCAAGGATTTAGTGGGTAAAGCATTGCAATGGTGGTTTGACTTGATTAATTGGATGTTTTTTATAAGTCATAGTTACATTTATGTTAACTGCAGTGTATGACCGTTGAACTGCTAAATAGAAGGTCGCAAGTCCGAATCCAGGCCTACACTACTTTTTAAAATATTATGCGCGTATTATAAATTATCGTACGGAAACCTCACTTGAAAGATTTTTCAAGAATGGGTAAAGCCATGTCAGAAACCTACGGATAGTATTCTAAATTGTTTATTAACTATACAGTAAAGAAAGAAAATTTAAAAAATCTATAAATGCTAAAAGAAGAATGTAATCTCCAAAAGTAGAATTTAAATTAAATGTTCAGTTTTCTCTTCAAACCCAAGTTAAAATACATATACCTACTTATATGGATTTCGCAACTTGACCCTCCGCGTCTCCTCACAAATGAAAAAATATAAATACACAAATAATCATAGGAAATTTCATCGAATATCATTTTCAACTTCCACTTTTCGCTTCAAAATCCCTAATCCCCAAAAGGTATTCGGGATTTCAGTGCTTCGTAAAAAGAAAGAATATGCAAATCCGTCGGGACGCCCAACCTTCCGTGGGGCAAAAGCGTGTCTTATTTATTGGTGTGTCGATGAAAAATCTATGCGATATGTTTTTTTTCGGTCCGACCAAAGGTTTGTGAACGTGTTGTTGGATTAAGGAATATTTTTGAGGGCAATAGATTTACAGGTATTGGTTGAGTTTGCAGTATTGGTTGGAAGGAACGTAGGTTTTCCTTCCTTTTTTTCTGGATATGTGATAAGTTATAGTTAGTTAGTTATAGTAGCTAGTGGTATGAACGTTGGACTGTCAAGTGCCTCTGACTTTTCAAATTTATGTGCGTATAAGAAATTAACTATCACTTGCTACAACGGTAAGAAAACATCGTGAAAAACCAGCACACCTGAGAGCTGTTCTCGATGGTGTGTTAAACTATGTCAGAGGCCTACGGGCGGTATAAACTTTGACACCAGATTGTTCATCAATCATACGATAAAGAAGAAGAATGTGATTTTACGATTATAATCTTTAAAACAATGGCTTGATAACTTCGATAAACCTTTTTTTTGCTGCTATATTTTATTAATGTAGGTAATCTTTAAATAATACTGTAATAAATTAAAGTACCTACTACTGTTTACCTTACCTTTCCGAGTTTTAGATTTTAAACCGCTTATAAGCCTCATGGCACATGATTTTACACACCATCGCGGATATTTCTTAGGTGTGTTATTTGATGTCGATGTTTTTCTTCCCCGCTATGTTGTTTATAATAATAATTATACACATGGTTTCGAATCTCCGTTCCTTATTTTCGAACCTGGGACCTCTAATTTGCTAAAACAAAATCACTAGGATATAAATATTTTAGCGGTTGTCTATCCATTTTGGGCAACGCTAAATTTAGAAGAAAAGTTTCAAGAGAGGAACACCTCAAAGGGGTTGAAAATAAAACACCTTTTCTTACAAAATTCATACTATGATACCTACCTAATCCTTTTTAAAAGGATCTTGTATCCGACCTTCAACTCCACTTACATTGGATTTTCTTTTTCTACAAAACATCTTAAGTAATGGATTAGAAAAAATGTTACAACGGATACCTCGCTGTCGGAAACAGTCTGATTAGATATCCAATCAGCTATCTTGAATACGACTTGCATGAAGTGCTATAAGTATTTTCTGAATCTACAAATTGTTAAAATCTATATTTTACAAATAAACTATGTTTTTGCAAATGTTTTACAAATTAACTATGTTTTACAAATGTTTTACAAATAAACTATATTTTATAAATGTTTTACAAATAAACTATGTTTTACAAATATCCTATGTTTTACAAATAACCTATGTTTTTTCAAATAAACTATGTTTTACAAATAAAATTTCTTATTCTAATTCTGAATCATACATTGATTTTTATTAAAATTTATAAAAACATTTCATATTACGTTATGTGCTCGTAGAAAAATTAGAAGAAATTGAAAGTTCCCAAAAGACTTACCTAGGCGTTTCCTCAAGACGATGTAGAAAGGGAACTTCGACTTTGATATGCGGATAGCGACATCATAGTTTAGTTAGTAAGAGCATTTTCGCGGTACGGCAACTGGTTTAAGCCCTGCTCGCTTCAAGGATGCAACAATAAAATTGTTACTGACGGTACACGTTGGTATAGTCACAAATGCTGAGATTCAGTCATTTGATTTGATTCCCAGGCTTGACAAATGTTAATCTCTGACATATCAGAGGCTTAGCAGCTAATTTTTACTTCATTGGAATATAAAAAAAAATCGCTATATAAAGTCTCTCCCCACTCGACTCAAAAGACACTCGCATTAATCCGAGGGCTAAAAAACTGAGTTATGAAGAAGTAAAATGTATAATAGCAAAAAAACTCCGCTAGTCTTGGACTTACGTTTAAGTTGATCAAAACAGAACGTTTTCATTAGCTAATTGAGTTGCGACGGTGCTCATCATCCTCTATATAAACGATATTGCAGCTGTAAAAATGGATAGGGCTGTCAGTCAAAAGGTTTACTTGTTTTATTTTATTAATGTTTTTGATGTTGTGTAAAAAATATAATTTAACATGATTGGTAGCTAAGATAGAAAGACAGATTTAAACTCAGGTTCAAACTGCTTTATGCACCTGCAGTTCGCTAAAATGAGTTCATAAGTGTTTACTAATGAAGGTTAGCGATAATGATAGTAACTGTATTAGCTGATAATTAGGTTTTCTGGAAGAATTGTACAGCAAAACCTTTTTTTCAAGTCAAAGAGAGCTTTAAAATGTGATAACTTTTTCCTACAAAAATAAAAAAAACTTACAGAGCTAAAACTAGTATTTTTACGTTTTAATATTATTGCTGAATTTTTAATAGAACTATCAAACAAAGCAATCCGTTCAAACTTGCAACAGTATAGACAAATCACGTTAACATGAAGTCCTATGAGAACTGCTGTCACGTCGAGCCTAACCACCGTATATCATCAAACTTTAACTACACTGACATTCGATTAAGTGCTGCATTCCACCGAGGCATCCCTTCTCATATCTGATAGAGACAGCACGAT
The DNA here is from genome assembly GCA_936450705.2 of Protodeltote pygarga. Lineage (NCBI taxonomy): Eukaryota > Metazoa > Arthropoda > Insecta > Lepidoptera > Noctuidae > Protodeltote > Protodeltote pygarga. The sequence goes on along the minus strand of OW388264.2, from coordinate 13,724,815 downwards.
GTTATGAGTTTTTGTTTCATACCCAAATCATTTATATTGACTTGGAGTAACACCTGTGAAGACTTGATGATATTGTGTTTTTGTTGAGATTTGTTTTGATAACATTGGAAGGTGAATAGATATAAATATGTGATTTTAGAAGTTACTGTTTTATTAACTGGTTATTATTAGGCTTCTATTTGTGTGGGCTCAATGAAATACCAATTACATAATCTCGTTTATTCAAATTTTACCTTAATATAACAACAATAACTATAAAATTAATCAATTTTTAATTAAATAAATTAAAATATTTTAAAATTTAATAATCAGGTTTTCGACAACCCTACCTTATATACAGGATGTAGCAAACTGTGCTGTGTACTTTTATCGCCCTCTGGGTTTTATGTTAATTTGGATACGATTCGGATGTGCTTTTAAATGCAAGTAAACGTGTACAAAAGGCATTCGCCCGTGATCCTCGCATCTTTCAAACATTCGGGAGTCTGGTTTAAAATACAGGGGGTTGTTTTTCTGAATGTCTGAAAAGGAGTCTTGTGTGGCCATGTTATATTGTGAATGGCTTCAATATAGTTGAATGTTAAGGTATAATATTTAACTTTTATGGTTGTTTTTTGACTTTTTATTTTCTTGACTCGAAATAAACTTATAAACATATGTATATATAAAATTATTGCTATTAGGTATACAATTTTGCAGCAATTAAATTAAATTAAAATTAGAATTCATTAAAATAATTGCATTTTACCATAAATTTAAGTTGGTACCATACAAATTGTAGCTTTACTATGTCAACACTTTTAATGTGGTTTTTTAAAAAAAAATTCAATCTGTATAAAAATATCAATTTTGAGATTTAATCAGTTGGTCAAGGTGTGTAGGTAATATTATCCAATTCTGTTCTGTTTTACTGACAGAAAGCTTCAGGTACTATCGTCGATCGGTAGGCAATTAATCACGTGAAATATTAATAACTTTTCACTGTATGTGTGTGTGTTTGTGTGCAACATGCAATCGAATTTGACGCTGCATTGTTATAATAATTCTTATTAATTAAATTATTTGGGGTATTCAATACCAAAACGTTACTTGAAATTAAAAGGTTTCATTTCGAAAACCTTTGTAAATCTATATTGCATACAGATAAATTTTAACATGAAATTTTTTTAAAGAAAAGAAAAGAAATTAAGTCAAGACTTGAGTTTGTTTCCTTTTCCAAACAAACATCGAGATGCATTTTATCCCCCAAAAGTGATTGCTATAAGCACTGATAGCCAAGTGGTACGACCGTCGACTGAGAAGTCAGTGGTCTCGAGTTCGATCCCAAGGCGCGCACCTCTGACTTTTCGTAAGGTATGTGCGATTATAAATTAATTATCAGTTGCTAAATCGGTGAGGGGAAAACATCGTGATGAAACCAGCACACCTGAGAGATTTTTCAAAGGTGTGTAAAGCCATGTCAGAGGCCTACGGGCGGTTTAAACTCTGACACCAGGTTGTTCATCAACCATACGATAAGAAGAAGAGTGATTGCTTGGTCACAATACTCATATATCTCTTCCACGCCAGTTATCGGGACTGTCCCCAAGTTTTATTATTACGACCACCTTAGCAGGTAGCCACGACATCCCTCTACAACAAAACAAGCAAATACGATTTACAAGCGAACTTTTCAGTTGCAGCACTTTTCATTGCTTGCTGTGTTCGAAAGACTTTGTAAAGGACTTCCATTCAACAGACAATGTATACCGTTTGAAGTTAAATAGATTTTATTGTTGTTTTAAGTATTTTTGGAATATGCTATAAAGTTTTACGGCCATGTAATGTTTGTTTAAATAAGGTTATCAAATGGGTTTTAAAGATGATCTAGGGATGGGGCTCGTTAAATGCTTAAGCTGATTTTATAGCTTACTTACAGTCCTCTTTAAATTCGAAATCGTCTGAAATGCTTTGTTTGAATTGAGAGACTAACAAAATTGTATAAAACCACAGTTGAATCAGGAGACTATATTATTATTGTGTTTTTGTAATAAGTAGGTAATATATTTTTAATAATTATATAAATGTAATATGTAATATAATAGAAATATTAGCATGTGATGCTAATATTAATTATTAAATATAATATTAGCATCACGTGCCGTTTCGTTTTTGGCCTACTAATTGGACCACCCCTACTCGTCCCGTGGGTGTCGTAGAAAGTCTCCTCACATGGTTTTACACACCGTTGAAAAATTTTGATGTTTTCCTTCACCGTTTTAACAAGTGATAATTAATTTCTAATACGCACATAAATCCGAAAGTCAGAGGAGCCTGGGTTTTGAACCTTCAACTTTTGACTTGGCAGTCCAACAGTCAGAAAACTAGACTATCACTGATTTCATATAGGTACCAATATTTGTCATAAAAATAGGTTTAGTGACCATGCGAGTTTAAAAACTTAAAATATCAACCACGGTTTAAAATGTTAAAGTTTATTTTAGAACCTAAACCAATAAACTGTATTGGCTTTTAGCGAAGTCGACTAGTTGTAGCAACTTATCGCCAGTAAATCCTTGCATTGTCCAACTATATCTTGTCTTGTAACTTTACCAATACAGTTTATAGATTGGTGTTCTGTTATCCAGGAAATAGTAAGGGTATTGAATTTATAAGCGCATAATTAAATAACTAGCTTTTGCGGCTTTAGAATTTAAAATTGAATTACTATTTGAAGGACACGCCATCGATTAGGTATTTTTTTTGTTTATTTATTTTAAGGATTGTAATATGTAAAACTTTTATTCACACTTTAGGTTTTTGGAACTATTATAAAAGAGTATAATATTTTTGCCGCCTCACAAGTGGGACTAGATAAAATTCTATTATCATATGAATGATATTGTTGTTTTCCTCGAAAACAGTATTTTTTTCGCAATGTTAAATTGTTGAGGGGACCTATCCCCTTTAAAATAAGTGTAAAAAAAGAACATTTTTAAATGAAAACACTACAGATAAGACCATATATAATTATTAGTGCGTTTCAATATAGCACGCTGTGTTCGTTTGATAACATACACACTAATTAGTAAGCGTGCGAGTAGTGCAAAGAAATATAAATATACCGTGATAATGGATTAATGTCGCTCACTGTACGTATGTAACTAAACTCTGTGTCTATTTCATTAGCGAGTTGCCAAAACTTTGTGGCATGATTCGCGCGAAACCTTACACACATAATAGACACAGCAGTCAGATTATCCACGCGCCACGCTAGCTGAGTTAGAATTGAATTTATTAATGTAACTCATTGTAGTAATACTGGAATACGCAGATTAGTTGTGTAACATAGAATATCATTTAATTTACTTTTTTTTAAGGAATGTATTTATAAAATTGATTGCATCTATTTTGAAGATGTTACCTCGTATATTTATTAAATTAAAATGTTGTTAAATATTTAAAAGTGAACTTATAACTGATATTAATGAAATGTTATGGAACATAATATGTGGTAAATTTCCGTAAGCAAGCAAGTTGGAAATACATAAGTAATTATATTGCCCTATAATTTTAGTGATCTTCTCTCGAGAGAGTAACACTAATGAATGATAAACACTTGTATTCCATCAGTTCTCTATCTAGGTCTCTACCAATAGAAGAAATCCAAGTTAGACAGACAGTCCAATAAACAGAGCCCCCATTGATTATGTAATAAAGTACGTGTTACTGACGGCGTGTAACGAATGAAACGAAAGGCGCTGGAATTGATTAAACCACAGTTTATTTTGAAATACTCTTAAAATAATCTTAATACAAAGGTGAACCCGCATGAACTCCTAGTTTCCCCGTTGTCATTACTTTTTTGAATTTAGAATACAAAATAGAAATCCAAAAAGGTGTTCCAAAAAGGTGATGTGCAAATGAGTTTGTAACAGTACGCGAGGCCCCTTCACAGCTTTTCAGCTCAGAGGTTTTCCTCACAGCTGCAGTTTTATATTATTATCAGCCTACAGTTTTTTTAGCTGGATCTTTTTCAATCGAGTGCAATACATGACCAGTCCTCTCGGAAAAGTCTAGGTTATCCCACTATCGCTATATCTGCCTTCTAGTCTGCTGCGATTATAATAAAACAAAACAAAGATGCGTTTTATGTGGGTAATAAAGTATCTCTGAAACCAGGATCGGGTAAGTTAGTAACCTCATAGTTACATTGATCACAGTTCGGCTGCACAGTGCAGTTTTGTCCTAATCTCCAGTTAGTACCGAGTTTGACAACGCATTCGTCCGCCTTCGCACGGCGCGCCGCGGAAATTACATGACGCAGCGGGAGTGTCATGGTGATGAGTAGACTGAGTTTATATCGATATAACTTGGAAAGAAGGTTTTTAATTTATAATAAACCTTAAGGTTCTATAATAAATTTCCTAAACTTAAACTTCTGTGAATACGTGTTATGTTTTTTTCTAATAGAACTAATATTTCTGAAATTAGTGTAATGTAATGTCGTATGTACTTATTCAAATAAATAAATCAGTCGGTTGGCATGCTCCGGAGCCATTAAATAACACCTCTTTTATAAAGTCAATTAAAATATAAGTCAAAGATACGAAATTCTTGAAGTCTGACTTGCCCTTGACCAATTATTTCACCTTTAAAACACAAACGCCCAGCTGAACATACCCTTCAGTGAAAATATCTAGAATTGAAATTTGACATCTGATAACCGTTGACTGAATGTGTACTACAGCAGTTTAGCAGTAGACCGTGAAAGACCGTTCATTATAGAAATGTAGTTAGAATATTCATTAAAAAAAACCGCTAATATCTAGCTAAATAAACCAAAAAAAAACAATACACAAGCAAACATTAACTAAACAGAAACTCAGACTTATCTATGCAAAACTTTCAACATAACTTCAACTATCGATAAAGTACTTGCACATCACTACGGCGGGCGTATCGTTCGAGCACAAGTCAGCAATTTCCCGGAACGAGAGGTGATTTATTCCATAAGTGTAAGTATAGTGTACTGTCAAAGTTGCGCGCGTCAGAATCAATGGTGCTATATCCACGTAGGGATAGAAACACTGAATTTGTTTTCGGCGTTTCTTCTCAAGGGTGCTTCACTGCCCCGTCTAGCTCGAAATTTTGCCTTATATAGAAAAGAGTCTGAAAAAAAATGAATAGTCGACCATATGACCATATGCTTTACCAGGTGAATGTCACAAAACACAAAACAATTTTTGCTTCCAAGAGCAAGTGGTGGATAACGTTGTCATTAATGCGTGTCAGTGACTCTTGATAATTTTTTGTTGATTTTTTTTTTGGAAAAGTAATTTTATGGTCGACGACACTATATACATATATGCTGCAAAAGTGAGATTAGCAGATTGTATCGTATATCATTGATTTTATAGTATGTAAACCAAGACACAAGAGGTGATGGTGAGGCATGAAAAATGAGAAAATGTATTTGATCTTAAATACATTTTCTCATTTTCCATGCACTACTGCAATCTACAGTACCTACCTACTACCAGAAACCCTAGACCAGAAACCATAGATTATTTACACTTATAACGAAAAATTTAATGTGCAACTGAAATCAGTTCCCTCACCCTTATTTTGAAAGTCTGCAAACCAAAAAATCTAAAACAGTATTCAATAATAGCAGGCTCAATATACTTTTCAAGAAAACTATAATTAAGTTCCAGATATTATGTATAGTTTTTGTTTACAAATAATTAATCTCATAGACTACGGAACCCTTTACTGCACGAGATATAAGAATAGAGCTGAGACGTTTGTCTAAAGATAAGCTACCAGTATAAGCTGATATCTTGTTGTACTAAGAGCTTATACAATGCGAGGTCAGTCCATACTGGTTTTGCATAGCTTGATGTGTAGCCGTGTGTACCATCCAAGAGGGTTCATGTAAATAGAGCATATAGTACGATGTAATTTGTGAACCGCGCGCCTCCGAACTTAGTTTACGAAGTTATTGTGCTATTTTAAGTTATGTACGAATGATTTATGATACGTAATAGTTGTTTGCGCATGTTAAACTTGTGTCTAACTTTTGTACAAACATGACTAATAAAAGAAACTTGTAGTGAATATACTCGTACCTATGAATTTGGAATAATAATTTTCGTGAATCATACATACATACATTAATTAATAGTAATGGCTTTACTCATGGATTGATTTAGGGTATGCCCGACCAGCTTTGGACTCAAATGGAGTCCATTTTCAAGAGCAAGTGTAGTCTCAGCGGCCTCGCGTGAGGTCAGCGCCGCCGCCGCGGCTACACCCTTGATAATGGACTCCGATTGAGTCCTAAATGAATATAAGTGAATTTTATTTTGTACTTTATTTTTATTATAATGATGTAATTTTCTATGGATGAAAGAAATTTTGAAATCGGTAAGGTAGGTTTTGGGTTTATCCATTACAAATAAAACTTTTAAAAAATCAGATCTTTTCTCGTATGTTTAGATTTTTTTTTACACCTTAAACACAGACAAACAATAAAACAATACAGCTCGTACCCCATAACTTAAATATTAATATGCAGAAACAAAGAAGTGGGGAGCACGCTCACCATATAATTTTCCTCTGGTCACCCTTTATTTATAAGGCTGGCCGGCAGAGGGTGCTTAACGTATAGTTCCTACGTGACATGATAATGGAGTTTAATAAAACGACTCGCTTTTTAGATGAAAAGAGAGGGAAATGGTAGGGGGGATTAGAAATTTTTTGTATCTGTGTACGTGGTGCTGGGATTCATTTAAGAAAATTGATAATGATAACTAATTTCAACCAGTTACTATGCTAAGAGATTTAGTTTTGATCTTTTGGTTGAGTAAAATAGGGCCCCAAAAGTGCCCCATATAAGGTAAAACGGTGTAGCAGTTCAGCGAACGGTGTATGACATTGACCTTTTTACTTCGATGTAAAGGATTTTAGTTGTCTTTGCACATAGTTCTGCTAACTTGACATTCTGCTGATTGAAGTGGACATTCTGGGAACTGGATATTTTGCGACCGCTGGACATTTTGCGAATTAGACATTTTGAACCTAAAAGATTATAAATCTAATCTAACCTATTTAGGTTATTACATATTCCTGATAAGTTTTTCTTATTTATTTAGTGGTTAACCGACTTCCAAAAAGGGACTGATTTTTGGATGGTGGCTTCTAAATGCTGATAATCGAAGCCAAAGCTTATTAGCTGGTTTATTCGAAGCTACCTTGGCACCGACTTTAAAACAAAGAAGTGCGTTATTTCTAGCGGTTTTACGAATTCCATGTAAAATATTTAGGTTTTAAATGGAATGCTAAAGTTTTGGTGCACACTGTCCCCCAATCATAGCTTATAGATTACAAACAAAGATAGCGGGAGCAGCAACATTGTAAATGTGCGCATATTTTTGCGAACACGACACCGGACGTGATTCCCATGATAATTGCAAGGATTTAAACTGCGACACGATTTTATTGGTAGTAGAAAGTTACTGGCAATGTTTACCTTTAATAAATCATAATCATAAATCAATTAACCTTAAAAAACCATAGCTTTTCATAGCCTTTTTTATCGTATGGAAAACCCCATCACTAGAAGCTGGTGAGGGATTATGTCCGACTCACACGGACAAGGTGTTCCTCCACGAATCTTTGGGCGAAAGTACAAGTTCCACTCTCTATACTCCCGCCAAATCTTAATACTCCCACCAATCCACCGGACTCCCACAATAGTTTTACCGTTAACCCTAGGCCTTTGTTTGAACCCTAGGCATAATTAATTTGTATTACGCACATAACTTCCGATAAGTCTGAGGAGCATACCTTGGGTTTGAATATAAGACCTTTGACTTACCAGTCGACGGTCGTACAACTGCTTCACTGCTTTTTCCTTCATCAATCATACTAAAAGAAGAAAAATAATGTAGAAGTTTTAATTAATTACTGTTTAATTAATTTTAATTACTATTTTGAGTTATCTGTACTCGAATAGAAACAAAATAATCATACATAACATAGAATAGAATAAACATAGAATACAGAACATAGGCCTCTCCCAATGACTTCTAGATTAGCCGGTTGGAAGCAACCTGCATCCAGCAGCTTCTCGCGACCTTTATTAGGTCGTCTGTCCACCTTGTGGGTGGACGTCCTACGCTGCGCTTGCCGGTATGTGGCCTCCATTCCAGAACCTTTCTGCCCCATAGGCCGCCAGTATGAATATAAAAATATAATAGCATAAAGAATAAATTTTTTGAACAAAAATAATGTAGTTTCCCTAATTTCCTTCAAAGGCACACTCACCTACAAATGTTTTCTCCTGCGACACAAACTAAGGCTTAACCTTAAGCGATATCTACACTATGTGGTTTAGAGTATTTCAATATTTCCTAAACCGTGCAAACTTCGTTCTTTGTGAGCGACAAATTGGTTTTTCCTGGTTTTGTATGCAGTTAGCGCTGTTGAATTCGATGGATAGATTTGCAGGGAAATTGTTAACGTCCTACGAGTACGTTTTGAATTGCTGCTGCGTTGAGAGGAGTATTTTTTGAATATGGTATGTGACTGGAAAATGGAACAGTTATGTTTTTGTGGTTTTACAGCGAACAAATGTTTCTGCATTTTTTTTTTGTATATAACTCTTAAATTTGTAATAATATAGGCTGGATTTCCTGTCACGCTGGCCGCCGGCGCTGACGATCGGCGCGTAGCTTGTCAGCGCTGAGCAGTCAGCGCAACTCAGAAACGCTACAAGACTACATAGCATATTGACTCATCAGCGCTGACCATCCGCGTGTGGTCAGCGTGACAGGAAAACCAGCCATATTAAGTATGAACGACCTCTGCCATTCGCTAATGTGCCTTTTTATTTTGTATGCGATGTGATCACTAAACTTTTCTTTCTAAACTTTTGTAGTAAGAAAAACAAATCCATTTCGAGCAGGGTTTGAACCTCAGTCGCTCTGCTACTACTTTGATCGGACAGAAAGTAATTTTTTAAGAGCGCCTGCAAATTAAAGAAGTAAAGGATTTGGTCCTTCAGATCAACATAACAAAAACCAAAGTCTACCAACATTCAAAACCAAAGCGCGAGTGTCCAACTTAATGTACCATAACGGCTTGTCCGCACCCAATGAGGCGTCCCACAGTGGGATGGAACAGGCGAAAAGTGCAGGATTCAAATGCAAATGCACACTGCATGCATTTGCATGTTAAAATCAACATATTGGTAGGTGTTGTGTTCGGGGATTTCACTGGTACTATGAATATACGAAGTCGTATTTATGGACCCCGAATTGAAAAATGTGTAAGCTGTAAAATAAGGGTTCCCTAATTAAAATACTGAAAATACCAGGTATTTACTGAATCTGCTTGGACTAAACTGTTTGCACCTACTTTCTTCATGCACACAGATTGAATAAATTGTATGGAAATTTAACAATAACTTTTAACAATAGTACACAGATTAAATAAATTGGATGGAAATTTAACAATAACTGTGTTTGGTATGTGAATACAAATATTTAATAGTAGTGGTAGTAATTAACTTCTAGTAAAATATATTTTTTTAAAAACAACGTATTTTAATGGAATATCAAAAATAAATGTAGGTATATGTACCTATGCTGTTGACCGTTGAAGAGTTCATTTATCTGTACCTAATCCTGGATGTCAATTAAGGTCATGCTCACCATAACAATGCATTGTCATCGGAACTGAACTACCGTGCAAAAGTTCAACTCCGTACGATAACAGGAAGGTGGTTCTAATTCAACTTGACAGATTCCACCCGAACAAATAGAGTTTCATACATTGCAAGTTAAATAAAGGTCGTAATGATCTGATTTCAATGTAAATTTACTAGAGTTTAAACATGATCTGAGAAAGGATAAAGATTATTTTAGCGAGCAAAGGCACGTGTATCAGCTAGTTTTATATTCATCCTTTCATCAAAGACATACACTTTAAGACGTACACCCCATCAAAGCTGCAAAAGGGAGAATGCTTGTAACAAAAAATCGGTCAAGTATGAGTCTGACATCCGCAGGGTTCCGCACTACCACAATATGAATACCAGTTCTAGATTTAGGTATTTTTAATTTTGGAGTACACACTATTGCCTGATTTGACAATTGTGTGTATTGACCGAGCAGGAACAAAAACGTATATATTTTTTTAAATTTCTTATTATAATGATGTGACTTTCCTCTACAGTATTATGTTATTTTAATGTGCAGCACCAATTTGATTAATCTAGGTTTTATAAGAAACGAAACAAAACTAATTACTTAAAACCTTTACACGCTGGACAGTGTAATTATACCCTATAATAATATTCTTTAAATAAATTATATTCTTTTTAGAGCCTAATCAATGTGAAAAACACCATTATATTTTAGTTATATATAATAATATATAATCAATTAATATTTATTCAAGTATCAAGGACTCATAGTGTTATAAACACTTTTAATCATGGAAATAATTTTTTATATTATTACGTAAATATAATGTAGAACTGAAACTGAAACTGGCTACCCATTAACGTTAACTAAATATAGGTATCCGACAGACAGACGGAAGGCTTAGACTTTGAAATACGGTTCCGTTAGTTCCCTTTGGATACGGAACCCTCAAAAGGCATGGAGTGGTTCTTTAGCGATGCACCCCAGAACGCTATTCATCTCTTGTTAGATTAGCTCAGCGCATCTGCTTATTTGCATAACCTTTATTCGAGTTCTGATATTTTTGGTGAAAATATTTTATATTACGAGCGACGAGGGAAATGTAGTCTTTCACGGTTCAGCTCTTAAGGGGAAGACAGGCAAGAGATTTAAAGGTTCCGTATCAATAATGTCAGGGATTATAAATTTATTTCAGTTTTATGATGTGATGGGAAGATTTGTACAGATTTTATTTAAGAATTAGTATTATTAAAAAAACTTGAGTTTTTAGCATAATTTGTAATCGGGTTTTACTTGGATCTTTATAATACCTTACATTTATAAAACCTTAGTTTAGTTAAAGTTTGTAAATTCTATACTACGTACGCAAAGCGATGTTTTTATACAAAAGCATTTGAACTTGCCACCTTCTAGTTTGTCTGGCTGATGTATTTAATCATTAGGTTACAAGTTCAAATCTTGCTTGTAATCAAGAATTGTATAAACATTTTCCCTTTATTTAACAATAAAAATAAAGTATTATAAACAACCTTAAAAACATATAATACATTGCAGCTGTACCACATGCGTACTATTCAAGAACAAGTAAGTGCATACATAAAATAAATGTCTTAACTGGATACAGTACAATGCAACTTAGTACTATAATAGTTAGTAGTATCGCTGAGTTTTATATGTGGTACCACTACTACGGGAATTGTAGTTACTGTGTTCCAGTTTAGAGGTATTTTCTTAATAATGAGACGGGTTTTCTTAAATACAACGTTTCCCCATACTAGAACTTTTTCCTGTATCGTAGTTACGATTTACATTCATATAATTTCACTCAACATTTAAACCGAAACAAAATATCTGTGAATCTACAAATATTTGTCCCGTGCAAGAATCATCGTGTTGTAAAGTTTATTTTTAAAATAACATAGACTCACACTTGTCATTCCCAGAGGAGGTAGGCAGAGGTGTATGCAGTACACCCACGTTTCACCAACTATGTTATAAGTTCCATGTAATGAACCGTTTGCCATTACCCCAAGCCTTTAAGGCGTTAAGAAAGAAATTTGTAATTTCAACTTAAGCTGGCAGGTCTCTATAGCGTAGTTGGTGAAGCGATGGAACGGCACGCCAGGAATCGCGGGTTTAAGTCCCGCCTGAGTCAGTTGTTTTTGCGTTCGTGCGGTGAGGTGACGCAAACGATGTCTCACCTATCATCGTGCCCTGCGTGCCCTAAAACCTGCACGCAGGAGGATTTAATGGCTGCTTCCAGTAACGCAGTCAGCATTGCTACTTAACTTTCTAGGCCGCTTCAATATAATTTAAAAAAAATCTTTAAATAAATGTTTATATACTAAAACTTTGACTTTGTAAAATTCAATCCAATCTGAAGTTGCTTTACAAACAGTATCTTTTATAGGCACGCCAGGGATCGCGGGTTCAAGTCCCGCCTAAGTCACTTGTTTTTGCGAGTTTCTTATTAAATAATATCAGTATCTTTTATACTAAAATATTACTGGATATCTCATGGTAGAGGCTCAGGTACCGTCTACATATTAAGCCGCAGCTTCTTTGCGACCGTGCGCCTGTCGTCAGCAAAAAGACGCTTGTTAGTGAAGTTTCAGCTTCAGCCAATTTCTAATAGTGTTGCCGTCATTTTGTTACTGTTTCAGTACAAAATTTTGTAAAAGAAAACGTTCCGGAGAATAAAAAAAGAACATGTAAGTACTCGTTGATACTTCATGTGATCAGTGGTTTATTTTACGGGCAAAGAATCGGAATTGCCATCCAACGAGGCAATGATGCTAGCCTTCTAGGCACGCTACCTGAAGACAGCGAAGTAAAGGAGTTTTTAGCACCCAAATTATTTACACCCTCGCGATTTAAATTAAGTTTTATAATTAGTGTGTAAATATCTTCATTACATTATATTTTTTTATCCATTACAAAAACAAAAAAAAAGTAAATAAATAAAAATAAAGAAAATTGTGCAAGTAATTTTAGTATAAAAAAATCACAAACCTGGATTTGGATACCTATCTTTGAGAGTTATTGTAAGGTTAGACTAATCATCAGTTTTATTAGGTTCTAACTTCCATTAATGACTGACATAGATCTCCATAATGATGGAACTGATCTTTATGTGCTCTTCGAAGCATAGAGCAAATCACTCAACTCACACACGGCTAGCGTGCTTTGAATTAGAATCTGAGACCGACTAATTCGGGAGTCAACGATCATACAACTTATAATTTAATTTATCTCATGTAGAAATAACAAAAATTATATTATATTTGGCCTATATAAAACTCCTTATCAATAATGAAGCCTATTACCCCATCAAAATCACTTCACAAATTCGTCCCAAATACCCACTCAGCACAGTTACACGTCCCGGGACATCTACAATAACTGAAGCACCTACTTTATATAATTAATGTGAAAAAACTCTCGACATATCCAAGAGACTTACTGTCTGTTCCCTCAAGTCCTGCGTAATACGCTTAAAATATTCCTCCGTCCTCATCGATGGAAAAATAAATTGGAAGAGTCTCCGACTGTGAATTAGACAAAAAAGGCTATGGAAGTTTGCCTAGACTTATAAAAACATTTTTGGGTCCTCTGAGTATTTGATATCAAAGAAACTTAAGAAAGTTTTTTTGTCTAAATGTAAGATCTATTATGTATACTATATCCTGTTAGGAAGATTATAGAATTGTCTCGTTAGAAAACTCAGGTCTTGCTGAGCATAAAATACCGGGTACGGTTCCCGATTCAACAATAATTCGGTTTTCCTGTTTAAAAATTTCCAGTATCAGGGTAGAGTCTGCAAATGTGCTTGATATGATTTCGCCAATTTTTTGTTCATTGCTGTAAATTACACTTAATCTATCTTAAACACCATAAAAAAAAGAATATTTTTTGCTAAAACTTTGTAATATCATTCTCCTTAGCTTGTTTTGTTGCGATTTTTCATAACTATATTAATTGATTTTAAATCTGCAATGTGCGAGCGAGATAGTAGATTAGCGATTGTTCTTCATAATTTATTTGTCAAGTTAAGAACCTCCTCTTTTTTTACCAGTTAGTAGTAATAAGATAAGATAAGCGGTTTATTGATTTGAAAAGAAGCCTCGTAGATATAAACTGTCTGCTAAACTTTTGGGAACATTCAAGCGTAAATATATGTTACATTTAAGATGAGATAAAAAAGGCAAGTCTAAAAGGTCGCCTAGACTTATAACAACAGTTTTGGGTCCTCCGAGGATTTGATATTGAAAAACTTGACAAAAGTTCTTTTTCTAAATGTATTATGTAGAAGACTTGTTTGTTCTCTAAAGGGTTATTTATTGTTTTGGAGATGTTATTTATATATATTCTTGTAGGTTATACTCAAATTACTCAGGCTACAGATAAGGCTGTGGGTATTATTATGAACACAATAATAAAAAAAAATTAAGAGGCTTTCGTTACGTAGTTCCGACCCTGGCGCAATAGGCAGTTTTGTTAGATATGGAGCGAATTTTAAGGTGGTTCTTTTCGCTGGACCCCAAACCAGCAGTAGCTTGGACTTAGTTACAAATGGCGCTTGACTCCCACTTGAAAAAAAATTAAATATAGGTATGGATTTATTTAAAAATATCTTTAAGTCAATGTAATTAACTAATGTATATTTTTATTTTTTTATATATATTTGAAAATGTATTTTATATGTATTGAAAATAAATAAATAGGAATAATAAACTAATGGGAGAATAAAAATATCTGACCGAATTTCAGTCACAGCAACTAATCTCAATACCTATAATCTAACCATCTGCGCAGAAGATTATTATAGTGCACAAGTTTGTACGATTACAGAACTGCATTTTCTATTTACTCAATGTGTATTGTATGTTGTAAAGGCAGATATTTAGCCACGCGTTGTTGGAATTTATTAAAATCACCAATTCATCTTGCTTAATGGTCACCAATCCACAGAATGACCGCGTCAAGCGTTGCTTAACTTCAGTTATCATATCAATCATCGTGGAAACATAGCGCCACAAGTGCCTCACTATAACTTATTTACACATTTTACACAAAACATCATACAGAGACGGACTTAGGCATCAGAGGCGGACTTAATGCCATAGACATTATCCGACATGAATCTACGAAATACGATTATACAACAAAAAGTTCTTAAACCAAACTTAAGTCTCAAAAACAGTCTTAAACTAACTTAGAATATACCGCAAAAGTACTCACTAACTATCAACGCAAAGCGAGCATAAGTGTGAATCGGGAGCCGAAATTCCAATGCCGACTAACAAAGTTGATGTCAAAGAACTTCTTTATCGTTTAGATGGGTATCCGAGAATCACCGAAAGTATCCGAAAGGATTCGAACTAAGATTTAGTGGGCTGACGCTTTCTGACGATAAAACTTGTAGATTGTTGAATTTTGAATAATGTCATTTTTTGAGATTTCATTCTGATTATTTAGGCAAAGGTCTCTTTTTACACAGGGAAAGATCGATCATTAATCTCCACGTTAGCTCACTGCGTAATGGAGATTTCAGACAATTATGTCCAGGTTTCCTTACGATGTTTTCTTCATTGTTAGTCAGTGCAGCAGTGGTGTCTTAGATTGACTAAGAAAGTACATAATTATGACATTGAAAAAGTCACATTGGTACATGCCAGGTTCGAACTCACACCCACGTAACCAATGTGCCACCATGACATAGAGACATAAATTAATTGAATTTTATCCTACTAATGTAATAAACGCGTAAGTTTGTGAGGATGGATGTTTGTTACTCTTTCACGCCAAAATAACTAAACGGATTTAGATGAAACTTTACAGTAATATAGCTTATACGTTAGTATTAGTATAACACATGGGCTACAATTTATCATCATTATACTAATGATTTTTTTTCGTTTTTTTTTACATGTTATTATTATTAAATAATTATATATCTACTGATGAGCTGATTGACGTAAATGTTCAAGACAGTCTAGGATGTAGATCATCACAAAATACTACCATAACATCATAAAGAAAGAAAAAACAAGTCAATAATACCAATTAGTGAAATCAAAGAGCTATCAATGGTCTAGCAAAGTCCAATTATAAGTGGAAGTGCATAGCCAGCGCGATAGACGCGGTCACGCTAACGAGACGGAAGTTGCCACGTCTAGAACTGTGTGAGGTCTATTTAGATAGCTATGTGTGGTGTCGTTATCTGAGGAATATACGGAGAAGATAAATGCAATTAATTTGTGGATATTTCCGGTCAGGTTCATTTGAATAATACTTATATTACACTTGATTAGGACTTGACAACAAAATCCAAAACATTTGGAAAGTTGTTTTTATTTTCTAGTATAACTGAATAAACTAAAATAAATAACTATTAGAAAGGAGGAAGCAACTTTTCTTCTTCATATATATGGATATCCATTAATACTTAGGTGGAGCAATAGCATCAGAAACGTAAAAAAATAAAACCCTCGATTCAATAAAACTTAAACTTTTTTTTAGCTAAATCACTCAAATTCCAATTACCATTCAAATAAAATAAAACTTAATTAAGATTGGTTCATCCGTTTAGAAGCTGTGCTTCCACAGATAGACACGACAATTTTTTAAATTTAACACCACTTTTTTGGCGACGGGGATTAAAAAATAAAGATTAATAGATTGTATCGCATATCAATTATCATTAATTTTATTTGTATTGAAACCAAGACACGAGAGTCAATACACAGAGAAAAATACATCCTTTCCTCTTGGCCATGCACTTTTGTAGCCTACTATATACACAGCTATGCTTTTAAATGTTTGATTATATAAAGAACTCACACTTATGTATTCAGTCGCGCACCACACATCAAACTACTTAAAAGAACTTTAATGTGTTTTAAAAAACTTTAAACGACGGGCGGTGGTGGCGGAAGTTTGTTAATTTTCTTAGAAACACACGAGCAAGTCACTAGTTAACGTGCGTCAATATACTGTCGTGTGATGGAAACACACGTATGACAAGAGACGGAGCAGGCCGGACGCTCAAGGAGAAAAAAATAGTTTTTTTTTATTATGAAAAATACATGAGAGCCAGGGACCTATTTGATAGTGTATTGTGAGATTAGCCTCTATTGAGCCTTATTATTTAAACACCACTTGCTTTGCACTTTTGTTAGCCCTAGTAACTGGTGAACAGCTGGGTGCGCGATGCTGTGATTTGAAAAAAATATAAATAAAAAATACTTACTGCACTTCTGCCTCGAGTCGAGTGTTCTATCAACATGACCTATTAGATATTTTAGGTCAGTTGGTAAGCAATATGTGCTATTATTTGAATAATAAAAAAGAAGATATAGGACCTTGTGCTTGCATAATGAGTGTATTAATGCAAACATTACTTTTTTCTACATTACGGTTTTGGTTGATATGATAAATTCCTTCCGGGGCACCTTGTATATAGTAGAGATATCATTGTATTGTTTTTTTTTAAGTTAGACAAAAAAACTTTTTCCTAGCGTTACCGCACAGTTTAATACCCCGTACGGTTCCACAAAGCCAAATTGTTAGCTGGGCAATTTCACATGCAAGTTGTAAGCCAACAGGGAACTTAGCTCGTTTATGCCACTACAAATGTTAGTGACTATACTTGGTAATGCACGCTTTGCTACTCTAAGTTAACTTAGCCGGCGGACTATAACACATTTATATGAGTTATTAAAATAGTTTTGATACTTACAGTGACGGGCCAGTTGGAGGTCTCAGGTTCGAATTCAAGCCTTAACCGAAGACTTATCGGAAGTTAGGTGCGTATTTAAAATTAATTAATTATCGCCTGCTCGGTGCTGTCGGTTGTCATGAAGATCTTTGATAGTCGTTATAGGAAGTCAGTACCCTCATAAAATTCTAATAACTGATCTAACTTTAGAATATCGAGTCTATAGAATATTAGAGTCGCGGGGGTCAGATAGGCAGTCGCTCCGTAGAAAACTGATTCAGCTGCATCTGGTAGGATAAGTAGTCGACTCCAACAAAGTTTAGGAATAATAAGGCTAGGAGGAAAATGACTTTCAGGGTTTTGAGAAAAGGAAATAAACCATATACGAGTACTCAGTCTCCAGCAAGCACTATCGTCTTATACGAGTACTACAAACACAGAAAATAGCCAAGGAAAAGTCTGAAATATTTTGAAATAAATCATAAATAAATAATTATAAGTAAAAATATTTTTTTACGTACAACGGTTTTGTCGTCAAAACTAAAACCAAATATCAGATCAATCTGTCAACAAGAAAGAGATGAAATATCATAAACAGGTCAAACTAAATAAAACCGTTTAAAACATAGTCTTCATATGGGACCCTCGGTGGACGACTCCGATTCGCACTTGCTCAGTTTTTTTTCTTTTATTCCAATCAATCTCCGCTATGAATCATTCTTATATTAATTAATATTTAATTAAAAACGGAGCACAATAAAGTTCGATACTGATGTTATCGTTCATAATTAAGTTTATTAAGGAGCTAATTTATGAACCTTTAGATATTTTGATGCGATGGCAGCGCATAATTTGTTACCTTTGAATCTATTAAGATATTATTATGTTAAACTGTATTAAAATTATCTTCGAAAATGAAACCATTGTTTTGGAAATGCCTAAATTAACAACTTTTAAATGAAATTATTTAATAAGAAACTCGCAAAAACAACTGACTGGAGCGGGATTTGAATCCGCGATCCCTGGCGTGCCGTGCCATCGCTTTACAACTAAGCTACCGAGTCGTGGCCGAGTTTCCGATCAGATGGTTGCTATTACAGAGTAGGATGCTGCTGCCCATCCTCCAGATTTTTCCCTTTGTCGCTTCTTACAACACCCGCGGGATGAGTAGGAGTGATTCTATTCTTAGGCCGGAAACCACACGGCAAAAAATTTTTGTTTGTATAATAATATAGTCAATCGTTAAATGAAAGTTTACTTACATAGAGCCGAAAACTGTCATTCAAAGGGACCATTATGAATCATACCTGAAACAAAAATGAGATTCTTTTATTAACTTTTGTTACTCATAAGAAATAACACAAAAACGTTCGTTTTGGGGTCAGTGCCAAGGCTTAGGATGAGGTAATATATCTGGAACTCCTTAGCTTGGCACCAACTCTAAAACTCTTTAAGGTCAGTAGGTATTTTTTTTGTAAAAAAAAATTGTTAATAAAACCAATGTTAATTTATATTATGTATTAGTAAAACAACTTATAATAGTATTTTCAACAGTAAGTACAACTAAAAGCGCGAAAATCTCACTATCTAGTCTCTGCTCCTTCAAACGAAAAAAATATTGCTCAAATCGGCATTCTACACAAATTACGAGCAAGATTTGAACTTGTGACCTATGGTTAAAGCCAGCCGTTTTGCAACTGAACTATAAGTAATCCTGTCATTCCTACGAAATAACTTTTTACATTCAACCATCTCAGATGTCATCTACGTCTACCCCTTGGACGGAGTACTAGATAACTAGCACATCTAACTTTGCAGTTTTTTTTTTTTACCAAAACACATTTTTCTATTACTTTTTACTCTCACCCCTATTTACTTCGACCTTCTGTTAGCAAACAGGTTGTGTCTCTATGAAACGCCTCTCGCTCATAATTAATTGATCGATGAGATGGCACAGGACTCGTTGACCACAGAAGGGACTGTCCCTCTTCAATTACCAGACATGTTACTTAATTATGCATAATTAGGGTTTTACCGGTACGTGAGATGAGATAGTATCTATATTGTTTAATGGTGACTAAAGAAAAATAAATAAAATAAAAAACCAAATGGCAATGAAAATAAAAAATTCTTTATTAAGGACTCGCACAGGTAAACATTGATGACATGAAAACATTGACACACAGACCCATTGAACCTGTACGAGGTCAAAAAAGGTACCTATCTCAGCATTATGCTGCAGCAAGAATATTAAATGCTGCAGCGCTAGTATTCTGACACTAAACCTAATCCTAACTAGAACACAAAAAGATAGATCTATTTAGATAATTATATCTAACCCTAGATTTATCTACATCAAAACTTGGAATCCAATCGATCAACAAGGTTATATGGGTTACAGGTAACAATGTTCGGTCTTGGAGACCGTAAGTGCGAACTCGTGTTGGTACTATACGTTGGTACATAGAGGTATAAAGGTAGGTCTCACTTGCTGATAGGTGGGAGATTGAATTGGAGTCTGAATTTATTCGGAGGTGAGAGTATTTTTTTTATTTTGCTAAAATATCGATCTTTTTTAATAGCATCATAACTATTTTAAATTGTGTTGCACATTTTGAAAATGTTCAGTTTTTAAATTTTAAAAAAAATTAAAGAAACAACTGGAAGCGGTCTTTTAGATAAAGTTTTTCTTTTAAATTATTTTTAGTTTTTAATATTAGTTGAGTCTGTGTATATATTTTTTTTAAATTGCTTTTAGTATATAAATGAATTCAAACTCTTATTATATTTTAAATTCTTTGAAATAAGAGGTGTTTTACACCTAGCATTATTCCATCTTTAAAGAGGCGGGTTGAATAAAATGGTGTAGTATCTAGTCTAATAATAAAGTTCCTTGCTGAAAAATACAAACCACCTGGCGAGATATAAGTGAATAAATTTCAGGAAGGAGCCGGCTATAATTTTGCGAAATAAAATAAAAAGGAAAGCTAGTAACTACACACCACAAGCGGTGCGATGGCGAAGCGATAGTGAGGGAACAAAACTCTAACAAAATCGTTAGTTTTTTGTGACGCCCAAATGTAAGATCTGATATTAGGTGTTAAGGTGCTGGTACACCACGCTAAGTTAATGCTTAATGTTACAGATATTGTTAAGCAACAATAATCCCTGTATACGCCCTGTATTAACTGTATGTATTTAGTGAGAGAGGAACGCTTTAATGCTATAGTTACAATGTTGGTTTGTTCATAATGTATAATGCTTTGCGCACTTGTGGTGCAGACAAACTGTAATGACCATTGTGATCACGAAGGGTCAGCAACGCTTGGTGTTGTCAGATCTTTGATAAATCACCATTAATCACCAGGTCAGCGTGGTGACCTTCATTTTTGAGAGCTTGGGCTCAGTTAAGAAACAATGTAGGCTGATTTGTTATCAGACTAAAAATCTCTTTTATTCAACGAGCCATGAAAACGCCATAAGTAACCTGACATAATTTCTTATAGAACTGTATTTGGGTAACAGTCATTAGTTTAACTCCCTTTATTTTTTCTTTTAGTTGAACAACTAATATTTTTAATTCTAATTCCAAACGTTAAAACATTCCTACTAACAAATAATGACGACAAAACGTACGAACACGACGACACTTACGTCCGCTTACGTCCGGACGTTCGGACTCAGTGTACCACTAACCTAAATACAAAACACGCGAGCGTTTCCTGAAGGCTCAAGTCGTTTCCGGTTCCGGTTGTAAAAAGCGAGCCGGTGAGGATCTGTTCGAGGTATAGAGCTGGTGGATATGGCAAAATGAAATATATGACATCTCTTTTTTTTATATAAAACATCACAGTCATCCTGATGAAAAGAAATCCTAATACTTTGTTCAAAGAAGTTTTCAAAATGTAATTATTTAATAAGAAAATTTGAAAAAACAACTGATAAGAAAATTGGTAATATCGCAACGGTGTCTACTAAAACTGCAAAGTTTGGAGCACTGAGTCGGATACGTAATGTATTCCGATAGATACCACACGCCCTAGGCCTAGAAAGAGATTGGAAATTTCGACTGATTCTGATCATCAGCCGCTGAGCCAGTAAGAGCGTCGGCACGGTACGCCGAAGATCTTGGGATCGAATCCCATCCGTATCAGTTGCTTTTTTCAAATTTTCTTAACTGGTGCTTAAGTTAACTGGTGCATGTAAAAAATTCACAAAAATAAAAATATTTCCAAAATCAAATTTTTGTGCAGTAACAACGATCGATTTCATAGAACTACAGCTCCGATATATCCTAGCTGTCGTATCCAGCTGCTATATATCCGCCGGGGGTAGGCAGGGCGGGTCGGCAGTCGACAATTTATTTCGCATTAGCGCCTTTTGTGGGAACCATTAGTTTTCACCGATAAAACCCAATATATGCCGAACTTCTTTCTGGATTTCCATAAAACTTGGAGATTGTGGCTGATAATATAGGAAATTGTTAGTTCTGGTCGTCAAATATATATATTGTTAGGTGTATTCGTTTTTTATTGATTTACAAACAGTTTGTTATTGTTTTGCTTTATGTAGCTTTTTAAAAACAAATGATAGAATAACTCCTATCCAAAGAACCGCCAAAATATTTCCACTAAAACCTGCCGAAAACAAACATAAAATTATGTAAATAACCTTCAAATGGACGGCGCAGAATCAAAGCATCGCAGTGTAATGTCTCTGAATTAGCATAGCCTTGTTTTAACAGGCAACGCCGGGCCGTGTGATTAGTGGACATTACCGTGTGTAGAAAGGTTCGTTAGGATTTGAATTGATGATACGTATAGAAACTTTGACGGAACTAGTGACACCACAATTATAACTATTGATATATTAGTTAATGTATAAGCCATTAGTAAATTATTATCATTAGTTATAAATAAATTCCAAAAAATAAACTACATGTAATTTTAATTAGACCTTTATTTGACCAATACAAAAATATACTGCTTAAAACACCCAAGGTATCGTGGTGGCTGGTGCAATGGTTACAGTCTCGTTTTGCAAGAACGTGGTTGTGGGTTCAAATGTACCAATGTCACTTTTTCAATGTAATAATTATGTAAAGAAACCTGAACTTAATTAACTGCAATTGCCAAAACGGAATGAGCTAACGTAGTATTTATTTTTGATCGTTCCCTGTATGAGATACCTTTACCCTGTTGTAGGATAATTACAGGCTAGTTTATTTATATTTATTATAACACCAAAAATATGGTAACAAACTAACTTTAAATCAGACCAGACATTTTCACGTAACAATGTCAAAATTCAACAAAAATTTGAATAAAATACCTTTAACATAAAAACCACACTTAAAAAAACTTCAATGCGCATCTTTCTCTATCTCAAACACCAAAGAACTTCCATTTAACAAGAATAAGTATACAAAGAGGCAATCTGGTATAAGTCGCTCTTAAAGGCAATACGAAAGACTTTCATAAAAGAAACTTATGATTTTCTTTGCAAACGACACCGTTCCTAATTCTTCGTCTGAAGTTTTCTGGGGCTAATGACATGGCAATGCACTTAGCTCGAAGCAGATGTCTTAAGGCTGACTGTCACACCGAAGTCACAACTCAAAATTCTATTGAGTTACAGAAATATAAGAAATTGCAGTTTATACTTAGTAATTTTTTTCTAAAAATTTTATACAAAAAAAATCTTTTAATGGTCTCATGAGTCAGCATAAGATGCTAAGCAGCTGTCAAAGTCAATGATGATAACGCGGACTATTTGTAAATAATTTTGGCGTAATGTATTACGTCATCCTGATAAAATATCAACAAAATGTACACAGGTAAAATCTTATTGCGGTGGCAGTTGTAGACCAATTCATCATACAGAAATCCCTACACATCTAAAATTAAATTTTCAATCTATTCATACCCTTCGGTACTAGACCTGGAGTGCTATTCTCTAAGGATACAGCCTCGCGTGCAGCGCTGCCACAGCGACGAACTTCAATTTGGTATTCTCTAAATTCTAAAAGCTACACTAGCGCTTCAAAGCTGTAACGGGCGTGAGTAGAACTAATCACTGTCGAGTACAAGGTCGAGTAAAAATGACATTTCTTCAGATTTTGGTAAGTTGGTATTCCTTTAGAAAAAACAGCGTCGAGGTCGCTGACAGCCTCGCCCACAGCCACGATTTCATCTTTCAAATCAAACAGCCACAATCTTTGCGCTGTTCACTAAGAATTCAGCGACGAAAATATTTTTAATTAGTATTTTACTCAAATAAAACTATTTTGACTGTAATATATGTTGAAAAAAGTAATATACCACTATGATTTTGTGCATTTTATAAATAAAAAAGACTATTAAAGGTTGACGTCTCGATTGTGAAAAGCAAAACGTATTTTCCTTCTTTTCGTTAATATAACATGGATTACAACATAACATGAATTATAAACTGATGTAAATTGATAAAATTTGAGTATAAAAACGTAAATATGGACACCAAACCAGACATTACAAAACTAAACATTGGGCACCTAAACGACACCAACTGGGCTGTTTGGAAGTACAAATTATGTAAGTTACTAAAGGGTATTGTCGACCAAGCCCTAAGATCTACGAGTTCCATGATCTGTGAAGCGAAAACTGCGGACCTCTTTAATATTGCGCGCACAAAGGAATGTGAAAAAGTTTATGGAGAAGTGCAGAAAACAAAAATGAATGTAAAAAAAACTGACCACTGACTGGACCACTTGTTATTTTAAATGTGTAGGTTTGTGTAGATAATAAATGGGCAGTGAAAAATTAAACACATATTCTTACTACACATGTTTTATTTAATTTTAATTTAATTTATTTAGAAAATCAACAACAACGCAGTACATTAACAAGGTTGTATGAAATCATAGAGTGTAGGTACAGGTCCATCTTGAGTTCTTGACCCACAGGTCAATTAATTGAGTATTTCTTTATTTTCTAAAACCTTTCTTTACCAACAATAAACCCTTTAGTCAGGCTATTCATTTGTGACTGCTTTTGTATAGCACGACGCCTTGATGCTGCTATAAACACAGAAATAAGGGCGTAAATAAGGGCCTCTGATTATGCAAGGGCAATTAGTAAAATGTGTGTAGGTACCGACAAAGGCAAGCATCAAACTTCTTACTGGAAGTAAGAAGATAAAAGAAGTTTTATAAAGGACCTACGATCATGGCACTTATAAAAAGTGTCGAAATGAAATATCGGAGGAATCACATAAGTAAAGTGAAAATCGTAAAAGCTTAAAACAGATAAAAGGAAGAGATTTTGATTTTGACTTTTTCATATGTAGGTATAGTCGACGTACCTTTGCCACAATCTAAAAGTGCCTTTGCCTTTAACCTTTAACTTCCAAGCCGACTTGTACGTTTAGTGCTGTTTAGCTTGAGGGCTATCGCATTTTCCCTTTCCATTTATCTAACCACTTCTCCACTTGTGCTAGGGATAGAACTGAGCCTCTTGACATTCTAAATTACACAGTTATTGTTAGAACAATACATTTAAATAAGCGAAATGAATATGTTTTATAATGTTTTATAGACCAAAGATATGGTCATTATTTTAATAACATACGTCAGTCAAGTCAAACGTCAAGTGATTTGTTTACATTATTAAATATGTTAGGAACAGGCAAAGGAATCATCATTCAGCCTTTTAAATTAACTAATAAAAATGCTTTAACTTCGTATATTTTTTAAAAATCATATGCCATTTTACTATATTCCGTTTAATATTTTAGTTTAGGCCTACATTATACTTTTAAAACGTATAAAACTCTCAGTCGAGATTTATAGATTATGCTGTAAAGAAATTTGTTTCAAGCTCTAACTCGTCGACGAAATAGGGACGAGACGACACAGCCTTCAGTTCGTCGACGAGCCTATACGTGTTAGTGAATACCGATTATAACAGCGTTGCGCTCACGGTCGATGTGAAGGCTGTCTCGACGACGAGCTCGTCGCAGCGTACAGCCAAGAAGGGTCTCTTAGAGAATAGCATAGCTGTACACACAGCGAAGTATAAACATAGCTCTATCGTTCAAACAACAGCAGGCTTTCGGTTTGCACCCTAAATTAAGTTAAAGGCTAATTGGGAGGCAGACTACAAGGGTTGCGAGGAATCTATTAAACATTTTAGTAGAAATTTTGACGCGAAGCAATAAACTATTTTGTTAAATGTGTTATTTAAACATTATAATGTAATTTGACTTATTACTCAACTACCGGTATTATATTCTATTATTTACTTTCGAGTAGGTACCTACGCTTGTAGACTTGTAGCCATAAATTGTATTAATTACCCCGACGCAACATCACAGTGTGGATGGATAAAAATGGAATGATGGAGATGCGAGCGGGGTTTGAATCCACGATAATAGCTGTATCGTGGCAATTCTCTTACCAACTCAGCTATCTTATCACTGCCTGCCTATATCTTTTTAAATTTCCTCTAATTTTCTAAGGCGTTACCTACATGTCCGCTTTTATCCCTATTCCGTCTCTGCTAATAATTTTCTGGTTCCCGCCATTTGCCTCTATGAGAATGATCGCAAAGTAATCGTAATTAAAATTTATTAATTAAAAATTACAAAGTTACACGACGGTGTAATAGAGGCCCTGGCTTTTAGTCTCAAGACGTTTGGTTTTAGCGGCGTTTCGACTCATTTTAGACCACCTGCAGTTTCCCCGGGGCCTTTGAGACCTACATAAAAAACCTACCAAGAAACTGTTTTAACTTAATTAGTCCGGGTATTTTTATGTCGGCTTTGGTACTGCCTTTTATGGAATTTAATTATGACTCGTTATGGTAAGGTAATGGCTTCATTAGTTGGTGTTTATCGAAGCTGTTACATCTTTTACGTTATCATTATTATATTATGATTATGAACTGATTATGATTAAGTAAATTACCGTGTACTTATTGAGCAATATAAAATGTGTATAACTAGGCAGTATAAAGTCGTGAACTAGTCATCTGGGAAGAAATTAAACTGTAGCTAGGGTAGTCAGCAACATGTTTTGATAGTCTGATTTTATTTTTTATCTGTAAGGACACATCTTCCCGCACCCAAACAGTTACGCCATTCATATTTAGTAGATATTTTGTGTTGTGTTTGTGACCTGGTAACAATAAAAGTTTATGTCTTGACTCGATTTTTAATAAAACACTCCATCATCTGCCGTGTGGGTTCAGACCTAAGAATAAAATCACCCCTCCTCGTTCCGCGGGTTACGTAAGAAGCAAGAATGGAAAGATCCGGAGGATGGGCAGCAGCATCTTTCTGTAACAGCAATCATCTGCTACTGCGATCGCAACCCAGCAGCGTGGCGATTATGGGCCAATACCTCCAATGAGCGCACAATAGTAGCGCGCACTGGGAGAGGCCATGTTCAACAGTGGACTAATACTGGCTGATGATGATGATTCCATCATCAAAAATACATCATGTGTGACCGCAACTTTAGTGACCTCAACACATCGTACTGAATAAGAACCGATACCTAAAATACGTGGGCTATATCACTACAATAAATAAATTTGTCAACACAGAGAATACAAACATTGTTATTAAACTCAAACTTATTTACATACACGAATCCAATCAGCCGACTTTACGTCAAAATCTAAAAACCAAACATTAGGGTGGCTGCCCACTGCTATCTCCCGGATCAAAATAGGGTTAAACATTATAAATCACAATGAATATCGGTTCAGTGTGCATACAGCTATAATTTACGATATTTAACCCTCTTTTAATGCGAATGTGTGAATGGATAAACAAAGTTGGAATATAAAAATAAATATTTTCCTAATTAGTGCTGGTTCGCTGTTTTGCATCGCAAACAAGGGATTTAGCGGAGAAAAGATTAAGTTTGTTTTTTTTGGTTATAGGATTAAATGTGTGTTGGAAATAGTAGAAGTAAAGTATAAATTTGATAAATAGCTTGCAGAAGTTTAAAATTTAAGTGTGAAGTTATCACTACTTTACGAAACTGGTACTATTTATATTTATTTATTTGGTTCTCTTACTTGGTTTATTCATACGAGTCAATATACAATTTTAGAACTCAAAGCTAAGTGTCTCATTAGTTATACAAGATAGCACAGCATGCACTGAAGGTATTATTAACATGCAAAACTAATAGCCACCGTACAATAAAGGAACATAATAATATAAAATAAATAAATGGACCAGCCTGTAATCGTCCCATTGCAGGGCAAAGGCCAATTCTCGTACAGAAAATAATCAAGCAATATTCATCACGCTCACTCACTGCACTTCCGCTCACACTAAACTTCCGCGAATTAGAATCATGTTTTAAATATTATTTCTAGTAATATTTAAAACTATTGGCGATTTCAAACCAATCATTCCAGACTGCCTTTAAATGTTTTCCTCCACTGTCAAGCTCGAAATATTAGATAGCTAATAATATAAAATAAAACTATTTCATTATTTATTTCTTTTACTATATTTTACAAAAAATAAACCAATAAGTTTAAGAACATATCGTTTCCAAAACGAATCGAAACTAAAACGTTTTATGAAATCATATATTTCTGCAAAAAGCTTCGCAGCGCATATCGGATACTTATACGTCCCATGCCATCTCTATCCCCTTTTACTTTCTAATTTATGCGCTCGTTGTCTGACCGGCCCCCTCCCAATGATACGCAGTAAATTTTGCACAAATTGAATGTACTTACTACCCAAAATAAATAAGTTCAGAAGGTTTAAACGTAAAACGATAAACGGGCCTTTAGTTTTTTTTAAATAATTGTTTTTTTTTATGAGAGTCTAGAGTTCATAGTTTATAATTAGAACTGAACTTTGCAGTAATTAGCATTTTACAGTACAGGTATGATGTCTCGGTTTTCTTTTTTTTTCTAAAACGTAATCCTAGACTAGAATTTTCTCTTATAACGTGGACTCAGTTACAGACAAAGATACATGCACAAACATTAAGATCGACACAAATACATCTGTCAATCACAAAAACATTAAAAAGTATTATTATTACTCGTATATTTAATAATTTCTAATAACTTTACAATATCGTATCGCTTTGGGTTGCGGGAGTCAGATAGGCAGTCACTTCATAGAAGACTTATATTCAGCTGCATCTGGATAGATTAGAACGACTCCAATAAAGTTAAGAAATAATAAGGCTAAGATGATGATGAGTTGAATTTGAACTAGTATAAATAAATCTGCGGTAGTACCTAACCTACTAGTATTACTGCAAATTTTTACTTAATACAATACTATTGTTAGTGGCCGAACGTCGAGTGCTGACTGCCGAGCGGTGATTCTTTATCGGTGGGGTTGATGACGACCCTTAATTTTATTTATGCATATGACACGTGCCATTGTATGCGGTTGTGGTTGCTGCTTGACGCACGATTTGATTCCCGGTTGTTGTTCATTGGATGAAAGTATCCTGATAATGTTTTTTAAATTAATTAATCGTGTGGAAGAAGATAAGATTGGATATTACTTTTTGGAATAAAAATAAATCTTCATTTTTTGATTGTATCTTTACATTAACCGTAGGAAAGCAGATTATTTGGAACACGAGAAGAGTAATCTCGGCTGCCTTTATGTTAAAAAAAACTAATAAAATATAGTGCCACTTAATCTGCTAATTATTTGAAAATATGAGTTAATAGTATGAAACAGAAAAGTTTCTCACGTCTATATCAAACGACTGCCTCGCAAGAAATCCGATCGGTCACGAAAACATTTTATAATTTTGTCTACAAACTGTCAGCCCAAATGTTAAAACTGTCTTTCCAAAATAATTTTCCACTCACACCACTATGTAATTCTACCAACCGCAATTCAAAACCGGTATTTAGTCGTCATCAAATCCGTTTTAGCGGTAACAAGTGACGTCACATGACGGCCATTAGCCAGTAATGCCGGATCGGATGCAAATCGCGCAGGGCCGCGACTAATTTATCCGCGCGTAAATTTGTACTGGACCGGCCCTCCTACGTATGTGATATTCTAGTAAAGGATAGTGCGTTAGATGCTAGGGAATTATACTAGGAATTTTATTGACTTTAACTTACTCCCACAATCTATCGTACTAGTTATTGAAGCGTGAACATAGGTATTTTATATATTTAAATATCACTGTGACGTTTTATAAAAGACGTCTCTCCATAAATTTATTTCATTATTTAATTTATTTCATTTCCATAAGTTTAAATATATTTTTTAAATTATTAATTATATAAATTAAGGATGGTTTAAGACTAGCAAAGATTTGGTATTTAAAAATACAGTGGATATTGTGGATAAAGAACAAACGGTCATAAAATGCTAGCATTTTGCAGAATGTAATTTATAATATTTCGCCTAGATTTACCCAAAGAATAAGCATAGGAGTTTAACATCCACGTTGTAGTCCATAAAAGAGTGTTCTGAATTTTCTACCTGAACTTTGCCCGATATTTATTTTGTTTACCTTCTCTGTTAAATACTTAACTGAATTTAACCAGTATAAAGAATTATTAACTGAGGCCGCCTATGAAGTTAGGTACCCACGCTTAGGTAGGTTTTTTCCTTACATAATATAATCAATGCCAATATCTTCACAATACGTTTTACCTTAGCTTGATCGTTAGATAATTGCAACCAACCGTCCCTACGCATTTCCAAGTGACTTGCTTAGACGAACAATTTGCCGTGCGCAGCGCAACGGGATCGGATGCAAATCGTAGGAGTCCGCGACTAATTTATCTGCTCGTAAAGCGCCGGACGATCAGGCAGACCCTCCTACACGCATAGCAATGGGCAGCAGTTACGGTATTGTCGCTGTATTCGATGCGTGCTGCTGAAGACATATTAGACAGATAAAGGACTCTTCAAAACATTAACATTACTGTTTTTTGACTGAAAATAATTTTATTATCATGATATTGTTATTCAACTTGTGTTCTACTTATATTGAACATTCGCGGTTTTAGTATATCTTTTATTTATATCAAATTAAACTAGAAATATTCTGAGACTAAAATTCTGACTAATAGATAATAATATAAAATGAATTGCGAATTACCTGTCGAAAAATGTTGGAAGTCAAACTAATGCGACAGAAAACTGAAACAGAAATTATTCATTTTAATTTTTGGTTTAATTTTATAAACCAAAACGCTTCCTTTAAACTGCCAAATCAGAAGACTACGTCGAATTTAAGGAACTTTAAAATAATATTAAAACGGTGAATGAAAATACTGTAAGGAAATTAACACAACTAAGTGAAGTTTCTAAAACTGTTTATATATTATATCAGTGGTTTAATCATTGGTACTGGGTTATTCATCGACAACACCATAAAAGCCTAACAATTTAAATCTCACTACGGAAACATTTCATAACTACATAAGTACATACATAACACACACACTACAACTATTCGCAATAATAGTCTATTCTCGCAACATCACCACCGACACAATGCTCGTCTCTGAGGACTTCAATAACCAAGATCATTGGTGTGTCCATAGCTTAAATGACGTAATTTGTGACGTAGTCGCTACCTGGGAGGGTGCATGCAAATTGCTAGGGGTGCGCTAATTCAACTGCGTGTAAATTTTGCTGTCCCGGATACAACGCAGCCCTTATAGCATGTAGGATATGTTTGTGTTCATATTGTTAGCAGGTTATTAGATACTGAAGGTATTTTAATAAAAAAGGGTGTTTAGAAAATGGAAATCAATTTAAATTACGTTGTGATTACAAAATATATGAAATTATAATGATCTGTAAATTTCATTAATAATCAAGATCTATGTAATATCTAAAAGTTTGACAAATTAAACATGAAACGAACAATTGATTAAAATATTTAACTAATCCAAGTATTCGCATAAAAAGTATCTGATATTTCACAGTGACGATTACAACAATATTCATTTCACTGCTACAACTCGTTCAGTAAAACGATCAGATAAACCATGTCCTTAGCAATTCAGTGCCAAAAAAATCCAGGCGCGCTTTTATATCCTCACGTTTTCCCATTATTCTTTTTAAAATAGCATCGAATGCATCGTCGTTTACGGGAGAACGTATATCTTTCGTGCCGTTGCGCTCAGTACACATAGCTAATGAAATTTTCATACGAAATGGACACTAGGTGGCGCCTGTGCAACTTTGTCGTTAATTCGGAACGTTATTTTTTATCGATGGAAATTAATGGTTTGTTTTCGCTTACCGAAACGGGTGTACCGGTAATATTTTTTGGAGTTTTGGAAATTTAAGTTTAATGAAGAATTATGAATTGATTTGGGGTTCATTCGATGTTTTTGTAATCCATGTAAAATATACCCTTGTATGTGTCGGTTTAGATTCAAGAGTAATATTTTAATATCTAAGGCACTCGTGACGTTGTGATAT
Source organism: Protodeltote pygarga (assembly GCA_936450705.2). Lineage (NCBI taxonomy): Eukaryota > Metazoa > Arthropoda > Insecta > Lepidoptera > Noctuidae > Protodeltote > Protodeltote pygarga. Next base: position 13,692,964 of record OW388264.2, on the reverse strand, counting down.
TAATCACCAAAACCACCTGTATATCGTAGAGTTTAAATATTTAAAAACAAGTTTAAGGAGCACTTGACGCAGCAATTTCTAGCAATTTTTTAGCTAGGTGACATTAATTGTTGCGACAAATTTCAAGCATCTTCGTTTCTTATAAAATGCTACAAAAATACTCTTCGGTGGTCGGTAGAAACAGTAACCACATTGTTCTTTGAAAAAAAAAAAGGAATGGAAATGTTCCGTACCTTCGACACGCAAAGATTGATGATATTATGACGCTAATGCAAGCAACCTGAAAGCTGTGAAACTTAGTAAAAGAGAAAATCCGAGTGAGTGATTATTTGGTTACACGGAAGTGTCCCCGCCAAGACGAGCCCCGATATTTGAGTACTACCTACCTTACATACCTTACACGTAGCATTTCGGGGTATTTGTAAACCTTAATAATATCTTAAGTTTTTACCATTACTGTTCATGATAAAATAACTTTTTAACTGAAATAATCTTCGTATCACCCGACCTCCAAAGCTGCAAAACTTCCGAAATGTCAAGAAAAAACTTTTACAAAAAATACACAAAGATTATTCCGGTTAAAAATTTGTTTCGTTTGAGGACTTTGTTTGTTGAAAATTTACATACCTACGTATAGGAAAACCTAAGTGACTATAGAGGTAACAATTAATTAAAATTAATCTAGTAGACCTTAAACAGGGGAAACCTTTGCCATATAACAAAATTATCTATGGATAAGAAATCTAAATATTTTTCAAAATTAGCATACAAACAAAAAGGTATTCAAATTAATTACCACACCAAAAAAAGTTGAGCTTCATTCAGGAAACTATAACGCTCATCGCGTAGGGGGGCGACAGTATAAATTAAAAGGAACAATTAATTCTTATGCTGGCAACATTACATTAACATATTCGCGCAGTTACAGGGGACTTTTGATAAGGGTTGCTAATTAGATACGATTGTTTCAGATTAAAGGGGTAGGTTTTTTTGGGGGTGTATTTATATGTGCAGCTTACCCCCATACAACATATCGATAGATAACCAAGTACATAAGATTTTATTACGACGAGGATTTGAACTTGCGACCCCCTGATTAAATTTATCATTGGGATGGGATTGCAAATGGTTCAGTAGGCAGAGTGGCTCAGTAAGTAGTGTTAGCCTAGTGGTATGACCGTTGGACTGCCAAGTCTTTTTCGGATTTATGTGACTTGATTATGTTGATTGACTTGCTAAAACGGTGAAGGAAAACATTGTGAAAAAATCAGCACACCTAACAGATTTTTCTATGGTGTGTAAAGCCATGTCAGAGGCCTACGAGTGGTTTAAACTCTGTCACCAGATTGTCCATCACCCGCACGACCAAAAAGGCACAGCTGCTAAAAAGAAAACACTGTCTTACCTATTCAACTTAATTCATTAAACGCCATGGCGGGAAAAGCCAAACAAGAGTATATTGTGTCTGCTGTCTGGCAGTTAGATTGTTAAGATTTTATCTATTTAAAATAAATTAAAACTAACTTATAACCACTACATTCTAAACCTACTTTAACTAAATAATTGTTGTTTTCAAAATGAGACCCATTTTAACGAATTCACCAATTATACCTGCATTTTAAAGATTGAAACGACACTAAACAATTCAATCAATGTAAAAAACAACTCACGAAAATTCCACTCTCCCATACGGCCTTTCAAAGCAACTAAAATTTATTTAAAACGCGAAAACTCAATCAGACCCGACACAAAGTACACAATATGGTTTCCATCAGGTTTAGACGTGCGGGCCGCGTCGAATTCTATTAGTGCCAAAAATCGCCAATACGAACCGAAATGTACCCTGCTAGCCCCACAAAACGTAAAACAGGACATACAGGGGGACAAATATCCATTAATGGGTCCAAAATGGGTGCGCGGCCAATGTTGATACGTGCCGCCAATGTTGGGGACATTCATTGGGTTGGTAGCTACCCTAATGTGTTGCATTGAATTTGAAACGATTCATCTAACGTTAGCGGTTGTATTTTTGTATTGGTTTTTTTTTGTTATTAAAAGATGGATGATCAAGATTATTTATCAACAATTCCTATCCTACTAATATTATTAGTCTGAAAGTTTTTGAGGATGAATGGATGTTTGTTGGTCTTTCTCGTTCATGCAAAAACTACCGAACGGTTTTGATGAAACTTTACAGTAATATAGTGTATATCAAAATAACAAAGGCTACAATTTATCAACATACCACGCGGGCAGAAGCAAATGAAACGTAAATTGTAAAACAGTTTATGTCAGTTAAGATAACCGTGAGTTATCTAGAGGTGGTGAAGCAGGTGCTATTTTCTTTCTACAGAAAAAGAACTACATCAAAATGAACTATATACATAGATACTTTGTATTATGTCTTTCTCACAAAATTCTTAATTTGTGTGTGTTATTCATGTCCAACAGTCCAACATACTACATTGGTTTATTGGCCCCAATGTAACCAACTCCCAACCCATAAAACGCAGATGGATTCGCGGTGTTAAAGATATTTATTTTTTTATAAATACGAGCATTTTATTGTCTCATAAATTTTTATATCATTTTATTTATGAAGTATTTTATATATGGGATATGATATTTTCCAAATGGATGCAGTAAAAGCCCCATTGTGGGCGCCTCTCAGGGTAAATAAATGTCAGGAATTAATATTTGCCAAAAATAAAGATAATTTAAGTCTATCTAATCCTTCTTTTTCGAGTTTACTTAGAACAGTAATATCCACTTACTGTAGAATGATAACTTAAGGAACTTACAACATAAAAATGTAGTTTATGTACTGGTATGGCAAAGTATACTTGTGAGATACTGGTTTCAAAAAAACAGCGCTAGCGCAGATATATTATACCTACGTATCCTAAGCAATATAACATCAAGCGCTGGTTTTTTGGTACTTAATGGCACAATTTCCTGCTAACGTTCTATTGTAATGTTGAGTGTTTATTATTGTTTTTCGTGTACTTAAGTCAATGTACCTAAGTGTGTTTTATATCATTGTCTGAAGGACTTTCTTGTGTGGTAGGTATAATTTACAGTCATATAATTTCAGTATGCACAAAACAAATATCTGTGGTACTCACAAAAAATTGTCCCATGCAAAAATCAAACCTGTAACACCAAGAACAAAAACCAAATTTATTAGCCACTACTCCAATTGTGTCGTCATACATTCGAACAAAAGTCTTCCTTTATTTCTTCCTGCCTCATAAAAACTCGTCAGTATAACCTTTATTATCATCAAACAAACATAAAATATCCTACAAAACACTATCAAATATATCGAAAGCTAGCCATTACCGGTATTATCCGCCCAACTTATTATAACCAGATGTGGTTACCCGGGCAAAGTTGAAGAGATTTGTCCCCGAATTCGGTGAAAAAGTTTATTATTACCAAAAGTTGTGGTGATTAACCCTGCGATCTTGAGAGTGAGTGAGGATTTATTGAACCTTTGTGGTGTTTATTAGTTTTAATACTTAGTGGATAGACTTGAGGGAGTTCCAGTGCTCTAAAATTTTTGTACATGCTGTTGTGTTGGTCTTCTTAGAATGAGGCAGTATTCAGATGTTGGGTGCTTTTGTACAAAAAAAATAAACCAACGGCAAACACTAAAAACCTAATAATAACACAAAAATGTTTGTTATTTCCGAGTTCTGCTCCAAAGTTCATTATGAAATCATCAGAAATTCCAATCAGAAATATCAGAATCAGAGGTTTCGAATTAAAAAAATATTATAAATTCGGCTCAAATAATCAAATTTACTATATTCACGGAGGCATCTTACTGAGAACCTCCTTCTTTTTAGAAGTCCGGTTAATTTATACGTTTTACAGATAGAGATGTACTGTATATCTACAAACTAGACTAAATAGTGATGAACACATAGTTCCTCTAAATTTTCACCCCTTCAATCGGTTGATGTTTTAATTTTAAAATATTGTTTAGTTTTATTTTTCTAAACTCACCTAGAATTGTGATTTCTTTACAACATGTACCTTTATGCACAATATACCCATGTTGGTGAAGGCATTTCATGCGGGATCGCGCCCTTTTTAAAGAGATTATATTGTAAAAGCTTCGTTATTGTATGCAGAGCGGATCAGGAGCCGCAGACAAAATTTAAATGTATAAAATGTAAAGCTGGGCCCCTATACTGCTTGTTGAGATAACATTCAGTGTTTACAAGTTAACTTTTTTAGACTGGGTTGCGGTTTGGAAACATCGGTTTGTCTTATAATAATGCAGTTACAGGCATATTAAAAGTCGTATTACAGATACTTAATCAAAACTCAAGCATTACTTAATACTAGTTGTTGTTCGGCTAAATTAGTTTCAAGTAATGTTTGAGTTTTAAATTAGTTAGGTTCTGACGATAATTATTTTTTAACTCTGATTTCGTCCTGAATCGTTAAAACAATTTACAGACAATTTTTACAAAAAAACAGTCAAACAGAAAAAAAACTGAATCACACAAATATTCCGTACTGGAATCAAACCGCGAGACTTCGCAATCGCTTAACGACTGCGTCAATAATTATTCGTATCGTCAATGATGTCATATTTTGGTTATTCTTGCAGCAGATCAAGATTTTTCAGGGTTGGACTTTTTTAGAGTTTTTTAGAATAAACATTGTCTCTGCTGTCAGGCATTTAAAGTGTTAAATAGGTTTAAGAAAATCATTTAAAAAAGTTAAATTTTCTGCTTGTCATATCATATCACATCTTATCATATCACAATCATACATGTCAAAATGTTTGTGTTTACGTTATGTTATACAATAACTCATTAACAGTTTCGTTACAATTTTAAACAACCTAATTACTTACCGCAAATATTTATCTACGCACCTTAAACGAGACGCATCATCAATTAATTAACAAATTTAAATATCTACATTAGGCATTACCCATTCATCATAGCTAGACACGGCTTAATTGCCGGCCCTGCTCACGAGCCCCCTGGGGGCAGGGTCTTTAATTGAACTACCCTCATAATAAAATTTAATCTTTGCATCGTCTTATCTGGCTTTATGACTTGAGGTTTTGGTTATATGGATTAATATTGAATGGGGTTACTGATTAGGAAGTCAAGTTTGTAATGTAGGGGAGGTGTGTTCTATCTTGTGCTTCTCAACAAGAGTGTCTTTCAAAAGTAACTAATATTATAAATGCAAAAGTAAGTTTGCTTGTTTTTTCCTTTTTACTGTAATTTAAGCTGTAATACATGTTCCTTTCAGTCATAAAATCATTTTACCACCACATAAACCTTCAAATCGGTGACAATAGACTGCATAACTACAATCCAAAACTCTCTAGCCAACTCAATATTGATGGGTATTCAACGTAAGCGCTCAACAGTACCATCCACTATGCGAAATCACTAGTGGCGCCCCTAGCGGCCGATTATCAAAAGACTCTGATGAATAGACCCGACTTTTATTTTTTACCGAACCACCGACTAAAGTTTGGTTAGGTTTATTCCACATGGAGTTGGAAATTTGAATGTGGAATAGAATTTTTATAGTTTGAATAGTATTTTCTTGTTTCCTTTTATAGAGAGGTGGTCATTGCCATTGAGGTTAAGCTATATGACATTTTAAGGTTGCTTTTTAAAACATTCGTTCCCAACTTAATGATGTCTTATATTTTTACATAAATCCGATAAAAAGTTGTTTTACTAAGTCCACAGAAAAAAGTATATGTAAAAATGCACTATCTATGATAATACAAATAGGTGGAGGGAATACAAAAAAAAATGTTTATTTACGCCATCTTTTATCGGTTACTTAGAAGATAAATAAACGATAATTATTTTTATTAATAATTACAATTTCACACTCAAAAAATAAGGTTAATAAGGTTGACGACCTCTCTCCTTTAGTCCTTATGTAACTGTGATTTCAAATTTCAATTTAAAAAAATAATTCAATCAGCTAAAATCACGTAAGGAAATTGATATACCTACGTTTGTATATAAAAAATCTGCCCATATGCTTACACCCTTACAAATTGAAACTTCGACATCCGACTCGTATTCATAAACATACATCACGCTCGTATTTTTATTGGGTGGGCAGTACACGCACGGTAACTTCGTCTCTTGTGGCTCATTATTTGCATTTTGAGTTCAATTTTATGTAGGTAATGGAAAAATATATCTCAATCCACAATAAAGCCGAGAAAAAGTTAAGCAATGGCCATATTATAGCCTAGCTACATGACCATTGACTGGCAAATCAGACGTCTCAGGTTTAAACCTAAACCCGCACCTTACATTTTTCGTAAGTTATATGCTCCGTGCCTCAGAAAGCACGTAAAGCCGTTGGTTCTGTGCCTGATCTTACTGTTCCGTGCATTGGTCGCCGCTGTGATTACTGGTTAACTAAGATTTTGTCAGTAGTACATTATTATTAGTAATAGTCAATGTTACTATATACGATGATAATAAACTTATACCTCAAAAGCCAATTCAAACAATAGACCTAACCTTTGAACTTCAACCATACCCCACTAAATATTATCGATAAAACTTCTGGAAGCTATCGACTGTGTCGAAAAATCGCCTCTATCCGACAATATCCATAAAAATAAATGATCGAGAAATACCCGATCGCTATCACCTGATTCTTTGAGGGTTAACCTTGAACTTTTAGAAATTTCATCTATTTGATATACATTGTGCGTTATGAAAGATAAGAGGTCACGGAGGTCGGTGTTGAACGTTCAATGGAAATATAATTTGTCGATAATGTTGGGTTAGTACTAATTTCGTGGTAGATGATTCCGACCGAGTAATGTGATAGCTTTTTATCGGTGTCTTGGAGACAACGCGATCTTTTTCTTACACACAGAAGTATTTAATTTCTTCGTAATTTTTTCAATAAATGTATTTTTGGGTTCATTAAATGGGATTGAGGAAACTGATGTATTTGTATTTTATTTGTTTGGTGGAATTAGTAGAATATTAAAAATAAATTGAATTAAATAAGTGACTTCTAATCTTTCGCTTTAAACAACCACTTGATGCTTTATGTAGTGGTCGACTTTGGTGTGTCTGGAAGTTGAGTGAAACAAACATCCACAGCTTTTTCTTTGTCGTTTGGTTGATAAAAAACCTGGTGTCAGAGTTTAAACCACCCGTAAGCCTCTGGCCATGACATTGTACACTGTGACTGTAGATATGAATTTACACACCGTTGAGAAATCTCTCAGGTGTGCTGGTTTCCTCACGATGTTTTCCTTCATCGTCTTAGCTACTGGTAATTAATTTATAATACGCACATCAAAAAGTCAGAGATGTGCGCCTTGGGATTGAACTTAAGACCACTGACTTATCAGTCGACTGGTCATACCACTAGGCTATGAGTGCTTTTTTATTTTTATTTTTTGTCCAACAGTAAAAAGCATGTGTTGGACCAAACACGATAATATTAAATCGAGAAGTGAATCCTGATTGCCAGTAATAATTGAATACAAATTTATAATTGCTCAATGCAAATCCACCACAATAACTCCAACGCAACTAAATCATTAACACTAAAATTAATTACAAACAAATGATTACAAAACAAAGGCAGAACACAAGTTATTAATTTAATTGTAGCTATTATTATATTAATGCGGATCTCGTTAGGGTGAGTGCAAACTAGATAGTTTGTCATTTGAAGTGCTAATTTACACTTATACTTAGATACTTAATGATGAATAGATGTAAATTTTGCATAATAAACTATTTCATGATCCCGTATAAATATAGCCTGTATTAGTCAGGGGTAGTGAAGCTTCTTTAGAATTAAAAAAGTGCGAGTTTCTTTTTTGGTGTCGTAAATATTTTTGGCGCCAAATGAGGCTTTATATATATTTTATACAATCAAATAACTGCCAGTAAAAGTAAACTAGATATATTTTAAAATAAAAAAGATTAGGAAAAAAAATATACAAAACCTTAAAAAAATTGATGAAATTTGCAATTTTTTTTTTTTTCAAAACTTAAACTTCTATCGTTTAGGAAAATTTTCTATTTATTTGTACTGACTTTGAATTGAACTTTGTACTGACGTTTTGTTACAAATTTTTGTTGAATGTTAAAACGGAATTAGATTAAAACATATATATTATTACACAATGAAAAACAGTTCAAAATCATTACAAGTATTTGCGAATTATGTAATACTACATTTAAGCAGCTTTACGTTCTGTTACAACGATCTAGTTTGATGTTACCTTTACTTACACGTTAATAATCCCGGGGGATCGGAATGGAATGTTTGTTGTTAGTTTTGTATGAATATACGTGGCTTACTTGTTATCGCGTGAGGGTAGGCTGAACTCTCAGTGGCAGTTGAGTGGGCTTGTTTCGTAATGTAACGAAAATTTAAGGAACTGTTTTTGAGATTTCATGCTTCTTCTGAGAACATTCCAGGAATTGAGCCTGAGACCTTGTGCTGAGTAGCCATACCGACTTATAACAACGAACCAGTCACATATCACGTCATTTCATGCAACAGTTTACAAATAAACAAAAAACGAAAGCCCTGAAATAACACTCAACATCAAACAAAACAGTATCATGCAGTTGAAAATAAAATAGGAATTGCATAAAGTTTCCATTTTCCCCGCTTGTTCGCAACGCGTAGCACATCGTAGTATGTAGCTCGTAGCAATGAAAAAAAAATCCCTTGGTGCGCTGCGCTGCGGTCCCAGACGGCGCGGCGTAGCTGTTCGTAGCTCGTAGCGCAATGTCGTGGGTACTATAAAACTTGTGTACGAAGTTAAAAATACTGAATGAACTTTCTTTGGGAGTGTACGGTGAGTGGAATTTTAAGCTGGGTTCCTTTACTTGTTAAAATGTAAATATCTCAATTGAAAAATATTCTTATTTGAGATATATTACACGGTAATTGGATTATATACCTACGTAAATATATGAGCTTATGATTTTGAGGAAATTGTGAAAAAAATAAACTGTAATTTTTTACATTTTAACTTACTTACTTTACTTTAATATCTTTACAAAAAATTATAATCCCTTCCAGTCATTATTTTATTTCTATTATTTATTGAAGAATTATTAAGAGGCATTGTGTCTGAATTACATTTTAAATACATTATTAAAATTACAAATTAATTATTTTTGTAGCCAAAACAATATTGTGATTTATTATTATATGTTGCTATTTAGTCCATTAATACATATTTCAAATTCAACAAACTAAAAAATATATTATTGGTTTTCATTATTAACATTTCTCATCATCAATACAATTAAAACTAATATTAAATTAATAAAACGTTTTTATTGTAGTTACTAGTTTCTTTCATCATTAAAACTATTTAGGTCTTAGTTTTAAAACTTAGACACACACAGTTTGTACCAAGTATGTCTGGGTACTACAAAAACTCACTTCAACTATAGATATAAATTTCATTTTCCACTAGTACCCACCCACACAACACAAACACTACATAGTTGTCGCGAAGTTCTTCCACAAGAAAATGTTTTATTGAGTTCTCAGTGTGTCCTCAAAATACTATTAAAGTGTATATCGAAATAAATTGTCTTGTTTGTTGGTAGTAAGATACATATCACATGGAGAAGAAAGGACTTTAATTATTTGATGTTAGAGTGAATTTTTGAGACAAGCATGTCGATTAGTAAACTGTTGGTACACTTTACTGTAAGTCTAAGATATTCAGCGTGTAACAGAAGTCTGAAATAATACGTTAAGGGCGTATAAGGTACTCTATAAACAAACCTTGAGCATAGGTTTTGGAACCGAACTCCAAACAAAACTCGAGTAAACCACGGTCAAAGTTTTCACCAAAATCTTTTAAATACAGCCCGAAATCAGCTGAAAGGTAAATCAACACGAATCCGATTATTTACCTTCAATAAATTATTTAAGTAAACCCTAGGCACTCGTAGGATAATGAAATCTGTCGTTATTGAAGAAAATGAAATTAAAAGAATTATTTTGTATGAAAAAAAAAATGCCTCTTTTGCATTCAATATTTTCATAGGTGATTCTTTTCATGATATACATACATGCCCTTAAGAATTATTTCGGACTTCTGCTACACGCTGTATATAGTATGTAATAATCGTAGCATGGCATTCTGTAATCTACTATGTCATAATTTATTATTTCTAACAAATATTGGTCGCTCATCAAGTGCAGCTGAAGTGTTTTGTATTTAATGACGTCGCATAATGAGACACTTGTTCCGAGTGTTTCTCGTTACAAATATGAACGAATTATTGAAAATAATAATAATTTATGTTTTATCGTGACCGAAATTCAGTTTATTATTAAAGTCACTAGTCACTCACTAGCCGCCAACTGAGCGATTCGTAATCGTCCAACTATTGAGATTCTATTCTACATTCCACAGTTTCCTACAGACTTAAGACTTCGCTTGGCGTTAATCAAGCCAGCTTAAAATATTTACAGACAATATTTTCCAGGCAATCTTGTTCCAGAACATTCTCCAGTTCCAGCTCTCTGTATAAATAATGCATGTAATACTCCGACTTGTAATATTTTACTCGTTTTACAATTACGTCGTCAGATTTAATTCAATATTAAATGTAGTTTTTTTTTTAATTTGTGCTAGCTTTCAACTTGTCATTTAACAGACCCAGATGACCTATGATAGAATAAAAGATAGTTTGCATCCCGTACGTAACAATAGATTTTCAATAGTGTCTAATTTCTAGACCTTTGATAAAAATAACAACGAAATTTTTATTAAATTAATTATACACAGATAGTTTCCGTTGAAATTCAATTTGTAGAAACATTGTTTTCGTGATAAATACATAAACAATTAAATAATGAGTGAAAAATTATTTAAATAATTTACAATGACCAAATAAAAACGTAAAAAATAAAAAAGTTGTCACTTCATACATAACTTCAATACGCGAAAAAAATAGCATTGGCAATTACTCTGTTGGACTTTATCAGCCGTCCATTATTTAACCCAAACAATTACAAACTAAATAAAAACAAAAACAATATAGCTGTAAACCTCTTCATATACAAATAAAGGCCCCTTTTCATTCAATACAATCTATTACCTGTACAGAAGCAACAACTCTAGTCATTATTCGACGTCCGCCTAGCAAATCGCAGCGCGGACGTAATTGGCAAATATTTAAATAAAATAATTAGTTACTAGCACAAATAAATCTCAACCTTAACTATGAAAAGATAAAGCTGAGATTTAAATGGTGGACGGGCCAACTCGTTAACGCTGTTCCAATATTGAGACAGTGCTTGCAGGAATTATTGACGAATCGTGTTTGAACGAAAATCACCGAATCAGCCCCCGAACGGATGTAGTTGTCATATTTCTGTGACTGTGTGTAGTGCTCGTTTATTTTTAATCTGATTTCTACGAAAATGATAACTCTATAGCACTGCATGTTTTTAATTTAAAAAAAAAGTAAAATTTAAACTACTTATAAATAAAAAGTTTTTCTTTTGCTTTACCTTACGGCTGATTCGCAGCAAGCTTGATCGGCTCGAGAACCTAAAGAATTTACCTAGTTATACATTATAATTACGCAACACTGCCAACCTACCCGAATGACAACGTTAAATACATTTCTATCTATCTCATGTATAAAAAATTGTCAGAGGTGCGCGCCTTGGGTTCGAACTTGACACCTCTGACTTGCCGTCATCATAATTATTAGTTATAAGTTAATTATTACTTGCTCCGTGTCTCGGAGAGCACTTAAATCCTTAGTCCTGCGCCTGATTTTTCTCCGGTCGCGGTCGTTCTGATTACCGTTCCATTGAATTCTGAGAATGTTGAAACAAAAATTACACCGGTGTTTCGTACACATTTGTGCATTGTAGTATCTGCTGCGTAGTTGGCTAATCTCCGTTGAGATTGGGCGCTATGACCAAAATTTCTTGAAAAAGACCATTGTAAAGTCGATTCCTGAAAAAGAGCTATTTGACTATGAAAACGTAAAGGTTTTAAAATAGAAATTACATTGCATCCTAAACAAACAACCACTATACACACTATATTTTAAACTATAAGTTGTAACCACAGGCCAGTTAAGCAGCGAGCACACTAATCCTGTCCAACTAAACGCAGTGTTGACTTGTTTAACAATATCGCCGATCTTGGATTAAATAAACAATTAGCCGTACCCACATAAATGTCAAGCGACCCTTGTAATCGCCTTGCAAACTAGTGTGTCCACTGGCTTATAGGTGTGGGGACTTAGTGAACGCGATTTGAAGAAAAATTTTAATCATTTTAAAATATTTAATACTAGATAAGTTCTTTAATGATACAGTTTCCCCAACAAAATAATGCTTTAGAATAACTTTTTTTCTATTGAAGTACGGTACAAGAAGGTTACAGTGCAGTTTTTTAGCGCCAGCATGTTGTCTATGGTTGCGTGTGCCAGGGCATTCGCGGTTAAGTGAGTTTGGACGTCATGTTTTAAATTATTGTGTTTGTTTACTTCTCGATTATTGTATTCTACTGTCGGTATAAAAACTTACTCTTGGCTGAAATGTTTTGAAAGTATCAGTAATAATAAGAAAAATGTAATTCCTCCTGACATTTTAGAAGCAGCAACGAAAGTCTTTTACCAGATAAATCAAGAAAATATTACTAACCTCTAATGCACTTCATGTCCACTTAGCTTGCAATACACGATTTAACTTTGAAAGTAATTTAAATTAGCTCTCTGCAAAGATAGCTGTTTTACACCAGTGATCACTGCTACCCTACCTCTAAAAACCGCAGCGTTATCAATACAACCCCTATTAGAGATACTATTGATAAATGGATAATGCCAACACATAGCGGACGTATTATTAAATTTTCAACAATTCCGCCATTTTGTGTCCGAATAACATTGTTTTGTATAATTGGAGCCCGGTTAGTGTGGGATGGGCTTAAAGTTGTAATTGACATAAATATTATTGTACGTTCACTCCAGTATTCCAAAAAAATTAAAAGTACAGTCACAAGCGACAATAATGTTGATTATAGAATTTTTTCATAAGCCAATGCGTATTTAAAATGAAAAAAATAATTGTTTGTAATAATTGTAACTAATTTATGTTATCGGTATTTGGGTTGCATATTTTTTATTTAGGTTTAAGCTATAGGTATTTTAGAAAAGAATCACTTGAATTTCTTTGAATAAACCACAAACAGAAGACAAAATGGTACTTACTGAATTAATATTTTGTGTTTGCCTGTATAGAAATAATTGTTTGTAATTATTTTTTTTTTAAAGAAAACGAAGCCCCGTCATTACAAGATTTTGTCTTGTGTCATGGGTGCAGTTACAAATATAATTTAAAATACACAGCTCATACAAATATCAAGAAGCAAACCTCCGACATCAAGCCCAGAAGGTCAATCACTTACATAACTGCTACACCAATCATACTGAAATAATAAATAGGTACATAAGTCAGGACAAATAACTTGGTAAATTATATATTTAAGTTAGTTAATAAAGTAACACGACTCCCGAAGTAACTCTACATAATCATGAAAAATAAATTTATTAAACTAATAAATTGTGCCCAAACAAATACAGTAAAACCGTTTCCTGACCATTCGATTGGTTATAGACCCGTAACAAACCCGTAATAGACCCGTTACTGACCCGTAATAGGACGTTATAGGTTTATAGAGGGTAGGAAACGACGTTTCTGCTTCCTAAGACGTTTTACTACGTAGTAAAATGGGTGTCCTGTATGTCTTCCTAAAATACGATTGAACGACAATGTCTTGTTTCGATCTGGGAATTAAAAATTAAATGAATTAAAAATAAACTAAGCTAAGTTCTAGGTTTACTTTTGTAACAAAAAATTGAAATACGACTAGTTCGCCCGCGATTTCGTCTGAGTGGATACTGCAATATCGCGTAACTAACAACAGACAATACCAAAGCCGGTGCCAAGGCTTAGAATGAGGTGGTTGAATTTGGAACTTGCTTTGCTTAGCACTGACTCAAAAATGTTGGTTTTGGAGTCGGTGCTAAGCAAAGCAAGTTGTTGGTGGTATTTCTAGCTTTTTATTTCGTTTTACTGTAAGATTTAAGACATTTACATTACTCAGTATTTTCTATTGTTAGTTACGCGGTATTGCAGTATCAACAATCTCGTTACTCAAGAATAATGAGAGACGTATTCTCTGAGTAATAAATGCTAAAATCTATATTCCTCGCGATGGAAGTACCATGGCAGTATGGCAGATCCCATAGCAAATAAAACATCTCTGTGTCTAATGATACACGTTTCGGTGCATAGTTGATTTATCCTCGTGTCTCGGACTACCGCAAGCGATTCGTTTGGCGGCGCTAACACAACTCGGCTCGCAATCAGTTGCGGTGTTAAACAGGAGTGTTTCATTTAATAGTACCTACTAACTAGTTAGCACGCGATTGTACTTGGCATTGGGAAGGAATTTATTTTGTTTTTGTTTCAAAATGTAGAAGATAGATTTAAGTATAACTTACTTTATTATATTGTAACTAGTGTCGGGATAGCCTTTTACCGGGATTACCGTTGACTGGCAAATGAGAAGTCTCGGTTCAAATCCAAGGTTGACTCTCTTTGACTTTTCGTAAGCTATGTCCGTATTTAAAAATTATTATCACCTGCTTCATGCCTTGGAAAGAACATTAAGCTTGTATAAAATCTTTGAGTCGATATACTTAGGGAGTCAGTACCCTCATAAAATCATGACAACTCATCTAACTTTAGAATATTGTATCCCTTTGTGTTAGGGGGGCCAGATGGGCAGTCGTTCAGTAGAAAACTGATATTCACCTGCATCTGGTTAGATAAGAAGGCGATTCCAACAAAGTTTGGGAATAATATGACTAGGAGAGTGATGTCTCTGAATACATCCACGATACCAGATAAAATCCTTATATTTTTCTTTATATCTGTAAATCCTGGAACAGCAACTGCGTTTATATTAAATACGTGAATGTTAAAAAACGAATGAAGTATATTAGAAAAGTAATTTGGCCAGTTATAGCTGCGTCATAACTATTTAACGACTCAATAATGTGCTATCTGTGCTATCACAGACAGAAGCCGTAAAGTCTGAATGAACCCATCCGTTTTAGGTACTACGATTTTATATAAACGCGATTTATTTATTATTCGCGATATTTGAGCTAGATGCACAGATTTAATTTATAAATAAGTCACTAGAACAACTAGAGTCATTTCTATAATAATATTACAATTATAACTATTCATAAGTGCCTAAAAGTGTCTACATAAATAAAAATATTTTTATTTTAAAATTTTAATGTGGGTAGTGGCAATGGAGCGACTGTTCAGTCAGAGGTGTCAGATTTGAAACAACGCACGCACCACGATTCTCTTATTTCTCCCAACCCTTGTTTAGCCAGCCCGGGCTGAACCTGTTGCCATAAACGTGTCCCACAATAAGCAAAATCAGATCCAGCTAGTCCTTACATTTTCTCAGTCCTAGTATGATGTTGCTTTAGGTTAGTTTCATTGCCTAAGCTGGAGGCCTTTTAGGTCTCGCTAGAATACCAGTTAATCAGCCTGAGCTCCCTAGAGCTATATCTGAGAGATAAAAAAGACCGTATAACTTTATATGTTAGGAATGATCAGTTATGAACCGCTTTCATAATTAATTTCTAAAACATAAATTTGAAAAGTCAAAAGTGCGTGCCTGGGTTCCCGGGAACACCCTGGCAGTCTGCAATCATTTACCAAGAGGCTATTACTGCTTAAATCAGCTCATCATCATAATAATCAGCTAATATTCCCAATTACTAAATTCGTTACAATATTAGTACCTTCCAACAAACACGGTTTAAGACAGAACATTGTTCAGTAACAAGACACCTCACGCCGTCAATCACGCCTGTCCGGTGCAGCCTTTACGCCACAACATTCGTCTTGCAATTCCATAAGTAAATAGAGTACCTTAGTGTTCTGTTAGATAGCTTAATCTATGCTATAATTATATTTACACGAATCTACACTTAAGTATATTATGCAAAGGCAAAATTTATCTTTTCTACAAAAATTTAGAACTTTACAAAAAGAAAAAAAAAAAAGAAAAATTCAATTGTTTGGATAACATAATTTATTTTTAGCATAACTTAATTTATTTTTGGCATAACATATTTTATTTTTGGCATAACATATTTTATTTTTGGTATAACATAATTTATTTATAGCATAATATAATTTATTCGTTTCATAAAAATAGTTTCACTCCTGCATTTCCCTAAGGCTTATGTGTGTCTTCTCTTAGGTGTATAGTACACCAATATTCTGCTAATTATGTAATAGGGTCGAGTTTAGGCTCCGTACATCTACTGAGAATTTCCTATTGAGAAAACTCAATAAAATTTTGTCTGAACAAGGATTGAACTTTGAGCCAAAAAGTTTAATGTGTTATCTTTGATTTATTTAACTTTGGTTTTCGATATATGAATAATACTTACTTGGTCATTATTTCATCAACCGTTTTTTTAATACTCACTGAAAAGTATGGGCTAAAACTCTAGTAAATAACATTAACACGCCAAAACCAAATCTAATTACAATTAAATAACGCATAACGTCCATTTTACATTGTCTCTAACATTTGAGGTAAAACTATTCATTGCAATCCCTTTAGTCGAAGGGAACAAGGTTTAGCAATACATTTTGTGTATAAACAATCCCGAAGGCGACAGTTGTTAAATTGTCTGTCTGTTCCTAAACCGAAGTTACTGTTTTATACATACATAGTTGTAAAGTTAGTTTAAGTATCAAGTATTTGCGTGGTACTAGTAGCTTGTAGGTATCGATTAATTATGATTAGAGGTTTTAGATAAGTGGTAGGTGTATCTTTATGAGTCGTGATAGCCTAGTGGTGGTGACCGTTAACTGGCAAGTCAGTGGTCTCGGGTTCGAACCCAAGACGCTTTGACTTTTTGTAAGTTATGTGCGTTTTATAAATTAATTATCACTTACTCCGCGCCTCGGAAAGCACGTAAAAGCCGTTGGCCCTGCGCCTGATCTCTCTTCGGTCGTGTTTATAATATATCCTGCGTAGTTGGCTAATCTCCGTTGAGATTGGCCGCTGTGACCGAAATTCGGTCAGGAGGACATTATTATTTAATAACTTTTTTTTGTTTCAAAACATTTGCTGGCGCACACACAACTCATTAAATTTTGCAAACAAACCAACAAACAAATAATAAATTCGAGTGATTATTCTGTCTACATTTATTTAAACAAAACAAATCACTTCAATGTATAACGCACATAAAACTATTGTCAGATTCCACCGCCATATTGGCGAAGTTTGCGCGCTCCGAGGCGGATACGTTTCTACATAAGTTGCGGATATTGAAAATATTTTGCGGATAATCCGCGGATAGCGGGACGCGCGGATACCGCCTTTTCTTCGAGAAAAATGTTTTGTAACGCTTCAAAGTGTCCGAGCTTGAATTTTTTAAAAGTTTCCTTTCCTGTGTGGTTCTGTTCCTAGTGGGATGCGGTTATAAAATTGTAGAATTTAGCTCGCATTGGACGGCTAAGGGGGGGATTTCATTGTTCTGTTTATTATTTTATGGAAGATAAAATTCTGTACTAAAACTTTTGAGAATTACAATCATTTTTATATTATGTCTATTCTTATATATTTTTTAACAAACCTCGATACTTGGGTATAGCTGGTGTCACGAGAATATTATAGTATCCATCTTATTGAATCAAATCTTTTGTCCGAATAGATCCATAATAATATTAACATTACTATTCTTAAAAAAAACAGGCATATCTAATGAGATATGAAAGGGGTTTGAATCCAGCAAGGCTGCCTACCTTTTCTTTCATCAAACAAACCATGTAGCACATAATGTTATTGTTTTGATTTGATTCACCACATCCTGTACACAGAGGAGACAATATGGATCATACGAGCTTATGCTCCGGCAATAACGTGCGCGCCATCTGTCGCCGCCTGCTGTTAATTGTCACTCGATAATCAAGTGGCCTCTATTAGGGTTATTACTTGCCAATTGATTGGTCAACGCAATTGTACAGTAAATTCTAAATGTTTAGGAACGTTGTTTTGATTTGCCTTTCGAGATATTGTCGATGATGTTCTAAATTTAATAGCGTAGTAAATTATATTTTACGATAAAGATAGGGTTTTATTATGCCAATGCCTTTGTTCTGCTTGTTGTGTTAAAATGTAAACTGCTACGTAAATAATTCAGTTTTATCTGAGAGGCCTTTAAGGTATCTCTTAAAATTCGGATAATATTACTAATAGGAGATCATGAAGAAAAAATCTACATAACACTAGGTACACACACAAAATCCTTCTTTTTTGTTTAAAAAAAATTATTTATAATAGCTTACAATGACAAAAGACATCGTGGCAGACCTACACGGAGATGCAGATGGTGGGACGAGCTACACTTTTTCCAGGGGAACTACTCTATTCTACTCGGGCCTGCATTACTCTCAAAGCGAATTGGAAACAGGGATCCTTTTGCCCAGCAATAGGACACTTTTAACTAATAACTATAATAATTATAACGGTAAGGAACAAAAAGTAAAAAAAGTACATTGTAACTTAATTTTTGTCTTAGTAGACAACCCTGAGTGTATCATAACATTAGTAGCATCATTATTGGCTTATTGAGTTCGGCTTCATTATTGTATGATTTATGTTTGGCTGTTAGAGGCATATTGCATCTCGTAAGTAACACACTGTGAATGTCGACGACAGGTTTACTGCAAGTAGCGAGTTTGATTTTATAGTCTTTCTTGTGTTTAAGTGATTTGGTAGCTAGAGGTGAAACTAAACGCCTATTAAGTATGCAGCTGCGTTTTATTTATCTTTTCTTTTGTTTAAAAAAGTAAAAGAAAATTATGAAATTATTCAAATTGTAAAATTTAATTTTGTCATAAGAATCTTTTTGCTGATTTACTTAAGATAATATTGTGTCATTTTCTGCATACCCATAAAGGTCTTTAAGAAAATTAAAAAAATGTTTTGCCTTCAATAGGGCCAAAGAGCTCTAGACTGAGAATTTTATAATGGAAAACCAATAAATTTCTTTATTTACTAACACTTATGCGTCACGACATGAAAAAGTAAAACCAACTTCAAGTACTAAAACTCTTCCTCTCTCCTACTTTTGCTGTGCCCGACAGGGTCCATAATGATCTCATAATTTTAAGATACCACCTAAATGTTGCATTGTAGAATGCAATAAATATTTGAGTATTCAGCTAAAGCTAGATATAACTTAAAAACGTTCGTTTTAGAGTTGGTGCCAAGCTAAACGGGTTCTAAATTAAATTACCTCATCCTAAGCCTTTTCAAATGGTAAGATTTTTCAACGGAATGTCTTTCCATACGGGTGGTTTAAACTCTGACACTAAGTTGTTCCTCAACCTTATACAAAGACTAACCAATCTTAGTTCTCCCATACTTCTTCTGCTCTAATTAAATTGTAACACTACCCCACAACACATTGTAACACAGGTTTTTACGCGAGGTGCACATTGCAACATACCGCGCGCCGCAATAAGGCATCGATTGACTGCGGCACGCCAGCTATGCGGCCTGTTATCTGCTCGATATTGTATTCTAACCACCTATTAGTGTCCTGTAGTGTTGATACCGGGCTATGATTATGGGTTGCTGCCATGGTGTGTTTGTTATGGTGATTATTTAAACGGATAATTATGTTTTCGAGTTTGCTCGTAGCAATGGGAAAAAGTTTTTCTTAAGATTTAGCGAAAGAGATGACAATCGAGACAATCTCAATACTTTTAAGAAGAACTGGTGGGAGATTGCCAAGGAAAGAAAAAAGAAGATTTGGGGGAAGATCTTTGCCCAGCAGTGGGACAGTATTGAGAACTAGCCAAGTGTAACCTTAATTCATTAAACGCCATGGGGGACACATGGTGTCCGACAAACAATAGAATTTGCATTGTGTCTGCAGTCTGGCAGTCAAAGCGTTAAGCTATATATTGTCCTAAGTTATAAGAAGAAATTATATCTGATGTTGTTATAAAATATTTTATGCTGTAATAAATAAATTGCAGGACTGATCACTGAATTTGGCACCACTTTAGATCTCTTCTTTTGTCGTTGAATTCAAAAACTTGGCTCTCATTTCACATTAAATGTTTTTGATGGGATCTTCATTCTTTAAAAACCTACAAAAATATACTTTTTTGTATAGAGTATTAATACTTTTTGTTGTGTTAAAAAGACATTTTTTTTTAAATCACAGTGGAAAATAATAACTATTATAAAAAAAGGCAATTTTTCTTCATCAAAATTGCCCTTAGGCTTTTTTCTTTTTATATGAAGAAAGCTGTATATTACATGGGTTGTAAACTTGGAGTAACACTTGCAACTGTTGGTTATAACAAAGGTGTAAATTGTACCATAAACAGTTCTAACTGCGGCTGTTAAAACACCATCGAAGTTTATACTCTTTAGTTATTTATAGGAAGCCATGAAATTATAATCTCTTTTTTTTTAACTTCATGTTCATTATTGTTTAACAGCCCATCTGTCATCACAACAAAAAATTTCAAATTATTTTAAATTGTTGATGGGAAAAAAAATACTGTAATCTTGAAAATTATAATGTTTCCTGTATCGTGGGTCCTGTTACAGACAAAATAAATATTGATTTTTTATTAAGAAATAGCATTTTGTACGAATATTTAGGTAAGGATAACAATTCTTACAGCAAATAAATAATGATTTCAGAATTTTTTGAACTAGTTCTTTTGAATAAGATCCATCATTAGCAAAAAAGGAAAATTAAAATTTTAACTAAATTTTAATTCATTTTTGTTTGCGTTATAAATATGCATCCATCATTCCAAATTTCAGCTTTCTAGTATTAATAGTCTGTGCGTAAAATGGCTGTGACGGACAAACAGACAGACGTAACAAAACTATAGTTAAGAGTTTTTTTTTTTACATAGAACCCTCAAAATACGCTAGTGTTAATAAACTTATTCAAAATATTATCACGATAAGATCTAGTTAATACCACGCAGAAAACTATAAAACTACATACTTATTAAATCAATACATACATAATATATACACATAGAAACGTACAACTAGAAGTTTACAATTATTTTTCTAATATTTACGATACAATTTCCCTTCGGGACATGTTTCCGAAGTGACCGCACTCACCCGACTCGCATAAATTAATGTGGTAACAAAACGTTACGGGAATACATCACGGTTGTTTCCTTTAAAGGTGAACAAAGGTTTATCAGAAGTTTTAAGGCCCGTTTAAATTACTTTTCAAATGTTATTAAAAAATCAATTTTTAAATGTTAAAAAAAAAACCTATTTTGAAAATAATGTTAATAAAATTCAATTTTCATTTGTTATTAAAAAAAATTTATCAGTAATTTGAAAGATGTCGACATAAAAATCTCAAGATGGGGAATCAAGCTTTCCAATAATCTAGAGATTTCTTATCTCTATCTACTTCTTGAACTGAACTTCACCGAAACTTTTTGTTACTCTTCAATTTTTTACTCAATAAATATTGCAAATATAGAACAACTTTCTATATTCTTAAAATATAACATTTAAAATATGTGTTTATGGCAAGAATAACCAGAAACCTAGCTTCAAACGCTTGCAGTCAATCCCGGCTGGCGGTGGTGGACTGACAACAGGTGACTGTCGCGAAAGATTGTTAAGATACAATGAAAAAATATCATTTCATTAAATCTCCATAAAATCATTAAAACTATGCTTTTGCAATATCGCTCAATAGACAAACACTTATTTGAATTCCATTGTTGTTAAAAATATTTTTTACCAGTAAAATCGAAAAACATTGCCAATACCTAACCTATCAAGCCTCCTCGCTTGGCTTCGCATTGTACGCACTAGGCATTTGCATAATTATTTTTCTAATATTTACGATTTAATTTCCCCGCGCCAGTTCCGAAGTGACCGCGTTCACCCGCATTCATTATGGTACAAACGATTCATTTTGTACCTTCTCGTAAACAAATGAAAATTAAATGTCTTGCGTTATTTTGAAATATGGGCGGATAATCTATTGTTTATTTTTTCTTTATTTCCCTTGTAATAAATGTTTATACAATTGTTTGTTTGTTTTAGTATAAACACAAATTGTACACAAGTATCATTATTTTTAACCATTGCAATTCTGAAGATTATGCGTTAGACAAAAGATTTTAATCTACTTTCATGGAAATTGGAATGGAAACATTCTTTCTTTTTTCCCAATTAGTTATTTATTTAGCTATCTTAAGGATAAAGAAGTCGTGTTCTACTTTATCTAAGCTTTCTTAAGTCATCTATATATTTTATTACCCTTAATAAAATCCATTTTCCAGAGAGTCGAGAGGAGATATGTTTTCATACATGATAACTTAAGCTGTGCCGATTCTTCTTCTGTTTTATTTCTATGAAACATCTCTTTTCTACGAATTATCTCCTATCTGCTTTGGTAGATTGCTTTTAATCCGTTAATCACCGAAAAATGAGACAAAAGAATATCAATTGTTTCGCGTCGCTGCATTCTTGCAGTAGTTAAGCCCTTAACATAAAACTTATAGTTTTTAGTCGCGCAGGCAAAGCCGCGAGAGAAAGCTAGCAACGTAAATAAACGTCAAAAGTGGCGCCCTCTTGACTCCATTTACTCTGTATTTACAAACAAAACATGCGTGAGTCGTGACGTCACTCGGTAGAGTCAACACCGAGAGGAGTCGAGTGCCACCGCTGCACGCTGCGACCGACGTACTGGAGGGAAACTGATTGTTTTAGATTATTAAGTGTTCACGAGCTTTTAAGGGTTAAAACAGGTTTAAGCGCAATATTGGCGCTAGTTTTTCCAACTTTTGCGGTTCGAACACATTAATTACTAATAATAATCGCGTCATTATTTACATCTTCATAAAGGATTATCTTATTTATATCAGTCGTATCGGTCGCAATGACGGACCGCACAGTCGCACCATGACGCGATTAATTTATAAAGTTCGTGATGCTGAAACAACAAATAAAACGAAAAATTTAAAGCTACAACTTAATTTAATATAGAGCATATATCTATCTTTATAGCACTAAATAATTAATTTGACAAACAGACTAATCCGTTATTACCCGTCCTTTAAATTGTTTTTTAACTTTAATAGTTAATATAAATATTTGATTACTGATAATACTGTTATTTATTTATTTTCGACTATTATTAAATATTATTGTTTTTAGTTATTAACTTCGACTATGACTAAGAGATAAAGACGCACTTTGTAGACGGTTGAGTCAGCCACACCACACTAGACGAGATCTTGAGTGGCGCCTTACTACCGGGTGGGGCTAAGAAACACGGTAGTTTTAGTGTTAAATTGTTGAGCGCAGGCTTAAGGCGCATATTGCTCTAAAACACTATCTCTCTTGCACATTGGCAATATAAAATCACTGAATCTTAGTTATAAAAAATTAAAAAACCCAATATTTTTGTGATTTTGTACGTGTTGATTTTTACGTTGCACATGCAAGCTTATTAAATAATTAATTAATAAGATTCTTATTCAGTAATAGTATTAAAAAAACCAAGTTAAGCAGAATAACGTTATAAAGTTTCAACAAAAATATTAGCTTGATCGAAACAAGTCTTCATACATAAAAATTGCTTCAAATTAATTTTTGTTTTGGTGCATAAATATCTTTTTTTTTTTGTTTTTGCGGCTATAATATACTACATATTGTATCATAGTAAATTTCAAGTTTCTACCTATTACGGTTTAATAGATACAGCCCTGGGACAGACGGACAGACAGCGGTGGCTACACAATCTTAAAAACAATATTTTAGTTTAAAAAAATTGAGCTTTGATCAAATCATAAAAAACTACACCTTTCTAAACAAAATAATATTCTCTAACCTCTCGTCTCATGGCACCATGAGTCTGACTCACGCTATACACCATAAATCATGAATAAACATTATTATTATGGGAGCCATGGAGTCGGAGTCATGATCGCAGTTCCCATTATCACTTCACTTGTCTTCACGTGTATTTACTTAAATGTGATGCTTAGTCATGCTGAATGTATGTTTTCGTTGAATATTTGTTAGTAATTTTGGTTAGCTTTCCATATCAATTTGGTTGGTAGAGAATTCCTGACAAAAGACATTGTCAACACTTTTAGGTTGCTAGCTGTACTTTACAAAATATATGGTAGTATTAATCCACATAAATATATATAACTTCTATGGCAGAGGCCTTTGTTCAGTGGACGTTTTCCGGGTGATGATGATGATGACGATGAATACATAATCATTTTTGTAAAGTATTTAAGCATACTCATCTGCCTAGCCTTTTCCCAACTATGTTGGGGTCGGTTTTCAGTCTTACCGGACCTCCACAACCCAGATACTGGGTAACACGATACCCCTTGGTAATACTGGTTGTCAGACGATGTAACGACTGTCAAAGATCTAAAATTGACAGCCGGGGCCAACAGCTTAACGTGCTATCCGAAACACGGAGAGTGACCTCTGACTTGCCAGTCAACGGTCACCACCACTAGGCTATCACGACTCATTTAAGCATACTATGCGAACATTAAAGTCCAAAATTTTATAAATAGAAAATAAGCGGGATTTTTATCCTACTGTAGACCCAGTCGCTCTGCCACTAATACCTTAAGTGACCCCGCATGTGTTATCGAAATTCGCTTCAACATTCAACCAACTCAGATGGTAGTAACATCCACCCCTTGTACGAAGTACTAGAGCATGTGTAACTTATTGTTTATAAAAACATAATCATCATCATCATCATTTCATCACGTCCACTGCTGAACATAGGCCTCCCCCAATAACTTCCAGATTGGCCAGTTGGAAGCAAACTGCAACCAGCCGCTTCCAAAAACATAATAAAATCTTTTAATTAATATAATAATTGGCTATAATAGATTAAAATTTTGTATTCTTAAATAGGTAAATAGTGCTTGATCTAGTTACAATAATCTGTGTAAATATTTGTAATACCTACCACAATTAATGCAATAAAGTTAACTATTATTATCTATTTCATATTTGTGTCACAAATGTACATAAACACACGTCATGCAGTGAACATGAAAACCATCAATTTTCCCCTAGGTAATCAGGGTTCAATGACATTGTTGATTCAACTTGATTCAAAGTTACGTGATAAAACTGGTTTGTTTGCGTAACTACTGATTTGAACTGAACCACAGATAATATAATACTTAGTAACTGTGAAACACATGTCGTTACCTAATAAGCAAGTAACAGATTGTAGAATAGGTATGTAATTTAGGTAATTATAGGAAATTGAAAAATAAATAGGAAACGAGCAGGGTTTGAACCCGTGACGTGATGCTTGCCGCGCTGGTATCCTAACTCTTTTCTCACCTACCACCGGCGGTATTTAGTGTGTATTAAAAATCGTACAATTTAGGTAATAGTTTCAAAATTTATAAAAATTTATAAATATACAGTCAAAGTGGGTTTTCTGATATGTAAGTCAAAGTCAACTGTCTTTTTTTTATTCAACAAGTAAAGCTGAATATTTCATAATAATAGCTAGGTATAGGTATTTTGTCTTATTTAGAACACAATTATATTTTTTAAAGAAATGAGAATCACGAAAAAGTGTTTCAGTCTTCAGTATAACATGTAAAAAGTATTTAAATCAAGTTTATTCCACAACACATTCGAACGTGTTAAATAAATTAACTTTCCCTCCTGCCTCATTAATCAAATTTATATTAAAAATCGGTTAATTTCTCGTTAAGCCCGACCGCGGAACGCAACAAGGACAATTTAAATCACCCACGGCCCAGTGATTGTAGCTCGTTCATAAATATCCGACGATATCCGCACTAACGAACAAACGCAGCGGATACGCAGCGGGAACGCCAGACGCAGTGCGGCGACGCATTGCCAACATTCCTGGCGATTTTGCACCACACATGCGAAGGCACGCTGGGAAAAATGCAAAGATGTCCGACAATCTGGATTTAAATCTTTTTGTAGCGACCACTAGTGATTTTAGGTACAGTGTGCGGTCTTTTTAAATTAGACCAAGTGTGTCTCTGCTTTAAACAATGTCTTTGACTCTTCGACTATTTTTGTAACTTAAATGAAGTTTTGTGTTTTGTACGTATAATAAAATAAAAAAAAAGTAATAAACAAGCTTTGTCATCAGAACCAAATTTCAAAGGGGTTAATTTAGAGGAAATTATTAATAAAAAATAAACATACGTCAAGTAGAATAAAAGCTTGTAAAATCAGTATTTCGTCTTTTCCTTATATGGACATATGCCTTGAGTTTCTATACCCTGCCTCTTTTTTCCAGCTGAAATGTTAATAATGATGATTATATGAAACAATCTTTAAGTTAGCTTCGCTAGCCAATTAAAGAAAATTAAATTATGGTTATTATTTATGGCGGCTAAATCAAACAAATTGATTGAAAACACCGTAGTTTCGCTTGCGGTTATGGAAGGAATTGGACTTCTAATGCTAACCGTACAAAACAGAACAGTATGAATAATATTTTTTCAAACCGATATTTTGTGGGAGAGTGATACTACCCCATTTGAGCTGCTGAAACTAGCATGACTCTAGTATAGCTATAGTATGGATTATTCCGGTACTTTTACTTCATATACATCTGCCTAGCCTTTTCCCAACAATGTCGGGGTCGGCTTCCAGGCTTACCGGATGCAGCTGAATACCAGTGTTTTACATGGAGCGACTGCCTATCAGACCTCCATAACCCAGGTACTAGGTTACACGGTACCCCTTGGTAAGACTGTTTGTCAGACTTTCAGGCTTCTTTCGGATTAATTTATAAAAGGCACATAACTTACGAAAAGTCAGAGGTGCGCGCCTTGGGTTTGAACCCGAGACCTCTGACTTGCCAGTCAACGGTCACCACCACTAGGCTATCACGACTCACTTTTACTTATCTCCAGTACTTTTATTTATTTGATAACCAATACAGAACGCTGTATTCTGTCATCAGTGAACTTTTCGAGTATTTATCACATCATTTTCCATCCCGTTGAATTTCCAAATAAATCCATTGACGTTGAAACTCATCGGGTTGTTTAAGCAGTAAATATTTTTTGTGTTGTTTAAATTTTATTCACGACCTATCTCTGTACCGTGTTGAGATAATATTTTATCCAAAAGAGTATTTTAAAGTTTTATTTTACAGCTGATTTAATTTTACAGGTACGCTACCTGTTATTTTCAGTAGTTAATTCGATTCTCACTGATATAAGAAACTATATACTTTTTTAGCACAGTCGTGACGCACTTACATACAGTTTGCTTTTCTGATAAAACAACTTTTTAATTACTTAGTATCTCTTGTATTCATTTCAATCTATTTTACTCTTACTTTTTGAATGCTTTGCAGCTATCGTGACTGCAGAAAGACTGAGGAGTCAAGTATTCGAGGTTCTATTTCACAAATGTTTTTATGCTTTTGTTTTGTCTGTCTCTCCTGGGCTGGATAAATCTTTTTTTTTCTTACCTACTACTTTACCTTATGTCACTCTTTAGTTTATAAACTATCACTATGCATATCACAAAAGAAGTGAGTTTGAACGGACACTTTCTCGCGTCACCTCATTTTACCTCGCATAACATCAATGAGTTACTCCTCGGCTAACCTCAATAAGAGTGAAGAGGCGGCGCGGCGGCGCCATTTAAAATTTACACAGAATAATTATGATCAACTCATAATAATACAATAAAGCATATTTCAATGTATCATATAGCAGTGGTGTTAATACCTCATCACACGTTGTAAGTCAAAACATAGTTTAAAACAACTTTACGATCCTCTCAGTTCATATAAAAGTGCAGTTCATAACAGTTCAGCGACTTTGTCGTTGCGATAGTCGTAAGATTACGACCTGTCTATCAGATTTTAACTGCGACTTTATTGTGGCAACACTGTTAGACGTACAACTTTGGAATACAAGGAAACGTTTACTTACTGCTTATTTACTACTGGAAACGGTATATTGGTAGATTTGTAATTTTGTTTATATTTTTTCATTTCTTATTTTTAAAAAACACGTAGCACTATACCTACTTAAATTTTCTTCTGTATCGTGAATGCAGTTACAGATATAATTTCAGACCAAACCATATATCTATTGACCAAACAAATAATTGTCCCATACAGGGTTTGAAAGTGAATTGCTTAACCGTCAAAATCAAAATCAAAATCACACCTAACACGTCGTCTTGGGAAGCTGAAATCTCGTACTTAAAATAAGAGAGCTAAACCAACAAAATACCTATAGCTTAAGACTACAAAAATAAAATTAGGCCCTTCGTAAACTAGGCAACGAAAGTATGGCGTACAGCAATCGAACTCCGTGACACTCTTAATTTGGTAGCATTCACTTTTTTACAACTTGATTTCCACTTACAGAAATTTATAGTAGGTCTCAATGTTAATACTACCAAATTACGACAGTCACAGAATTAGATGGCCTACCCTACTCGGTGACTCGAGTAGTGCAGCGATGCTCCCAGTGCGCTTGAGCTTCGTGCACCAGACAATGTCGTCACATGTATCAAGGTCCTAAGTGTACATAGTATAGTCTGCAGATAAACTTTTGTTTTGGATTTTATTTCTTTAAACTTCCACACAACAGCGACTCTTTCAATAGATCTCAAACATTTCTTATAAAATACAGACTTGAGTTTGTTGATATTTTTATTTGTTCAGTTATCCGCAAGACAAGTTTCTGAACGTTAAGAAAGTTGGCGACAACCGACAACTCGGGAATGGACAACTATTAGTTGGTGACTTGATATAATATTTCGTCTTCAATTGTTATAATAGTGTTTTTCACTTTTTATTTTTATTGACATAATATTGTTTAATTTATTTTAAAAAAAAATTTATTTATTATAGGGTGTGCCGTGTGGTTTCCGGCTCAAGAATAGAACCACCTACTCGTCCCGCGGGTGCCGTAAGAAGCGACTTCTGTGTAATCATCTGTAATAGTGGTGCGTATTGGGAGAGGCATATGTTCAGCAGTAGACTAATATAGGCTGATGATGATGATGATCATAATGATGAAGGTAGTAATAAGCGGTAAGAATATCAGCCATAGTAAGATAATAGGTAGAGTTGAGTATTTTATATTTATCGCTTGAGGCCACTCTAGATTGCTATATAATAACCGCGATAGTCGATTCAAGCGCATTACAGCGAATACAGCGATTAGTAATCTATATCCTTTTAAAATTTAAACAAGTTTTTTATATAATTATTTAATAAGAAAATTTGAAAAAACAACTGATACGGATGGGATTCGAACCCACGATCTTCGACGTACCGTGTCGACGCTCTAACCGCTGAGCCACCGTATCCAATCGGCACCAGTCGAAATTTCAAATCTCTTTTCGGGTTTGTGCTATATGTGCTATAACATGTAAAAAAATTAACAAAAACAAGTTTTTTAATTATAAATGCGTACAATGTCCTACTTCAATTAAAATTAAAATTTATATACTTAGGTAATCTAATTGAAAATGTATTTCTAAATTACGGGTTGAATTCGAACCGATGTCAGGTCAAATCGTAGGCCTCCATTTTGTAAGGAATTATTAATAACGTAGGTACCTACCTCCTGGAAATCACTGATAAGCACATACCTATTATTAGTAAAGTAATTATTAGGATTGAGTGTTTGAATTAGTGACGATAGCCAGGTGTGTTCTTTGTTTTGGTTCAAAATGTTTTCAAGGAAACCAGTATCTTAAAGGGTATAGAACTGAATTTGTGTAAAATAGTTATTTATAAAAAAGAAAATTTGAAATTAAATGCTGGCAGGCGGCGAAAGGATAGCTCTTTGGTAAGAGCATTAAATTACGGCACGGCAAGTGACGTCGCAGGTTTGAGCCCCAGTCGGGTATAGTAACAACTAGCACAAGGGTACAAGTTATGCCGTGCGGTTTCCCGCGTACCCCTACTCGTCCCACGCGTGTCGTAAGAAGCGACAAAGGGAAAGATCCAGAGAATGGGCAGCAGCATCCTTCTGTGTAGTAGCAATCATCTGCTACTGCGTGGCGATTGCGGGCAAATACCTCCAATGAGCGGGCAATAATGGAGCTCATTGGGAAAGGGCTATGTTCAGCAGTGGACTAATACAGGCTTATGATGATGAAGTACAAGGAGTCTTTTTCAATTTCCAATGCAGGTATTTGTTTTTAAATATTTTTTTTATAATTATTTTAAAATAGCGGATTATTTTAAATGACCGAGCTGCGTCGTGAATCGGTCCCAAATAAATAAATAAAATCCTAATTCCCATTCATGAACTTACAGACCTTTAATTAAAAAGAAAATACGAGCACAAATTAATAAAATGCACAAACAAAATTGTACCTTTGTACATTCCTTTTAGAACGTCTAAAATTATATCCAATGGAAAAGGAATTTCAACAAAAGTAATTAAGTGTGTCGTGAATCGAACACCTCGGTGTACACCTTGTGTTTCTCACGGTACACAAATTATACACAATTATACGGTACACAGTACACAACCCGGAAAGTTTAAGTGTACACGAAACGGAGACGAGTTTAATTCCGTGTATATTTAATGTGAATGACGGTTCCGTTTGTCGTTTAGAAAGGAATGATAAGGTTTTTTAATTAGTAATTTGAGTGAGTCGAGTTTAAACCACATGTAAGGGTTAGTAATCTCTAGTCCCTAGTCTCTGATAGTATTCAACCGAGACAGGTGGAAGAAAGGAATGGAGGCCTTTGCCCTGCAGTGGGACGGTCTAGACTAAATAAATAAATTTGAGTTCTTTTTCTGACGTATTTGTACTGACAGGCTCTCCAACAGCTCCGTCGCAGAATGTCCACTTTTCAAAATGTCCACTGGTTGCAATATTGATAGCAGCCAGTTAAGTAATTATAACATTTTAAGGTCCCAATTTTTACTCGACTACAAAAAAAAGGAGGGTTATAATTTTAACAGTCTATGTATGTATGTATGTACGTATGTATTTTTCTTTATACACAAACCTAAAGGGCAACGAACCGTACCCCATTAGTACTTAAACTAAAAAGTTTATACAAATACATTTTACAAGGCATTTTTTAAGCTAAATGGAGCCGGAATTTTCTCACAAAATAGGTCAAGAATGCTAACAGATATTCAAGAGTTCTCAGTAAAGTTTCCGAAAGCAAATGATAACTGATAAAAGCAGTTTATTTGGATTGAAATTAAATTAAATTTCTTGCAATGCAACTTTGAAAAGACGTCTATGATATGAACCTATGATAGGTTTGTTGACATAGGTGGTAATATTATGATTATACCAATGAGTACTCAGTGCTAGTCCGAGTGGTATGACCATTAAATGGCAAGTCAGAAGTCTTATGTTCAACCCAAGGAACGCACCTGATTTGTGTCTTCTGACATCGTAAGTTATGTGCGTATTATGAACTTGCCCCGTACCTTGAAGAGCACTTGAAGAGTCCCATTGGTCTACGAAAGGAATAGAACGAGGAAATAGAGAGTGCACCTACGTTTGCGTATACTATTTCACTATAATATCTCCTGAGTAATTGGCTATTCTCCGTTGAGGTTGGCCGCTGGGAGTGGAATAATTACATTGGTTAACCGATTTCAATTTTAATTTTAGAGAGTTTTTCCATCCAAAACTCAGAAACAGCACAAAGTTAGCAACTAGGATCGTTTTACGGCAACAAACTTGCGTCGTAAATGGGAGTGATAATGTCGTCTTTAGTGGTCTATAAGTGGGTGACATCTGCCTAGCCTTCTGGAGAAACACAAGCGAGATGTTATGAACTATAAACTATAGTATCAAACAAGATAACGTGATCGTAACTTGAGCGAAC
The DNA here is from genome assembly GCA_936450705.2 of Protodeltote pygarga. Classification (NCBI taxonomy): domain Eukaryota; kingdom Metazoa; phylum Arthropoda; class Insecta; order Lepidoptera; family Noctuidae; genus Protodeltote; species Protodeltote pygarga. Next base: position 13,660,949 of record OW388264.2, on the reverse strand, counting down.
AAACAGACACACAACCGGTACAGCGATACGCATGCGTTATGATTATTATATGGTAACGTTGGCATTTCTGTTTTATCTGTTGACTATGCAATGAGTACGATTGTTCTAGGAATTGTGAAGCAACGCTATGGTGAAGAATATTGTCACATAATGTCCTTTTAAAGTGGTAAGACTTTGAACTGCCAAGTGAAAGGTCATAGGTTCGAAATTTAGGCACGCACCTCTGACTTTTCTGATTTAAGTTCGTATTGGAAATTAATTACCTAACACTTGCTAAAACAAAACAGAAGAACAGAAGTGAAGCAAAACATCGTGAGGAAACTAACACACCTAAGAGATTTTTCAACAGTGTGTAAAGTCATGTCAGAAGCCTTTGGGCGGTTTAAAAATTTGACACCAGCTTGTTTATCAATCATACGATAAAGAAGAAGAAGAAAAAACGAAGAATGGTAATTAGCCCACTACACAGGATGTGCACTCTCTACTCCCTTGCTTCCATCGGACGCAGAACCAACGACACAAGACAATAATAATTATTAAGCAACTATCAAAATATTGTACCAATTAAAAACATCATCAACTTCAAATTTCGAATATTTCGCTTCAGTACTTTGATAACTAAATCCACTACGTTAACTATTCTAAAGGATAAACATTACTACAACTAAAACACAACTAGTTCGATCACTAACTCGATATAAGCTCTCGAGCCGGCTTAGCCCTATTGAGTGATTGATTTAAGGCTGAATCAATATTAAGTACTACAATAATACATTTTTAATACATATCATGGCCATGTTAAGCCTTAGAAAACTTAGAGGAAATTGAAAAGGAGTTAGGATACTTTTTCATTTTTTTTATAAAATATTAAGCATCTATCTATCTGTATATGCCTGGTTCTAAAAAAATACTGACCAATACTTATAAAAAGTCAGTTTTAGACAACGCCTTAGATAAGGTACGCCGAAGATCGTGGGTTCAAGTCCCATTCGTGTCAGTTGTTTGTTAAGTTTCTTATTAAATAATCATATTTAGTATAATATTCTGCTTGTGATCTTCTTCTTCTTATCGTGTGGTTGATGAACAACCTGGTGTCAGAGTTTAAACCGCCCGTAGGCCTCTGACATGGTTTTACACACCATTGAAAAATCTCTCAGGTGTGCTGGTTTCATCACGGTGTTTTCCCTCACCGTTTTAGCAACTGATTATTAATTTTTAATACACACATCACTTACGAAAAGTCAGAGGTGCGCGCCTTGGGATCGAAATCAAAATCAAAATCACTGACTTGTAAGTCGACGGTCATACCATTAGGCTATCAGTGCTTAAAAGTGCTTGTGATTAATTTCGACTTTGTATAGAGCATCATTTAAAAGGCTCAAGTCAATTTTACTCCGCTACCATAAAATAAGTAGGTACCTAATTTTACTCTTGAACAAGCCTAGGAATAATTATGAATATACAACCGTCTGTATAAGTTTATCTGCCTAAACTAAACCCCAGTATATCACTATCTAAGGTTGGCAAGCTTGCTTTGGCACGTGACGTCATAACTGGCAGGCTCTAGGTACTCTTGTGGCAGGGCTTATGGCGCGGATTCTGATTAACGACGCATGGCCCGGCTGATATGATTCTGAGAAGCGACTTAATTATATTGATGGTTATAAGACCTTATTGAGGCCCTCCCTCGGACCTTATGAGATGGAGGGTTAATATGGCAAGTATCTTAAGCGCAGGTAGGTTTTTCCTGAACGTAGTGTTTGAACAATCTTACTCGATTGTATTGAGGTTGCAGGTAATTTAATAAGATGATTTAATCCTTCTGTGTAGTAGCAATCATCTGCTACTGCGTGGCGATTGCGGGCAAATACCTCCAATGAGCGGGCAATAATGGAGCTCATTGGGAAAGGGCTATGTTCAGCAGTGGACTAATACAGGCTTATGATGATGAAGTACAAGGAGTCTTTTTCAATTTCCAATGCAGGTATTTGTTTTTAAATATTTTTTTTATAATTATTTTAAAATAGCGGATTATTTTAAATGACCGAGCTGCGTCGTGAATCGGTCCCAAATAAATAAATAAAATCCTAATTCCCATTCATGAACTTACAGACCTTTAATTAAAAAGAAAATACGAGCACAAATTAATAAAATGCACAAACAAAATTGTACCTTTGTACATTCCTTTTAGAACGTCTAAAATTATATCCAATGGAAAAGGAATTTCAACAAAAGTAATTAAGTGTGTCGTGAATCGAACACCTCGGTGTACACCTTGTGTTTCTCACGGTACACAAATTATACACAATTATACGGTACACAGTACACAACCCGGAAAGTTTAAGTGTACACGAAACGGAGACGAGTTTAATTCCGTGTATATTTAATGTGAATGACGGTTCCGTTTGTCGTTTAGAAAGGAATGATAAGGTTTTTTAATTAGTAATTTGAGTGAGTCGAGTTTAAACCACATGTAAGGGTTAGTAATCTCTAGTCCCTAGTCTCTGATAGTATTCAACCGAGACAGGTGGAAGAAAGGAATGGAGGCCTTTGCCCTGCAGTGGGACGGTCTAGACTAAATAAATAAATTTGAGTTCTTTTTCTGACGTATTTGTACTGACAGGCTCTCCAACAGCTCCGTCGCAGAATGTCCACTTTTCAAAATGTCCACTGGTTGCAATATTGATAGCAGCCAGTTAAGTAATTATAACATTTTAAGGTCCCAATTTTTACTCGACTACAAAAAAAAGGAGGGTTATAATTTTAACAGTCTATGTATGTATGTATGTACGTATGTATTTTTCTTTATACACAAACCTAAAGGGCAACGAACCGTACCCCATTAGTACTTAAACTAAAAAGTTTATACAAATACATTTTACAAGGCATTTTTTAAGCTAAATGGAGCCGGAATTTTCTCACAAAATAGGTCAAGAATGCTAACAGATATTCAAGAGTTCTCAGTAAAGTTTCCGAAAGCAAATGATAACTGATAAAAGCAGTTTATTTGGATTGAAATTAAATTAAATTTCTTGCAATGCAACTTTGAAAAGACGTCTATGATATGAACCTATGATAGGTTTGTTGACATAGGTGGTAATATTATGATTATACCAATGAGTACTCAGTGCTAGTCCGAGTGGTATGACCATTAAATGGCAAGTCAGAAGTCTTATGTTCAACCCAAGGAACGCACCTGATTTGTGTCTTCTGACATCGTAAGTTATGTGCGTATTATGAACTTGCCCCGTACCTTGAAGAGCACTTGAAGAGTCCCATTGGTCTACGAAAGGAATAGAACGAGGAAATAGAGAGTGCACCTACGTTTGCGTATACTATTTCACTATAATATCTCCTGAGTAATTGGCTATTCTCCGTTGAGGTTGGCCGCTGGGAGTGGAATAATTACATTGGTTAACCGATTTCAATTTTAATTTTAGAGAGTTTTTCCATCCAAAACTCAGAAACAGCACAAAGTTAGCAACTAGGATCGTTTTACGGCAACAAACTTGCGTCGTAAATGGGAGTGATAATGTCGTCTTTAGTGGTCTATAAGTGGGTGACATCTGCCTAGCCTTCTGGAGAAACACAAGCGAGATGTTATGAACTATAAACTATAGTATCAAACAAGATAACGTGATCGTAACTTGAGCGAACAAACAGACACACAACCGGTACAGCGATACGCATGCGTTATGATTATTATATGGTAACGTTGGCATTTCTGTTTTATCTGTTGACTATGCAATGAGTACGATTGTTCTAGGAATTGTGAAGCAACGCTATGGTGAAGAATATTGTCACATAATGTCCTTTTAAAGTGGTAAGACTTTGAACTGCCAAGTGAAAGGTCATAGGTTCGAAATTTAGGCACGCACCTCTGACTTTTCTGATTTAAGTTCGTATTGGAAATTAATTACCTAACACTTGCTAAAACAAAACAGAAGAACAGAAGTGAAGCAAAACATCGTGAGGAAACTAACACACCTAAGAGATTTTTCAACAGTGTGTAAAGTCATGTCAGAAGCCTTTGGGCGGTTTAAAAATTTGACACCAGCTTGTTTATCAATCATACGATAAAGAAGAAGAAGAAAAAACGAAGAATGGTAATTAGCCCACTACACAGGATGTGCACTCTCTACTCCCTTGCTTCCATCGGACGCAGAACCAACGACACAAGACAATAATAATTATTAAGCAACTATCAAAATATTGTACCAATTAAAAACATCATCAACTTCAAATTTCGAATATTTCGCTTCAGTACTTTGATAACTAAATCCACTACGTTAACTATTCTAAAGGATAAACATTACTACAACTAAAACACAACTAGTTCGATCACTAACTCGATATAAGCTCTCGAGCCGGCTTAGCCCTAGATATGACAGTGATTAAGCCAAGTTCGCTCGTGTCGTTGAGAACAATCTTGTGCTATGAATTGAAGTTTAAGTTAGTCGAGTTTGAGTGATTGATTTAAGGCTGAATCAATGTTAAGTACTACAATAATACATTTTTAATACATATCATGGCCATGTTAAGCCTTAGAAAACTTAGAGGAAATTGAAAAGGAGTTAGGATAATTTTTCATTTTTTTTTATAAAATATTAAGCATCTATCTATCTGTATATGCCTGGTTCTAAAAAAATAGTGACCAATATTTATAATAAGTCAGTTTTAGACAACGCCTTAGATAAGGTACGCTGAAGATCGTGGGTTCGAGTCCCATTCGTATCAGTTGTTTTTTAAGTTTCTTATCCTCGGCACGATTTCCCCGGGCAGCAACCTAAATTCGGTTTTTTATTTATAATTAGGTTAGTCGTTATTTAAGTAAGTTATTTAGGTTTTTCGTTTTATAATTGGTGTTTTAATCTTAAATAAATGTATCAAATGATAGTTTCTTATTAAATAATCATATTTAGTATAATAATTAATTAATTAATTAATTGTGATTAATTTCGACTTTGTATAGAGAATCATTTAAAAGGCTCAAGTCAATTTTACTCCGCTACCATAAAAGATAATATAAATTTATAATTAAAATTATATGTAGGTACCTAATTTTACTCTTGAACAAGCCTAGGAATAATTATGAATATACAACCGTCTGTATAAGTTTATCTGCCTAAACTAAACCCCAGTATATCACTATCTAAGGTTGGCAAGCTTGCTTTGGCACGTGACGTCATAACTGGCAGGCTCTAGGTACTCTTGTGGCAGGGCTTATGGCGCGGATTCTGATTAATGACGCATGGCCCGGCTGATATGATTCTGAGAAGCGACTTAATTATATTGATGGTTATAAGACCTTATTGAGGACCTCCCTCGGACCTTATGAGATGGAGGGTTAATATGGCAAGTATCTTAAGCGCAGGTAGGTTTTTCCTGGACGCAGTGTTTGAACAATCTCACTCGATTGTATTGAGGTTGCAGGCAATTTAATAAGATGAATTAATATTATTGTAATTTATCTTGTTGAGAATATTGTCGCGGACGCCGGGCGCTCAAGCAATTAATTTTATTGTTGCAGTTTTGCGCTGCTTGATAGATTAATAGAGTTAAAAGACGTTAAATGTAATTACTTATTGATTTTTAAAACATGTCTCGATTACGACCATGAAAAATAAAAGGAAATTGAAAAAAGAGATTTATTAAACGATTCTGGAGACATACGTTAGCTCAGTCTGTTAGAGTATAACCACGGCAAGTATCGCGGATTCAAATCTCGCAATTTTTATGTAAATGCTATAATTAGCTGACAAAATATGAAAACCACTGCTATATTATTAATAAAATCACTATGTGCCATATTTCTTACCTATTACAGTCGCCATCTACGCTACAGGAAAAACTCAGATGTAGGAGTAAGTATCTAAAAAAAGAATTTAACCAGTATGACATATAATAGTACGAGAGATATTACCATCTTGTTCACTTTATTACCACCATCCGGTGGCCGATTATAGAGATGTTTATTATAAAGCCTGACTAATCATTTTATTTAACGTTTTCTTCAAAAAGAAGGAGGTTATCAATTCATGCGGATTTTTTTGTTAAGTCCATTGTTCCAGCTTACAATCATCTAATGTTAAGCTGAGTTTCAAAGATTTTTTTTCTAATATTTAGCCTTATTAAACCTGCATCTACATAAGACTTCTTAACATACGAAAAAAACCCATTTGTACAACATCGTACTAATAAAATCCCGTACAATATGTAAGGGTATCCATTCTCCACAAAATGTACGTGCATATACGTCATCATGACAAAAAATGAGCTAAGATGCGGCGACGAGACGAATTTCGTGTCATACCGTGAATTATGCGCCCATGCCACCCTTCCTCTGTAGTATATGCAAGGTTTTAAGATAAAAAATTAAATTATTATATCGAACATTTAAAAAATGCTTTTTATCACCCCACTCCCATTAAGTATCTTTAAAAAATTTGGGTTTGTGCTGAGCAAAAATTAGAAAAGTTTGATATAACAAAAACCTATGAAAAAATGTATTTAAGCTAGGTAGTTAGAATTAGTCGTCTCCTTGTATTCTTAAAAGGTCGAGAAAGTAGACATATTAGGAAATTTTAAAAATCAAAAAGATAGGACGCTCGCACCTCTCTAATGTCATAGGTGCGATAGCTTAGTTGTTAAGAGCGCTACTACGGTACGGCAACCGTCGCGGGTTCAAATCCCGCTTATACCTACCTCTACCTCTTTTTAAATTTTGTCTAATTTTTCCAACAATTCTAAAATTTTAAAACATTGTTTACTCTTTTAAAAAACTCGTTTAACCCTTTGAACACCACGGCAGTCACTGATGACCGACAAACAATAAAAATTGCATTGTGTCTGCGGCGTGGTAGTCAGTGTTAACATGTATATAAAACTTTACATATACTGTAAGTAAAGTAATCACGGCACAAGATGAGTCGCAAGTCGTAATTCTTGTTACGATTACGATCAGCGCCACCAGCTGCGAGTTGTACCGCTGTTGGGTAATGTTTCACACATTTCTTTATCAGGCTAAGTAATATTATCAACTTTTGGGTTGCTTTATTTTGGAAACTAAGTATGTAAGCTTCGACTACTAATAAAAATCTAGATTAAATTTTTATGGTGGTAAAGCCATGTTAATGTCGTGTGGTTTCCGGCCTACGAATAGAACCACCCCTACTCGTCCCACAGGTGTCGTAAGAAGCAACAAAGGGAAAGATCCGAAGGATGGGCAGCAGCATCCTTCTATGTAACAGCAATCATCTCATACTGCGATCGTTTACCCTACGAACAAATTACCTCTCTTTTTAACAGAGACTTGGAGAAAAAGATAGAAGATTTTTAGAGCTGGACTATTTTGACAGGTCCAAAAATTATTAAACCACCATATTGTAGGTATTTCACGTTTTTGAGACTGCTTATTTTATTTTTTGTCCTGTTTTTAACGGTGGTGATAATTAAATAGGTATGTGTGGAGAAAATATTGTTTAAAGTAAAAAAATTGTACAATATTTTAAAAAATCCACCAGATTTTTTAACAAAAAATTATGATATTATAAATATTTATGTTTACATTCTATTAAGATAAGATATTTTTTTAAATCTTACATTTAAGACGCTGTTTCCCAAATTTATTTGTAGTACATACCTGTAACAAACAAATTATATCTTTAGAGCGCATAATTATCTTACACATACTTTACACAAAATGGAATTAATTTATGACAATTAATGTAATTATCATCAACAAAGTACACAACGATCATGCATCGTTTAATTTGATCTTCCATTTTATTACAGCAAAAATTTCGTCATAAAATAAACGAAACACATTTTTCTTACAATTCCAGTAAACAAAACACATTAGCAACTAATAAAAATATATTTATCGCGTCCAAGTTATATGTCTTGATGCAGTTTGCATGCGAGCCGAGCGAAGCGCGTTATATCGTGCGTGAAACTAGATGAGATGAAGTTGAATACACTGCGGACCAGAATAAGTAGGTATATGAATAGTAAAGAAAATATATTGTTTAATTTTTTATGATAATTACGAAGTTTAACTAAAAATTATACAAAAATGCTTGCCTCAGTAATATGAACAAGAATATCAAATAGATAGACAGACTATTTATTCCATTTTTAAAAAGTATTATTGCATGCTAATCGAACTCAAAACTTTCATAATTATTATTTAATTGTTGGATTACGAATAACTAAGCATTGCAGCTGGTGATTTTAACCAGTAAGTTATAGGTTCAAATTCTGCTCATAATTGATTTTTTCTTTCTACAATTTCGTTTTTAAACAAACATACATAAAATTGATGAAGAGGCGTTAAAAAGAAGCAAATAAACAGACACACTGTCGGATCAATACACATTTTATAGCTTATTTACTACAGTGAGTAAGAATGTTTACTATAGAGATCGGGCAGAGGTATTTATAATAGAAATGATAAGTATATTTTAATACTATACAAGCTTACACAAATTAATAAAGACTATAAAATGATTATCTAAGGTAATTGAATGTTTGGTATGCTGTCTTTAACATCATAACTGAACAACAAGGTGTTCAGATAAGTGTCCATTTTCTAACCTCCTTCATCTGCCATCGGGACTTCAAATAGCGAATAACCGTACCTACGTTGAAAATAAATTTTTATGTCCTAGAATATTTAAAAATAGTATTTTAAAATTCTGTTCTGAATAACATTTACCGGATAACTGCTTTCAAATCGATTTAAATGCAATTTGAGATGAATATTATGCTTATGGCAAAGATCCCTACTTGGTTTTTCATAGGAATGTAATAAGGTGGTTTATTTAAGCTCAACGTTGCAGTCGCTCCATGTAAAATACTGGTATTCAGCTGCATCCGGTAATACTGGAAGCCGACCCCAACATAGTTGGGAAAAGGCTAGGCAGATGATTTAAGCTCAACGTTGAAGGAGAGCTTTCAAGTTGAAGAAATTTGAATAGTCTTACTTAAAAGAAAATAGTTAAAATTAGTAGTTAGTCAAAAGTATAGAAGTAAGACTAGTTAAGGAATATTTAAGGCTATAACTGTAGTTTTATTATAGAACTATTATTATAAAAAACGAAACTAAAAAATAAATAACAAACAATACAAGATTAATTTCGAGTTTACTTTTACATAAGTTTTATCATAAATAAGATTTTTTATTTTTTTAATAATGGCTTGCTTATTTGCGTGAAAAAATATATTCTTCATTTTTAATCATGTAAATTACCAAGACGTGTTACAAGCATAATTTAATAGAATAAATAGTTTAATAGCAAAATGTTATTATTTTCATTTTTCTTGGTGTCATTAATCTTCTATAAAAATCTAAAACAATATGCATGACTAAAAATAAATAATATGACCAACATCCTGTCCGCCAGTGTACGTCTGTACCGCTCCAGCTGATAAATTGTTATTGTTGTAAGAAAACAATGGCATCGCGTGAAAAATGCGCTTTGTACTAACATTTATAATTAAACAAATAAAAATGAATTATACAATCACAATAATATATTTTTTATTAGACCGTTTCTTCTATCAATGTCAGTAGTTAGTAGAAATATCGAACACGGTACAATTTGTAGATCTCCAAATCTGAATTCGTAGATCTCCAAATCTAAATTTGAAGATCTACAAATTGTACCGTCCACTCTGAAGTGAATAACCATCTAATCAGAAGATCACAGATTCTAATCCTGCTTGCATTTGCTTTCCTGTCATTTACAAAAAACTTTAGATTCTTTGTCACTTTAAAAGTCATTAAATTTTAAAACAAGAGTTTTTACTTTTATAGTTACCTGTGCTGTATTGTATTGTAACCCTTGACGTTACATTTTTAATTTTCAAGGAAACTCTAACGGCCCACCGCTCGCCCGTTCAGCTTCAGTTATCTTGCAAATGTTGCAATATTTTTATTTTACTGTTATTGTTACGTGTACCTATGCTAAAGATTTTACATGAGATAGAAAACTTCTAAGAGCTTGAGTCTCCTTTTTTCCTATGAAACAACTGTGTTGTTGATTAATTGAAATGTACGGTTCTGCTAACACTCTAAATTTAATAAGTACGATTTTTTTCATATTCAGTCATGGATATTAAAAAAACCGTAATTGGATTTGCCATAAATTGTAGGTACCTAATTTCCGCTCTTCAAACTAGGACAATTTTCACTAGGATTTGTCACACGAGGATTTACACACATCACACACGCATTTGATGAATTTAACATACCTACAGTATGATATTATTGTTCTAAATATTGTAAGAATTCAAATACCACTTACAAAGACCCAGTTTAAATTTAAAACACAATTTCTTAGTAATATCTCCTTGAAAGATGTTTAAAATACTTCAGCTATGAAGTCTTAATTTAAAATGAAATTTAAAACAAATGTTTATTCCCATCCTGTTAACGTCAGAACGCGTTAAGATGCATCCTCCAATGCTTCAAGAAGGGTACGACCCCATTTCTACGCGTAGATGCATCTATTAACCATTCTTCTCGCATCGCAAGATGGAGAAGAATTTGCATTAAAAATATGTTTGCTAATGGATTTATAAACGTCTTTCTTTATTTTTGTTTATTTTTCTTTCTTTGCGGTATTTTCTCTCGTGTTGTTGGCCTAAATACAAAGCAACTAGTTAGAATGATTCTCTTTATATTTTTATTTACTGCGTATCATGTTATTTATATTATCACAATGTATATTTAATTTCAAGGGGAAGTCATTGGGGAGGCCTATGTTCAGCAGTGGACGTCTTATGGCTGAAATGATGATGATGATGATGATGATATTCAATTTAAAATGTTCGCCCTGCTTTGTTTTTGATGGAATGAAGAATAATATGAAGAAAGAAAATAAATAATGATTCGGAATAATGATAAATAATAGTTATAATACGGAAGTGTAACCGCGGAAAAAAAATATACCTATTCCAAGGATTAACGCCATTTGTGTCGTATTAATAATAACCACATTACTTAGTTTAGATTTTTTTTGTGATATAAAAATAATTTTCACTATTCATACATAGACAAGTATAAATTAAATATTTTATATTTTATATATTATATATTATATTATATATATATTATATTATATATATATTATATATTATATATATATATATATATATAATATTATAAAGAGGTAAAGTTTGTATGTTTGTATGTATGTATGTCGGGGGTAATCTCCAGATGTACTGGTCCGATTCAAAATATTATTTCAGTAATAGAAAGCTACATTCTTCCTGAGTGCTACAGGCTATCTTTTATTCTGATAAAGATAAGTTATCAGCAAGAAATAACAATATCTGTAATCCAAGTCAGAAAAAAATTGCTATTTGGCTGCTTTATTGACGTGCGCTATCTAAACGGCTTAAAATAAGTGACTATGATGTTTAGCAAAAATATTAGCCTTTATTGGTTTTATAAAAAAGTCCGTGACACTATATATCTATCTTTAATATTTAAAGTAAAATAACGGTTTTATTTTAAAAGTGTAAGAAATCTATATTAATAATTTCGTCAAGGGTTACGATAGACTCGATCGAAACCTCAACAGAATAATAAAATATGAAAAAATAAAGATTTTGAGTCGACAACATATATCCACAAAATTCGGATTGTCGAGTATTTTGTTAAATTTTAATGATGCTGATAGACAAATCGCAGTCGCCATATTGGCCACTATAGCGAAACGGCACTGACACCGGATGATATCTTGAGTAGTTAATAAACGTTCCGTTTGTAATTGGCTCCATGTATCCTATTCCACTGTAATTATACATATGAATAGCTGTTGATTTTCCATCCGTAAATAAATAAATACTAGCGCACATACGCCTCACCACTCAACACGTCGCGCCATTCATTTTAAAAACAAAGTAAAACGAAACGTCTTGCCATAAACATTGAGCGTATCAAAAAAATATATACAGTCATACTTTTCAGTCGTTTCGCAAAGGTGTAATGGAAACTTTTTTATCGGAAATAAAAGAGTCTGCAAAATTTGGGGCGCCACTAGCGCACTTCGCATATTACAATTCAAAATAACAAGTCATTTGGTTCTTACATATTTCTATGATGAATTTTTTGTCATCAAATTTAATCAATTGAATTACTTTTTTCATCATCATCAGAATCTTAGTATTTAAGATTTTTATTTTTAGTTCTAGCTGTCACCGCCTCATTCTTTTTTGCCAAGCTGTACCTACTCTGTGTTATGTGTTTTTCCTTAAATATTATATTTTATATATATTTTTTAATGTTTATACACATGTTTAGCTTATTAAATTATATTATTTTAATAAGAAACTCGCAAAAACAACTGACTCGAGCGGGACTTGAACCCGCAATCCCCGGCGTGCCATCGCTTTACCAACCATGCTACTGAGTCCTGCCCGTTTCATGCCATGTCATGTTCAGGTCATGGGACCAGCAGTGCAGCAGTACTCCGGTAGATGTCATCACAAGCGATTAAGCCGTTAAAAAAGAGATTCGTAATTTCAAATGAAGTTGTTATTGTACCTTTTTTTTTTGTTTACGGGGAGAAACCTTCAAAAGGCACCCGGCCTCCAGGGGAAGTGTGGGATTCTTACCTCACTAAAACCACCCCGGTGATCACCATCAGCACATGAGGGGAGATCCCGGATCCTCTTAAGAGACCATCTCCGGAACCTCCCCTGCGCAACGCCTGTTAGGCACATCCCCGGAGAGACTGTAAAGGGGTCTCTCCTGAGCCTCACTGTGCACGGTAGCATGTGACCACTTTGCCACCGTCTTCTCTGGGGTCGCTCAGTGGGCGCACAAACTCCCCAATCTGAGCGCCCGCGACCCCAAAGGCCCCGCCTGCCCTGATCGGTGTAGGCTGGGTTTCTGCGTATTAGACGTCAAGGCGGTTGCGTCTTCGACGCCTCCTTCTCCTCCGAGCGGGATTGGCTCTCTTTCGCTCCCGCTCAGCGGCTTCCTTCTGAGCCATTACGGTCTCACAGAAGAAGGCTACTTCTCTCCAGTTATCTGTCTCTGCCAACATAGCCCTCACTACTACGGGCAGAGACAAATCCCTGCCGATCCGGTCCATCAGGACTCGTCGCTCGGAGACCCACGCAGGGCACTCCTCGAGCGTGTGTTGTGCAGAATCAACAGTGGTGGCAACTTGCCGTAGCTTCTCGACCAATCCAGTTCAGGTACTCACCGAAGCAACCGTGCCCGGTGAGCACCTGAGTCAGCCTGTAGGAGATGCGCTCCTTTCTGTTCAGCCAGGTTTCGAAGAGCGGCAGGACGGCTTCGACATAGACGATAAATACTTTTTGGGTAGGTACCTAAGAATCGCAATGAAACCTTCTAGCTTAAAAACGAAGGTACGTTTTATAAGATCCTCTAAGAGTTCCATATTTTCCTTTTGAGGTACGGAATGAGATCCGCGTCATCCTAATAGGTTTTTAAATTTGAATTTGGTGCCATCTCGATCGAAGTCAATCGATTCCTAGACGAGTGCGGGCAGCACGAACGGGACACTTTGCATCGGTGATTAGTACAATAAATTCAATGTGATTAGTACATTGCACGAAGGTGTCCTGTTGGTTTTTTATGAGTTTAAGCTTGCATTTTATTTAATTTAAATTTTATACCCCTAGGTGATAAGAGTGGTTCACGCGGACGAAGTCGCGGGCAACGGCTAGTATTTTATAAACCCTAAACACAAAAACGTTTTTAAAATTTTTCACCCCTTTTTTCGGCGAGGGTCAAAACTACCAATAGATTTTAATTTTAAGCAAATGAAGTTCTCTACCTTTTCCACATAAATTGTACATCAAAAAAACCCTTAAAAAATGTTGCTAAAAAGCGCTAAAAACACAGACAAAAAAATGTTTCACCAGGTAGTCTACATCCATATACCTAAGTGCCTATATTTCCTTTTCCAGCATATTCCTCGTTTCACCTCGCTGCGATAAAAAGAGCAATACAATCTGTGTGGGAGCCGTCAGCTGCACTCCAATGCACGCAACTCCATAAGTATGCAAATTGTGATGGTCTTAACACGTCACTGGAAAGGGGTGCGTTCAAGATGGCGCATTTTTGATTTGACGTTCGAAGTTAGTGTTTGTCATTCGGTAGGGTAAGTTTTGGGGTTACTTGATAAATGTTTTTGGCTATTAGAAGAACTGTCTCCCTTATTCCGCAATTTTGGAGTATAGATAAAGTGGATGTTTAAATTAATTATGTAGCGAAATTAAAAAAAAAAGTTAGGCAGCGATACCGTTGCTAAAAGTTGCGGTTTCAAACCCCGCTCGTATCCTGTCTTTTTTTTAATTTTGCCTAACTTTTCTAAGACACTACTTAGCCGTAACATGTATTAACAATCAATTAAATATGATCATTTAAATATGAATTCATATCAGGCGGAAAAATAAAATAAGTGGAAATACACTGGCCGCCAAAACTAAGTAGTACACTTTTAAAATTGCAATTTCTCCTAAACTATAGAAGTTAGAGTATTAAAATAATAGAACGTTTTATAGCAAATTTTATCAGCTTGCTTTGAAGCTATAGTTAATTATACATTAATAACGTTATTATCTTAAAAAAAGAAAAAAACCAAAAATATAGCAATTGTTTACTTACTGGCAAAAAACTTAAACAACATTTATAAGTATGTTTTACACCTTATTTATATTTTAATACATGATATTGCCTCTTTGGGCTCTGGTGTCAGCTTCAAGCCGGTTTGACATGCTGAATACTAGGTTTTAGAGGCGATATTGGAGAATATTCTCCCATTTTTCCAATAGGGCTTGTTTTAGGGTCCTGAGGGTGATAAGAGGTGGCTTGCTGCTTTTGACTATCCTCCTGAGTTCCTCTTAGGTATGCTCCATCGGGTTGAGATCAGGACTTCTTAATGGCCAAGTCATAAAGCTGATAACAACCTCATAAATGCATGTCTTGTACGATCCGAGCGATGTGTGGCGGGGCTTTATCCTGCATCAGCATCGATCCATCAACCATTTTTATTAAATACTACTACATACTCATTTAAGGACCTCTTGAGCATATCTCTCTCCAGTCAGGGTGCCATTATCTATAGCCACTAACTCTGTGCGACCATCTGAAAAGTTGTCAGCCCATACGTGTACAGAGCTTTCATCGTATTGGGCTCTTTCTGTTAAGAAGGCTTAAATGTATTGCTCACCAGGTCACCTGTAGACTCTTCACCTTTAATTGGAAGTGAATAGTGAGAATTAAGACTCATCAGTGAACAAAAATCTTGTCTTTTCTTAGTCACACCCCTGTATGTTTTACGTGCGTAGCGTAGTCTTGCTACTCGATGCCCCCTGTGGAGTTTGGAGCAACCTGATGGCCTTTTGGGTTTCAGGTTTGCTTTAGCAAGTCTTCTTCTCACTACACTATCACTGATGTAGTCTCTTCGCGTCTGAAGAACCTGTTGCCGAACTTTAACTGCATTGAGGTGGCGATTTCTCAACACAGTGGAAACAATATAGCGGTTTTCTCGAGTACTAGTGTACCTGCGTCTGCCATTACAAGATCTTTTCAGATGGTTTTCAGTTTTTTCGAACCTTTCCTTTACCTCTCGGACCGTTTTTAATGTTACACCCACCATTTTTACACTCCGACATACTGATGCCTAGTTTTAGAAAAGTTTCATGATTTTTGCACATCCTTAAGGTCAAAGAGGCATGAGAAATAAAGTTTAAGTGCTGTAGTTACCTAAGCTGTTGAATCCAAATTCATAGATCAAGAAATAAATGTAAAAAAAAATCACAAAACAAAAAGTTTAAAGTAAGAGAGCAATTTGAAAAGGAGTGTTTTTGTTTTGTAAAGTTTTTTTTAGCCATTCCTTAATTTTTTTTATCAACTATGAACTTTATAAATAAAAAAAGAATTCTTTTTCTAATCCTTTTTATTTCAAAAATATATCTTGTGTACTTTTAAAGTTATTGCAATTTTAAAAGTGTACTACTTAGTTTTGGCGGCCAGTGTATTTCTGGGAGACCTTTGCCCCGCAGTGGGACAATACAGGTTAAAAAATGTACCTATTATATTGATATTCGTGTTTTTAATTTTTGTGTAGCATAAGTAGCATTGTGATTCTAATATGCCAGAGCAGGTTACTTTTTTCAAGGAAAAGGGGACAGAACATACGAGCAGGCGGGTCTTCTAATGGTAAGTTATTACTGTCGCCCATATGCAACACCAGAAACATTGCAGATGCGTTTCCGATCTTTGATCCCGAGAGAGGGCGAAATTATTTGTAACCTATTTTCGAGCGTAATACATGATGACTTTCTTTCTTTATCGTATGGTTTATGAACAACCTGGTGTCACAGTTAAAATTGGCCGTAGGCCTTTGACATGGCTTTATACACCGTTGAAAAATCTCTTAGATGTGCAGGTTTCCTTATGACGACGTTTTCTTTGATAAATAATTTCTAAAACGCACATGAATCCGAAGTCAGAGGTGCCTGGGTTTCGAACGTACGATCTTTGACTTGGCAGTCTAACGGTGATACCACAAAGCTATCACTGTTATTTACCTACAATACATGACTGATTGACTCTGTTCCTATTACATGGAGTGCACATATTAAATATTCAAGCTTGATTTCAATGACGAAATACATAACGACAAAATTATTAATGGAATCACTAAACTGGATATTTCATACACATAAAACGAAATAGGCGCCTAACAACGTCGGTTGATTGCACCTAATCCAACACTCGGTAAACAGAGGTTAAATAATGGACAGATTAATCGGAAATTAGCCGAGCTGCTGCCTCGCGGACAATACGGTTTGGAGATAACCATCGGTTGAACAGGAGTTGGATATTTTGGATGTTAGATTTTTATGTTTTAATTTTTTAAATCAGAAGTAATTTTTGATGTAATGAGTACTAGATTTTGTACATTAATCGCCCGTTGTGTCTTCTAGAACTTGTGTAAACACTTTACTAAGCATACTTTACTAAATTTATACTATTTAGAGATTCTCTGAGTTTTGTCTGAATGTTTCTCCGCTTACTTACTTCTAAACCACGTAATGGATAATCATGGGTTACACTAGGTATCATTTATTTATTTATTTATACTTTATGCACACAAAATGTACAGAGGTGGACTTAAAACCGTAGGTCTATTAATTGATTATTTTTTTATTATTTTCTTTTAATTTTAAATATTAAAAATTTTTCGTTAAGATTGTTTTCCGAAAAGTTGAGAAAAGCTGTCGTGCGAAGCCGACCGGGTTGGTAGTTCTACAATAAGTTGATGAAAATAACCAAATAAATAATTTATTTTTTATGTAAGCAGTTTCCATCACACCGATGATATTAACTCCACACAACTGTCACATTAGTTTAAGCTCCCGCACAACAACTGGTCGCGGCGCCAGACCCAACGGGCTGCAATAACGCGGACGCGCCCGTTAATTAATACGCGTCAAACTGTTTTGAATTTTGATATTTAGATTTTCAAATAACGTATTCATATTCCGCATTATCATCTAATTTGAATGTGGTTTGGGCTGCAGCTTTGCGTTAGATAATTTAGGATATTGAATAATACTAGTGCCGGTATAGGATTATGTTACCTTAATTTAACAGGATATGTCAAAGCTATTGTTTACACATAACATAGAATCAAGCCTGTATTCCCCAGAGGGGGTAAGCAGAGGTGTATGCCGTACACCTACGTTTCGCCGGCTATGTTATAAGTCCCATGTGACAGGGGGCAAGCCTATTGCCATTAACCAGGCACAATTTCAGACATATAGTATGGTTGATGAACAACCTAATGTCTCTAATATTGTATCTTCTTCTTCTTCTTCTTCATACGGGCGGTGTCCGCAAATCGACGTCTTGTGCGCCTGTTTTGCGTACGCAGATGTCGGCTGGATCACTCCAGCCATCCCAGCTCGCTCAGGAACGCAGCCAGGGCCTTCACATTTGTAGTGATGTCCTGGGGCGCTTGCAGGGAGCCGAGGTATTTAGCCCGGTAGTTTGCCACGCCACTGCATTCCAGCAGAACATGGGTGGCCGTTTTTTTATTGTATCTTCTTACAATATCAATAATATCTCTCTTCTTCAGTTTCTTCATGTTTCCTTCACGGTTATAAGCAAGTGATAATTAATTTCTAATAAGCATACGCACACATTTCTAATTCGAAATGTCATTGGTGGTTACCTAGATTTGAACCTACACCCGATTTTGCATTCGAATTGCAGCACTAGACTATCACTACCGTAAACGTTGACTATTAATGTAGTAAAATAGTGTCGTAAACAACCAAAAAATATTATAAAATAATAATGATTTATTGTTAAATTCAACCTCAACTCTGTCAAAGAAAAATAGTACTAAACTTTTTTAAAACCCCTAAATTTCAATACCTATTGAACAAAATTTATATCCTAAACCCAACTGTAAAAGCAATGCAAAACAGCGCCATTTTCAAATTCCTAATGTCTGCTAGTAAATTGTGGTATTTAAATAGAACTGCAGAATCTAGGTCAAATAAGTACAGACCGATGCTGTTTAAATAAATTCCATTTTGCAGTAAGTAGGTACTTGTTTACTTGGTACCGCAGAGGAGAGGCTCCATAAATTTAGAAATTCAAGATAAAAAAATAAAATTAATAGTCAGTTTTTGTCGGGTAAAGTTTTGAAATAGTGGTAATGCTCTTTTTGCCATTTTAACTAATAGAGATCAAATATTTGTTTTGCCAATTGTACTATTACTTTGTTATATGGTTGATGAACATCCTGCCATGACAAGAGGCCTCTACCATGGCGACACAACGTTGAAAAAAAATTTAGGTATGCTGGTTTCTCAACTTAATTTGCGAAATATTTACTATTTGGTGAGACCAGAGTAGATAGTGGAGAATCTCTAAAGATATAATTATTGTGTTTCGTCGAATTAGATAAATTCTATCAATTTTAGTTTATGCCTTATTTTAGCTAGAAGAACACTTCAGCAGTCATCTCTCTTTTCTTTTGGCCCTTAGGAATGGAGTAGTGAATGAAGACCTTATATGGTTGTGCATGTGCCTTATGAATGTGCAACTGTGATCAGCATTTGTGACGTCATTCATACCTATTAGCATGATAGGAAAATTTAAAAGAATGTTAAACAATTTTTCAGAAATTTTTAGTAAGCATTAACTTATTCTTAACATTCATTCTTAGATTGCTTTTAAGTTGCTTTTATAACAACCCTACGTAAAACATAAATGTATAAATAAAGTATTCATTTCTACCCCTAACTCTTGTCCGCGATGCAAATATGACTAGGCACAAATGTTGGGGATACCAAGCGTAGTTGTTTCAAAAATTCTACGATTCATTTTTTAACTAGTAAAAGAGATTATTTATGTTGATTTCAATAGTATTATTACCCGACTTCCACAAAAACGAACAGTCACGTTGGTCTAGTGATAGCAAGCGCGCCTGCTGAGCACGAGTTTTTAGGTTCGATCCCCGGTTTGGGCTAAGTGTTATTGAGTTTTCCATTGGGACATTCTCAGTAGCAGCACAGAGTCTGGAATTATGCCCGGTTAATAGCAATAGGCTCGCCCCCTATTACATGGGACTTACAACATAGATCTAAATACATAAATATACATTGTTCCCGATGCGTGAAATCGAACCCACAAAAGTCAAGGTGAATCACCTTCAATCGCATCATACGTCATTTCGCAACACCAATCGTGTCATTATTGCTTACTTACTCTATAACCAAGACTATATTTTTGTACCGTGCTACAATATTTTGTCTGAATACTTCTCATATTTGATGAGCGGAGGGCATGTCTTTACCAACCATGACAGGAGTCAGACTACAACTCCTGCGACTAATAAGTGTGCAATATTATTAAATACTGAAAGTCTGCAAGTTGAAAAATACTTACCTATCTTACTAGTTTTACTTCCTGGTTAATATTGCAAATTTGTGAAAGTGTATGTTTGTCTTTCTTCTACGTAACAATGGAGCAACAGTATTTTTTTTTTCAATTTGATAGCCTACGGGTCGGAGGCCTAAGTAAAAGTAAGTAAGCAAAAAGTAGTTAGGTACTTTTTATCCTAAAATAATTGGGAAAAAGTATTGGTTAAAAGCTACTATCTTACTGACTTAGATCGGACTTACAAACGTAACTTGATATTTTTGTTTTACAAGAAAAAATATTATAGGTCCAAATAAGTCCTCAAAAAAGCATCAGTTTTTCCCTGCGTTTAATTTTTTTTTTGTAAACTGCAATAATATGAATGGCATAAAGGTTTTACAGAAACATTTTTATACAGTATTTATGCATTAACTATGCGAACACTAAAGTTTGAAATTTGTAGAAAGAAAAACCCACTTGTGATTGATTTTTCCTTTAGACTACAATTTTCGAAAACGCTTAAAGGTATATTGCACTAATTCCTTGGAGAGCAAGACGGACTGAATTTTTAAAGGAACTATTTTCATATTTTAATGGGTAGCTTCTTTTAAAAAAGCGCGCACCCTCTATTACCGTACGGCTTCCCTAAAACATTTGCATTGCATTACAAATAGGCGCTGTCCACCCCCGGGGGAGATGTCGTGATGCGTTTAAAATGTTTGCCTTAGACTTAGAAAGCGTCACTCCAACATTGCCTCAAGATATACTTGTTTATTTTCAACTTCAAAAGAGGACAACATAAGTGGCATGTAACTTTTGTTGTATGTTTATCAAGAATACTTTGTTAAGGAAATTTAAATGTGGCTGGAGGCGGATATCAAAAATAAACAAGTTTGTTCATTATTTTAAATTATTTTGAATTGAAATAAGCCTTTTAGAAATTTTTTTTCTTGAAAACCGGTTAGGTTTTTCACTTAAAAAAAACTCGGGTTACTCGAGTTTTGCGAAGCGTTAAGACGAGATAAATACACGTTAATCATAAATATTAATTTTTAATACAATTTACGGCCATGTAGTGCCTTAGAAAAATTAGAGGAAAATGAAAAAAGATAGAAAGAATACGATCGGGGTTTGAACCCAAAAAAAACTTAGCATACGTTTAGCAGCATCCCAATCACTGTGCGCAACTGACAGATATATAGAGGTCTTGCTGATTAACGTTTATTTATCTAGACCGTCTGATTTGGCCATTTTGTTAACACAAATATTTTATTATTGAAATCTTGCTGATTGCGTTTTATGATAACAAAACACTCTATTTGTAGTTCAAAAAACCAAACCATTGCTTTATTACTTTCCAAGATATATCATTTTAACAAGTCGCACAATAATTTATATAGCTAACGTTATTCTTAATTAACCCATACAACCCCACAAAATATGAAAAAACAAATATAACCTATTACAAAAGTTTGCATTTAAAATACAGAAAGATATATTAGAGCTATTACTGCTAATCATTCTACTAATCGACGAGATTTATTTAACATAATCAACCCTTTGCCGCAACAATGATCCGAACACACTAACTAAAACACTTGGAAAACAACAGGTGGCCGAGAAATTAAATAATATACATCAAAGACTAAAAATTAAATACTTTACCGAAGTTTTAATGTGTCGGCCGTCGGATAAATCACTGTTTTAACGGTAAAATTTCCAGTTTAAATTGATCGCCATTAAGTAAAGTTTTGAAGCGATTGCTTAATTACGGCCCTGTCACTCAGCATTACTTTTTGATGGAAGAGGTTAGGTGTACTTTAGGGGCGTATTTTAGGTCCGTTATTGGTTTTTTTTTGCTGTCAAACTTTTAGGCTGTAATAATGTCATAAGTTAAGCTAAGTCACGATGAAAATTGATTATAACGTTGTTTAAGATGGAAGATATAGTCTGTATCTGTTATTTATTAAGTAAATATACTTGTTATCGCCAATTTTCATTAATCATTATTGCTTATTTTAGTTCTAAAAGTATTTACATCGATAAAAAATTTGAAAATGAGGGAAGTGACGAGTTTAGTTTTGTTTTATATGCACAGTATTATTGTTCTTTGAGTAATTCAGATTAGTATTTTGTGCAATTAGAGTTCAATTGTCAGAGGTCTCAGATTCGAACCCAAGGCGAGCACCTCTGATTTTTATAAGTCATGTGCGTTATCAGTTAATTTTCACTTGCCCCGTGCCTTAAAAAGTACGTTAAGCTGCTAACCCTGTGCTTGATCTCTCTCCGGTCGTGTTAGATTGCCATTTCATCGGGCTATGAGAGTGAGGGAATAGAGAATGCACCTGTATTTGAGCATAGACTTGTGCACTATAATATTTCCTGCGATGTTGGCTAATATTCGTTGAGATTGGCCGCTATGACCAAAATTCGGTCAAGAGGATATTATTGGTAATGAAAATGAATTTATTATGAATTCTCTACTGTTAGATTGAAATTGATCAATTATACTTAATACTTAAAACCTTAGAATAGAATAAACTTTACTAGCGACCCGCCCCGGCTTCGCACGGTTACGCTAATATGCATGTATTATACATATATTATAAACCTTCCTCTTGAATCACTTTATCTATTAAAAAAAAACCGCATCAAAATCCGTTGCGTAGTTTTAAAGATCTAAGCATACATAGGGACAGACAGACGCGGGAAGCGATTTTGTTTTATACTATAAAAAAAATCCAAAGATACATAAATAACACGATCGAAAATGTACAATTGGCGGTCTTATCACTAAAAGCAATTTCTTCCAGACAACCAATGAAGATATCAGAAACTGATAACATAACAGAACAGACAGTAAGCTCAATAGGCAGTAACCATATAATAAGGCGTATTAAAAAAACTCGAAAAATTTGCATCAAGTGTTAGTGCGCCATAATATATCACATGGCCATTATAGATCTACAGACAAATCTGTGGGTATTTATCACGTTTGTCACTAATTACATTGTTCGGTAGAATTAGCGGCGGGCCATCTATCTTCATTTGTAGATCTACGGGAAGGCCGCCCGATGAATGCCTGAGTGGCTTGTAATTGTACGGATCTTGGAGTAAATTTTTATATATTTTGACGTACTGCGTGCAATGCTCTTTTCTAAAGTAACACAATAATATTATAATAATATCCTTCTAAACGAATTTCGGTTACTGTGGCCAATCTCAACGGATATTTGCTTACTACGCAGGAGATATAGTGCATAAGTGTTCGGAACGTTAGCTACGATGCCGAAAGGCATACAGATACACATCATCATCATCATCAGCCTGTATTAGTCCACTGCTGAACAAAAGCCTCTCCCAATGCGCGCCACTATTGTGCGCTCATTGGAGGTATTTGCCTATAATCGCCACGCTAGGCAAGCGGGTTGGCGATCGCAGAAGCAGATGATTACTGTTATACAGAAGGATGCGGCTGCCTATCCTCCGGATCATTCCCTTAGTTGCTTCTTACCACACTCGTGGGACGAGTAGGGGAGGTTCTATTCTTAGGCCGGAAACCATACAGATACACATGTTAAATAATACTCCTCTTTTTTTGTGACAGTAAAAAATAACAGAATATGACAAAATAAAAAACCCATCAACATTATAAAAAGCTTTGCCTATTCCCAAATTCATAAGAGACTCAATAAGCTCCATACAAAACCATCTCTGATTGAAATATATTCTGTAAGATGAAAACCGGTTGATATGAATACGCATTACGAATTTCCCTTTTGAAATCGAAAAGGAGATAAAATGTAATGTATTTTTGTGTATTGTAATACACTCTTTATAATTTTGTAGAGTTCCTCGTCAACGTAAATTCCTCGGCTTCTCCTTGTGGTTTGAGGTCCACATCGGCTTTGAGGGCCTCTGAAATTCGATTATTAAAGTGTTTCAGCTGTTTTGTAAGGACATTTTGGAATTATGTCCGTTTTTTTGTAATAAATCTTTAACTTATCCAGCAATAGATATTTTTAATGGTAGCTTAGAATCTAGATCTGTGTTAGGTTAATATCAATAGGCTCCTATTACATTTGAATTAAACCTAACATCAGCATAACCTAAGCCTAAAGTGATGTTATGACATATAATTATACGTTATTAAGTTTTTGGTTGCCAATAGTAACAGATAGTCTTGTGTCTTCCTGATTTCGGTCACAGCAGCTAATCTCAATTGAGATTAGCCAACTATGCAGGTGATATTATAGCGCACAAGTGCGTAAACAGATGCACTCTCTATTCTCTCACTCTGTAATTCGATGGAAAGGCAATCCAACACGATTGAAAAGAGATCAGGCGTAAGACCAACGGCTTTACGTGCTTTCCGAGGCACGGAGCAAGTGATGCCTTGGGTTCAAATCTGACTTTACCGTTAACGGTCTACCACTAGGCTATCACGACTCAGACAGTCAGTTGGTTCACACAAAGGAGCTCTATTGCCGAGACTTAGATATCATTGATTTAAAATACCGCTAATACGTATGTCATATTTTAAAAAAATAATTAAAAATGGATTCAAGCTTTTCCATTTGACAATACATTCAAAAGCCCTCTATGTACATTGACGGAGGGGAACGACAACTCAATCAAATAATTAGCAAATATTTGTACGATGTAATTGGCTTACTCAAGTGGGGTATGTGGGGAGGGGTGCTCATGAAAAATTACTGCACTTCATTTTTGAGGTTTTCTATCGTGATTGTTAAATTATGTAGTGTTTGCATAGTTGTTTAGCCTATTATATACAGGATATTTTGAACCGAGTACCATAGCGATGAGGAGAATGTGAATGACCTCCCTTCTTGAACTAAAAATATCATGTAGTAGATTGAAGAGGCCAGTTTTAAGGAGTCTCACTGTCCAAATAATAAACTCTTGTAGTCGGAATTATCGTGATCATCAAATTGGTACTCAAAACAGTACCTATACAATATACATATATTAATAGGCTCCAAAAGTTGATTTTAAATCGGTGCCAAAGCTCAAGATTAAGATTAACTGGTTTATTGGAAACTGAAACCTAAGGTTGACTTGGCAACAACTTCAAAACAAACGTTTGTGAATTATTTGTAGCAGATTGTCCAAGGCACGCACCTCTGACTTTTCGGATTTTTATGCGTTTCAGAAATTAATTATCATTTGATAAAACGTTGAGCGAAAACATCGGGAAGAAACCAGCGCATTTGAGATTTTCCAACGGTGTTCAAAGACCTACAGGTGGTTTAATCTCTGGTTGTTCATCAACCATTATGCTGAGAAAGGGCCCTTTTTTGGCTACGTACAGGTCATTACTTTATCCCATTCCCTTGTTTTTCTTGTTAACTGTTACTGATGTCGTTGTATTTGTGGTCGTTGAGTCCAGAATAAATGTATTTTCTTTCTTTCTTTTATAACCATACGATAAAGAAATAAAAACAGATTAAAACCAGAAAAATAAAGTCCAAAACACTATTTTAATCTAATATTGTAACATAAAATTACTTTAATTTTTATTATCCACATGTTAAGCGTTAATTTTGCATTGAATATTTTTTAAATCCAAATCATATGAACCGTTATAAGCAGCAGGCTTAAATCCATCCAAAATATTTGTTTTATTTCATGCTCGCGAAAGCCTAAGACATTATTATTTTTAAATATTTGAGGAAATTGAAAAAGAGATATGATACGAGCGAGGTACCTTCTTCAATTTCCTCTCATTTTTTAAGGCATGACATGGCCGCTACATGTACAGACGCCAACACATCAAGTTACCCGAAACTGTCAAATTTTCTCAATCAACTTTGAACCTAATGCTTTAGCTAGAAAGTTGAAAATCTATTAAAGAAATTTGACAGATCGTAGAAGCTTGACGTTCGGCAAATGTACATTTTTTATAGCATCAACACGACTTTTTTGTTTTTTTTTTTAAATTATCCAACGGCTAAATTGTTAAATTTAACTATATAACGTTCACATACGCCTGTATACCTCTAGGAGACATTTAAATACCAATTCACAACAACCTTGAAATCTAAACGAACCAATTTCACGAAATTTCAAATTACTTTCTAAAGTGCAGTTCCCGAGATTACAACCTATCACATAAACATATACCACTTAATATGTAAGTCGATACACTTGTAATAAAATCGAACCCGGAACTCATTATGGTATGGCGTTATGTACAGACTGACTCGTGTTACGGCTCGCACCTGACCAGAATCGAGATGGTATCTTCAAAGGTTTGGAAGTCTAATGTTATTGAAGTTTTGATAATGCACGTGGAATGTAAACTCCGATTTTTCTGAACATTTAATTTTGGTAAAGAAAATTCGCATGGGCCTTACATTTTTAGGGTCCCGTACTCAAGGGGTGCCAAAGGTACACATGGCTACACATCAAGCGATACATTTACAGTTTAAGTTGACATCTAGTTGCACGAAACGCCTATGCAATGCGAGGTCAGTTCATACTGGTTTTTTTAAAGAAAAAAAGAAAGAAAGAAATTTTATTTATGCTACAAAATTAGGAAATTTAAAGAAACCACAGCAAAAAAAAATATTAGCTACTTATTACTACTTATTAAAACAAAAAAAATCTTAAAAATATGACAAAAAGAACTTAAAAAAATTAAAACATTTATCGGTGCGCCCTATTAGTGCAGAAAGTTGTCGATACTCAGCAGTATGCTGTTGATTCATAAACTTCCTACATCAACAGCGCTGATTTTTAGTGACGCCACAACTACATACTCGTACATGTATTATTGTCATTTTTACAGAGTGTGTTATTAAGGCCGGTTGCTAAGGCATATCGTGAAGACTTTTCAAAGTGTAGTATAACATCACCCAATATCTAATAATATTTTAATCCAAAACCTAATTCAATAAACCCATATTAAACCGTGATCAAAAACAAAGTATCATAAACAGTACGAAGATATTTCTAAAAAGCGCTACATCATTTGATATATTTCTCGAAACTCATACGCCAAGGAAGGCACGTTTCAACTTCAGAACACTTTGCAAGTAACGAACTTAAAGTATCAATGTTGTTTTATGCAAGAATCGAAGTCAGACATGTCGCGTAATAGGAAGAGCTCCTTTAACGCGTTATTTATAACTGTTTGAAAGTCAACAGTGGGTGTGTTGGGAGGGGAGCCACGAGGCTTGTCAATGCTTTAGCGGGTTCCTTATGGCTCCAGGCAATGTTGCCATCATTGAGGTTATTATGTAGTAGGTATGCAAGTCAGAATTATATGCCAACACAAACACGAATATATTTTTGTGAAATTTTTACATGTTTTAGCACATGTTAGCTTATTAAATATAAATATTTAATAAGAAATTTGAAAAAACAACTGATACGGATGGGATTCGAACCCACGATCTTCGGCGTTCCGTGCCGACGCTCTAACCGCTGAGCCACCGTATCCCATCAGAATCAGTCGAAATTTCAAATCTCTTTATACGCCTAAGGCGTGTGGTAATATCTATCGGAATACATTACGTATCAGACTCAGTGCTCCAAACTTTGCAGTTTTAGAAGGCACCGATGCGATATTACCAATTGTCTTAATATTTTTGTGAAATTTTTTAGTGAATTTTTTTTAGTTTTTTCAAATTTCTTATTAAATATTTAAACACGAATATGTTATAAAAGTTGTAAAAATGTCATCTTATACTGTCTTGTGGTCTTGTTTTCATTTTGTCATGATAAGTACACATGCTTAGGAATATTGTCCTGATCTGATCTTTTTGTACTTTGTAGTTGCATGCTATTTTTAAAATGTATTGACTGACTTAATGTGGCCATAAATAAATAAATAAATAAAAGTAAGCTTTTTTAAATGTTATTATTTTGATCATCTTTTTCATCTACAAACCTCAAAACCTTCAAAACAAATACATTACGAAAATTTTTGCTTAAATTTTGATATCACACGTTCAAGTTGAATACTAAATATATTTAACCCTCCCACCGCTTCGCTCGCTAGTTTCCTAACCCTCCTCGGGTCTTAACGCTGTTTTCTCAGGCACTCTGCGGAGCGCCTTATTGGCTTCGATACAAATTTTGTTTAGCTTAGCTGCAATGAAACTCATTCTCGTCGGTTATCGTTCAAGACAGCTGGTTATTTAGTCGATCTACCGCTGATCGAACAAAAATAATCGTTGAAAGTTTTGCATAACTTTAAATTGGTATTGGTTTAAAGAAAATTTAAACTGGTTGAGGAAATGAGGAAAGGAATTATTTTAAAAATAGAGTACAATTTTATTTTAATTTTGTTGAAATTTATTTGAGGCGTTAAGACTTAATAAAAAAAATTACTGACTTTTTTCTATTAGTACTGATAATTACGTCCTATTAAAAGAACTGCTAATATTTTAATGATTATATAAACCAGTACACATGCACAATATCCTCATGCATGTACTACACACAATCTAACTACATATAATCCTCTCAGAACACATTCCATAGCCGACTTTATAGCTGTTTAACAACGCACTATAAAATATATTAGCGCAAAAATGACACGAAATTAGGCACGTAAAACCCGACTTTACGGGCCGGAAACTCACCGGACATAAAAATCCACCGAAATTACTCAAGTTCCTTACAAATCTGACATCTTTTTAAACAAGCGTTTAAGAAAACCGCTTGCAGCTACGAAACGTCGTAGACATGTTTCGTAGACGGCTACGGGTTTTCGTAGACGTTTCGTAGCTTTGTACAAATTATCGTGGTATTGTTAACTTTTTGGGTGAAATGTTTTTTTTTCGAACGTGGTTTCCTTTCATTGAACTACTTATCATTATTTTCTTTATTCTTTAGAGGTTAAAATTTAATATTTTTTGGTCAAAAAGAAGCACAAATTATCGGAGTTTTTATTAATAATAAAATTTTCGTGGTTCAAAGTCTACGAATCACAATCTTCCTAGCCTTACTGTTCCCAAACAAAGTTCTAATTTAATCAGCTTCTAATTTAACCAGATTCAGCTGAATATCAGTTTTCTGCGGAGCGACTGCCGGATCTGACCTCCGCAACCCAAAGGGATACGATATTCTATGGTTAGATCAATTTTCAAGATTTTATGAGGATACTGACTCCCTATATCAACTGTCAAAAATCTTGATGACGACCTCGGCCAACTGCTTATCGTGCTTTCTAAGGCACGAAGCAGTTGATAATTAGTTTATAAAACGCACATAACTTACGAAAAGTCAGAGGCACGCCTTGGGTTCGAACCTGAAACCTTTGACTTAGCTGTCTAATGCTCATCACTGCTTTTCAAAGATTACGAATAAATATTTTATTTTCAAACTAAGTAATTTTTTTCTTATTATTGTCATATTGTTAACAATTTTCTTACAATATAAAATATAATACAAATATACTCTTGATTATTGACAATTTTTTTGTAGGTTTTTGTTTAAAACTTGCCCAGAATTAAGTAGCATAAGCACAAAATGATATTTACCACGTCAAGTTAAACTTGGACATAAAATTCAAAAGCAATTTCCTATCCCATTCTCCAGCTATGCCATATCCCCACCATTCCACATCTCAAATATTTAACCTCATATGTACGTCTATTATAAATTTACGAGCAAACCCGCCGGACAAGTATAGGGGAGATAAACCATTATGTACATAAGAAAATTGCATTCAGTATAATGCTTAAAGAATTTTCTGTGAATTTTATTTATCATGGTATTAAATCGCCGACGTGTCGTGGTGATAAAATAATGGGATTTTTGTGGTATACAATCAAGTCTACAAGTGTACAGTCACACGCAAAATTATGTATACCATATAATTTTTACTTTGTCGCTATTAGTGAAAATGTTTGAATGGCTGCTTTTTATTAATTAGTTACTATATTATGTAAAAACTTAGCTGCTAGTTTCCCTCAAATAAATAAATATTGTATTTTGCGCTCCATATCCTCATGAACGCCAACATGAACTGCGATCTTTTCGATAATGAATTAAAAGTTTTAATGTTTGTTAGCCTAAATTTTTGTGAGATCCAGAACATTTAAATGATTATTGTAGTAAAAAATTGTTTATTTAATGTCTTTGTTTACTTTATTGTTAGAAATTATTAGTTTTATGTTTTTAACCCAAGTTACTGTCATTGGTTTTTTGAAAACCGTGTTAGTTAAAGTAAATAAATAAACTTAGAGAAAAAGAAATGATTGACTAAATATTATTTATTATTGATACCATCAATGCATTATTTTAACATTTGAAATAGGTGAGTATCTATTTGAAATGTTTCTAGAAATGGCTTTTCTAAATCTATACACCTTACTATATTTTTGCTCACGACTGTACGTAGGGTGGGGTCTGTCGATAACAAAACACGATTACACCATTGTTTTTCTTTGTTTATATCATTGCTATCTTGTTTGCGCACTTTGTGGCTTCTAAGGCGCACACACACACCATAACTACAAATTTTGTAAGAGCTCCTCATGTATGTGGTGAAGTTTTTTTTTATACAGGCACTTGATAGTATAATACCTCTTTTAATCTAAGAATGTCGTGGTTAAGGGTTCAAACCTGGCATCTACCAATGTGATTTATTCAATGTTATATTTGTACTTTCTTAGTCAATCTAAGACAACACTGACTAACGGTGAAGGAAAATATCATGAGGAAACCTTGACTTATAGTCTGAAATCGCCAACCCGTAGTAAGCTGTGGTGTTTTTTTTTTAAATTTATTTATTAAAAATTAAACATACCAAAGCGTTGCATAGTACCACTTAAACTCTGAGGTTAATGCTCGATCCTTGTAGTGTAAGTGTAAGAAGAAGCCTTAGCCCTGCAGTGGGCAGTTACTGTCTGGTTTATTAATTTATTTATAATTCCAATATTTATATTGTATTGTAATTTAAGTAGTTATATCTATATTTATAGAAATAAATTAATGTTTAAACGTATTGCTAAGCACAAAACTCAAGAATTTTGATGACTTTTTTTGTTTGTTTGAGTGGTTTATATTTACAATTAGAATCAGTAGGTGACGCTGCGATCAGGTTAAATAAAAACCATAGAAGCGAAGCCGCGTTAAAAAGCTAGTTATGACTATTTATGGTTATGAAATCAATGCAGCTTACTGGCAACATTGTGTACTTAAAAATAAAATTTTCAACAAGCAATTTGTCTAACAAAATATAACTCCCCAAATTGTCGGTAGAATACTCACTCAATGAACAAGTACAATCCCGTACTACCCACAATACCTGGTCTACTCAGAAATTAATGAGATTTCTTGTTTCCACACCGATTTAAATATTTTATATCGCACGTGCTAGGGAAGACATATGTATGTTTTATACAGCAATAACCCGGGTTTTGGGGGAAATTTGTTCAAATACACGGGTAGTTTTTCAAAGATGTCTGTTGATGATATGTTTTCACATTTGTTTTTGTTTGGTGTGAGGTTTTATGTTTGTAGGTTATATTGACGGAGAAAAAAAATTGGTTCTGTTTTTTACTTGTTTTGGTAACGTGCTTCAAATTAACTATTATATTTGATACACTTAAATCTTATTTATTCTGTGCTTAAATTGTGTCTTCTGACAGTATCGATCGGCATTTGTAACAGAAATTAAAAAATAACTTCATTATCTATGATTGTCTATGATTCATGAATATAAATGATGATTAGTACCTACTTTTTATTAAGTAAAAACAAAACAACTAATAATATATATTTTTTATTTTGAAAAGTCGATTACGCTCACATTTTGCCAATTCTACTGAAAATAATTTAAAAATTAAAATGTGTTTAAAGTTAAAGTATATAGTAACAGAATAATATATATACAAACTTAAACCAACGAACGAACCAAAACAGTTTAGAATAAATTTGTCAATCTTCAACGCGATTCGGAACAAATTTATAACAGCGCCATCTCTTATTGAGTTCCGGCAACAACTTTTGAACTATACTCAACCGCTGGATTAGAGCAATATATGCAAGTGTAGAGATAAGATGTAGCTCAGTTTAAGATATCCGTCCTTTGTGTAGCGGAGAGGATTTGTGTACGTGCGCATGCTTGACTTGAGCCGCGAAGTTGTTGTCCCAAGTAAAGCAAGTAGGCGAAGTCTACCATATTTAAGTAGCTTATAATAAGTTCCTTGCAGCAGTGTAGGAGTGATAACCTAGTGGAATGACCGTTAGACTGCCAAGTCAAAAGACGTAAGTAAGAAACGCAGGCACGCACCTCTGACTTTTCGGATTTATGCGCGTATTAGAAATAAACTATCACTTGCTAAAACGATGAAGGAAAACATCGTGAGGAAACCAACACACCTGAGAGATTTTCAACGGTGTGTTAAGCCATGTCAGAGGCCTACGGGTGGTTGAAACTCTGGCACCAGGTTGTTCAACAACCATTCGATGAAGAAGAAGAAGCAGTGACAGGCCAGGTGGTATGACCATTGACCGGCAAATCAAAGGTCTCAGGTTCGACCTGATAGTATTTTGTAATTTTAGTAGCCACGATTGGAGTAGCGGTTAAGCAATTCACCTTCTGCGCTTGATTACGTGGGTTCAATCTTTTTCCCATCATACCCAACAAACTGTGAGTATGAGGCAATAGAATTCAAAGTCAATTTAGTTACTAGAGCCATGGCTCTAAGCCATCTGTAAGCCTTTTGTAAGCCTCTGACATCAACAATACGACAACATGGAAAGACTTCAATTGTTTCATTGTTTTTCACAGTTCAAAGATCGAAATATTGAAGCCCCGTCCAAACCAGACTATATTAATAAGACAACATAATGACGTAATCATTTCACAATAACTTTATTTCAGTTAATCGCTCATGACTTATCTCACCCGCAGCTGAGAGCACTGAATCGCAGGAGTTAAGCACGCGACGAGTGTTGCTGCGAACTAGCTTCGTTGAGTCTCTAACCTTAGTAGATTTAGGTTACTATAACTAAGATAGACCGTTATCTGTCATAGAGGTCTTTGACAGTTGATATAGGGAGCCACAGAATAAACAATCCTGGGGCTCTACTCCGAAAATCGAACAACGATGTTTTGGATCGAAACGTAATTATGAAGACCATCAAACACAATCCTTACCACCAAATTACCACTGTTTAATAATTGTACTTAGTGTTTTCATCTGTCGTTTCGTTACAAATCCATAAAAAAACAATCTTTTAGATGGTAATTTAATGAACAAACATACAGTCCGACAATCGAAGCTTCGTTGTTGAAATTTCGGAGTAGGCCTCCAGAATCTCTAGCCTAAGAACTTACATACATAAGAAGAACAATCCTAATCTCATTTATTCTTGCATTATTTTCTTGAGCGGTAAAATCTGTGTCGCGAAATCGACGCCCGTTACTCATTAAATATTCATTAAATCCTTAATCACTGCCGTGCGTGACTGCGAAGATACATTGTGGGTTAAAAAAAAACGAAAAAGAGGCACATCCGCGATCCGCCCACAAGCTCCAACTTATAATGATTAAATGCGACCTTCCTATGTTAGGGTTCAATGACTTCTTGCTCGTAATAAATCACCCTAAACTGCTGGATTAAATTCTTTTGTCAGAAATCAAGGTAAAAGAAAATAATTTTCAGTCTGATTTGAGCATTGAGTAGCGTAGTTCACATCGACGCACTTTTTCATATAAAATTCATATTTATGTGAATTCAATAACATACTGCTTGCTAACAGACTGCTTCGTTAATCTAGTCATCTAGTGGTAACAAGCGCGACTGCTGGGTACGAGGTTCTAGGTTCGATCCCCGAGTCGAGCAAGTCACATCCATATTTTTTTCATTACATAATTCATCATTAAGTCATTAGGGAATTCATTATTCACATTGGGTTTTTTCATTAGAAAATTCTCAGTAGCAGCACGAAGTCTGATATTGTGCCCGATTAATGGCTCGCCCCCTATTAGGTACATGGGACTTATACCATAGCCGGCAAAACGTGGGTGTACTGCATACACCTCTGCCTATACCCTCTGGAGAAGACAGGCGTGAGTCTATGTTATGTTATGTATGTGATTTTAATAAATACAATCTTAAACCATACAAAAACAAGAACATAACGTAATCGTGATCACTTTCGAGGAACTCGGTAACTCTCTTGTAACTTCTAAACTTTGAGAGACTTAAGATTGCAACACGTGTAGTTACAACATGAACGGCTTCAGAAGCAAGGTATTGTCGTATCGACACTTTTGTTTAGAAACTAAAACCGAAGTACCAAAAACATGGTGCAGTGCATGGGCAGTGTCTTTGTCAACTGTTTTCTTCCTATCAGTTTGGCAGCAGTGATAGTTTAGTGGTGTGATAGTTGGAATGAGAAGTCAAAATTGTAGGTTCGAACCCAGGCACGCACCTCTGACTTTTCGTTTCATCATCATCATCAGCATGAAGATGTCCACTGTTGAACAAAGGCTTTCCCCATAGAACAACGAACGACTTTTCATTTAATTATTATAAATTAATTAAATATCACATACTAAAACGGTAAAAGAGAAAACCTGCATACCTGAGAGATTTTTCCGTATGGTTCTTTCTCAACCATCTGCTCATATACCTATTATAACCACAAAAATAACCATTTTTCTACACTTAGCCAACCTTTTTAGCCAAAATTCCGAAACTAAATTCCTATAAATATTGGACAATGCCTGTCTAATATGGTACATATTATACTTATTACAATTTTCTTCACAATCCTTTCTCTACACAGGAGCTGCAAGTCTCCGTCCGCAGTCTCAGATAATATTGCACCATAACTTGGCTGGTTGCATCTGGATTTATCCGGTTTCGTATGCACTGCTACTTCATAAAGGCAGTTACGGGATAATCCGAAGTATAAGCGTGCTTCTCGGCTCTGTTTGTGTTTTGAATGCAAATATTTGATGGTTTTAAAATTGTTTGCGATTTTTAAGGATATTTTAAGTAGCTGATGTTTCTGTGTACTAGTTTCTGCTTTGGTTAGTTGCCAAATACCTGAGCCAACACCTATTGCCTTTTGGGTGAACGTATTTTTAATTAGTTTCTAGTTGTGTTTCTTTCTAAGTTTTTGCCATCACATGATCACGTTTATTGTTTATATTAGTTGTGAGTAAAATGGATGAAAAGCTTTATAAGTAATCCAAAAGTAATAAGCACCTAAATTACCGAGAAAGTCTTCAGCAATCGTAACGAATTCACATACAACACAACACAAAGTTGATTATAAAATACTTAACATTATTCGTCTCAATAATTCGTTCCAAAAAATAAATTACCCCAAAATTGGAATAACAAGATAGGCACGAGAATAATTCCCATTGTCAGGGGACTCGAACTTATTGAGGGAAACCAATTTACTCCAGAAAAATCCAGTTTTTTCCGGTTCGCTCCGGATAGAAGTCAATCTATCTGGTGCGAACTGGTAAAACAATGATTTAGATTCGTCTGTACTCAAGGTAAAATTACTTTTGAATGTAAAAATAATGTAAGTGGATTATTATAATCGTCTTTTGATAAATTACTATTGTGTTCGACACGATTTCTGCAGAATATTTTAAATGACTGACGAGCTGAATAAGGGATATGACGAAATAATTTTATGAGTTGAATGTGTACTAATCTGTGTTCACTCAATGAGAAGTTTAAAAAAAAGGCATTGAAACTAGGGATTTTTAGTTAAATGACAACATATTATTACTTTTTTGCAGCTGCTTCAAAAGAATTTAAAAGTATTATGTACCTATGTAAACTCGCGTAACACGTTTACTACATAAAACAAGAGGGCAGTTGGCCTGAAATTTACATGGGAATAGATCTGAACTTAAATGCAAAATTTTCGAAAGCATCAAAGACCTTTTCTAATACTTCTCACACAAAAACCATATTTCTAAACTTATTCGTACGTGCCTAGAACGCAGACTCTCAGAGGGATGGTATCAATAAATATTAAACATACGATGGTTTTCTTTTCACCCCCACAGACAGTGGCGCCTCTCGCAGCAGTATCGCGAACTATCGCCGCGCCAACTTTAGGTTATGCAAATTTAAACGGCTGCATTTTATGTCTGAGATTCATTGTAAATTATGAGCTGTTATTATAGTTTTTAGGGTTGGTTGTTTCTCTTATTACCATTAAGGGGAGAATAAGGGATGAAAGTTATGAGGAAAGTTAGAAAAAAAATTATGGTAATACGGTTAAGTTTTTCTTGGTAACTCTTACACTAACTTTAATCTAGGATTTATAAATGAATTAGCGTTTATTGTTTATTGCTTATTGTTTATTGTGAATTAGCGTTTGTTGCTAGGCAAAAACTTTCACTAAAAAATTAAGGTGAGAAAAATTGCATATCGAAGACCTTCTCGATGTTGGATTGTTAAGCTGGCCATAAAGTCTCCAAGTAAGATGCTCGAAATAAATATGACCCACTGAAGGTAGACCTAAGCCTTGACTGAATGGAAGCCAATAAACAGTTCAGTTCAGTGAACAAAGAATTGGGCGGCCAATAGCACGTTGCAGTTGGGGTGACGTCATCAGCAAAGTTGCACGAATGCGAGTAGCATAGAATCAAAGAAAATGGCAACTAAACAGCAAAGAGTGACCTATACATAGCAGTGAGTAGATTGAGGCTTTTGATGAGGATGCCCCACTTCCATGCTATAAATTTTCTTTCTCTAGTGCCAAAATAGGCTAATAATTTAAATTAGAGTCAAATTTCTAAAACTACTTACTAACAACTAACTTACTAATAGTAAAGCCACTTTTCTGAGGCCGATCTACTGCCGTTTTTTTTTCTGTGTAGTGCTTTAGTCCATAGCTCTTCAAAACAAATAGAATTAAGTTTTTAATGTATTCTAGTGTCTAGTATTAGCAATTACACTTAGCATAAAGAAAGATATTTAAGTCCCCAAAGCACGAAAACTGTAGAAATAATATACAAAAAATTATCGCACAAACTGACCGCGTTAAGCGCTGCTTACCATAGAGCGTTTTGTTCTGCATCCAAACCAAATCTTAGCAAAGAGCTATAAAACATCCCCCAAACGATTAGGATCATAAAAGTAACCAACCAAGTTTAAAATCCTCTGCAAATACTCCAGGTACCCAACCTACCCACACCGCAAATATGAAGAATTCCAAAATCAGTATAGAACAAGGTTAACTTTTTAAATATTCACCACGAGTATATAAAGTCATCTGCGTAAACGAGAAACTGGGTGCACAGAATAAAACCATAAACTCCAATTCCACGCCACAGTATAGCGGAGTAAGTGTGATAATGTTATTTATAATGCCAGTGCAATTGTAACTAACTGCTTTGTACGATGTGATTCGATTATACTGTAAAACTAAGATATGGAAGTTGTAGAATACGCGCTTACTGCGAGAAATTCTTCGCTTTTAGTAAGTTCTATAAATGTTGGTGTTTGCAAATTTATTATATTGATTATTTGAATAAGAGAATTTAAATAAATGTATCTGTAATTGCATAAAACGAAACCAAAAATTATACAATCTTAAATATCGGATTACTTTTTTTGTAACATATTTTTTTTTTGATTCTGTGGATGAAAAAGCCTTTTTACCTCTAGCATGCATTGAAATTTACTCATACACATTACTTTCTTAAAGGAAAGTTTTTGC
The DNA here is from genome assembly GCA_936450705.2 of Protodeltote pygarga. Taxonomy (NCBI): domain Eukaryota; kingdom Metazoa; phylum Arthropoda; class Insecta; order Lepidoptera; family Noctuidae; genus Protodeltote; species Protodeltote pygarga. Next base: position 13,623,334 of record OW388264.2, on the reverse strand, counting down.
GATATAACTTAACGCAAAAAAAGCACCCAAGGCACTTAAAAGCATCCAACAACTAAATTACAATTTAAAAATAAACACGAATAAAAAACCAAGCACAATATGTACTCATATCATGCATATTGTATTAGCACACGGATATTCCTACACTGTACCATTTGTAAGACGGTCCATACAGTGCAGTTTGGGTAAAATTTTAATTAGCCCCACGCTGGGTCTTTTTGTTGGGTTTTTAATAGGGAGAGCTAAATGAAAGTTATTATTGCGCTGTTTTAACTTAAGCTGGAGCAGCTGGCTTAACGTTCTGGAAGGATTTTGTAAGGTGGTATGTTGGAATTATTAAATATTTAGTCTAAAAAGCTAGTCAACCCAAGCTAGTTAGTAGCAGCTGGAAAGTAAGATAGAAATGTTCACTTACTACCTTATTTGGTAGATATTTACTCTGCTTAGACTAAACGGTTTACATTTACTTTACTCATGCGCACAGCTGGAAACTAAAATGCTTTTTTGGCGACTGTATTTCCAGAATATACGATTTCGTGATCTTCAAATCAAGGCACCAACTCTTTGACACGTCTAGTAGCTGTGATAGCCTAGTGGTATGACCGTTGGACTGCCAAGGTTCGAAACCCAGGCACGCACCTCTGAGTTTGCGGATTTATGTACGAATAAGAAATTAATTTATCATTTGCTAAAATACCTGAGAGATTAGTCAAGGGTGTGTAAAGCCATGTCAGAGGCCTACGGGTGGTTTAAACTCTGACACCAGGTTGTTCATCAACCATACAATAAAGAAGAAGACCAACTAAAAAGTTGTCACAACAATCTCACCTAACAATAAAACATTTTAATTACGATTTCTCCAGGAGAATTTCAATTGCTACAGTTCCCATGCTCCATTTCAACGCTAAGTTATAACTTTAAAAACAAAGTACACCAACATTAAACGTTCTAATTCGCCAACTGTTTCAACAAAAGCTCATGAGAGTATAAAACACACGTACTTTTTTAATCACACAGTTTCTGTTAGTAAAGTTAGAAATGCTACCGTAAATATAAATGATAGAAGGTTCATTTTGTCTAAATACGTGGCCAATATTTCATAAAGAACGCAGGCTTCGTAGCTTAGTTGGAATTGCAAGCATTCTTGAGACATTGACACGTGCTAGATACGAAAAGTTGAGGTGCAAGTTTTATGGTGTAACTTGGGCTGAAATTTATCATGGGAATTGGAGTCATAGTGCAAATTATATCCAGAAGTTGATGGATCGATTTCAATATAATAACAGATACTGTCATTTTCTTTTATCACATGTAATAAGTAAATATTGTGTCTGAGTAATAATTCTTGCAGAAAGAAAATAATGAGAAGGATTTGGCCCAGCTACCTTCTGATTAGACGCACCAGACGCTCTGCTAAGTGAGCTATACGTATTTCTGTGTGTACTGTCAAAATTTTCCTTCGCATGCTACTGATTGTGTAAATTTCCTAAAGTACATTTACATTGCGCCTTAGGATAACATTTATTATTAACTCTAATCCCTCAAAATAATTAATTTAAAATCACTGTACTGTAATTGTATTTATTACAAAACTGTGAATTAGGTTGTCGTATTTTCTATGTGTACAAAATTTTTGCCAGATAAGTTATCAGATAAAGATTTGAATAATGTTAATTATTACAGCAGAAGATTTTAACTAAAACCAGTAGTTGGTTTCTAATAGCAATTCAGAGTGGGTTTTCTGCATTAATTTTCAAACATGTCTTCAAGTTCAGCATCTGTTTTTATGCAGCTTGCAACGTCGTCTGATTTATTGCCCGTAAAACGAGATGCTTCGTCTCTTTCGCACCGTAGGATGCACAGGTTTTTGTTAAGACAGTGTTTTGTAGTTATAAAAGAAACCATTTATTACATTTGGCTATATCAAGTGGAACATTTTCTTTAAGAAATAATTATAGTTTTAATTTTGCTTGTTCATACTTCCTATCTCTCACTGTGCTTTGTGTTGTGGACCAAACAATCTTATCATTTTAATGACTATACTAATAATATGAAGAGGTCACTTTTGAACTGTTATGAAAAACTGGTTAACGTATAGGATAATATTGGTTCTAGTGAATTATTCCACAAAACTACACAACTAAGAAGTGTTTTCAATAAGAGAAATCATGTCAGAAGCTTCGTGCATCTTAAAGTTAGTCACGTTGATGACATAATGTTTGTTATACCGAATGATTCCATAAAAGCCTATGATAGCTCTAGATGGACAGCAGTCATCGTGAGGAAATCAATACACCTGAGAGATGTTTTTAATAAGAGAAGCCATGTCAGAGATTTCGTGCGGCTTTAGCTAGACACTTTGATAGAAACTCTCTCTCTTTTCTCTTATATGTATTTAAGAGCTAGGCTCTTGTCGGTGGAGCAATCGCCACCTCTCTCTATCCTCTTATCTATCAAGTGAAGGAGAAAGTAGGAGACGTGACGTATCAGGAAGTCAAAAGACAAGCGGAGGATAGAGAGAGGTGATACACAAGAACTAAGAAAGAAACTACACAAGAAAAATTCCAGTGACGTCAACAAGATTAAATCACAAGATAAATACACGAAAGAAACTCTCCAAGGCGCTAAATACACCCGACACTACGAACAACAATAATTGCGACAAATAATAATTGCAGAGAGAATACTTTGTCAGAGATCTGACAAAGGTTGAAGAGACAATCAAGGAATTAATATTTACTTTCTGCTAGTTTTATTTCATGGTAACTTTCTTTTATTCTGAAACAAAGTACCTTTTATTTATTAGTTCAATTATGAGTGGGCGTTTATTCAATTTCTATTAGCTAGGCCAATGAGTCCCCATGGACTAGTTGTAGCTAATATAGTAAAAGTCGTTGTATCGGTCCTTCAATACTCAATCCTTTTAGTAATTACTTCAAAGACTGGCTGGATAGTCTAGGATAGAGAGTTGGACAAGGGCGAAACGTAGATGATGACTCATATGTCTTGCGCTTTGAATTTGTTATTTTTTTAAACAAAGAAATACTCTTGAACCTTCTTGAACACGATTTAGCTCTTATTTAATAATAAATAACGATAATGTATAGATGCATTTAAAAGTGACGGTCGAGTAGTGTAAGGAGGTGAAGGAATTTGAAGCAGTGATAGCTACGGACAGAGGCCTACGGGTGGTTTAAACTCTGACACGAGGTTGCTCATCAACCATATATTAAAGAAGAAGAAATTAGCTCTTTAATTGGGAGAGCTAGAAGAAACTGTAATTACAAGAGTATCTCTTAATAATAATGACTTAAATCAAATACCATAATAATATTAAGAATTCTACAATTAACTAATAATGGATGCCAAACTGTACAATGTTAGTCATACAACATAGAAGGGAATTAAGTATAACACATATGATTAAGTTCCGCAATATATTTCCATACGGGAGGTGTTAGAAGTAATATTTCGCGTTGCGGCACATACCACAGTGAACCAGACTACCGAAGATTTAAGAAGTATTTAAAGATGTTAATATTAAACAAATTTCTACATACCTAATTTTTTTATGGCAAATTTTGTTTGGGATATCGCCGACAAGAATATCTTTAGTGAGAGACAAAAGGCACAGAAGTGCCATAATTGAGCTGGGTTGATGGTCTTAAATTAAACCCAGGCCATGATAGTAACCGATTATGGTCTTTCAGTTCTATGTATTAACCAATTTCTATGTATACCTACTCCTTACAATTGAAAAAAACATTTTATTACCTCCAAAGCACCAATTACTGAAAAAGAACTATCATCAAAGTTTTGCATTTTAAAACATTAGATCCAAACTGAGCTTAGTTTAAAAATAAATTACGCTATACATCACTTTAAGTGGCGTGTTTAAACTTCCTCAAAAACCTGCGATCCTGGTCCCACTAGCCACACGCTAGAAGTTTGCACATCTCATTTAGTTAATTTATTCGTGGCTCGGCCGTGGCCCCGGGGGAATTTGTTGCTCGCGTCTGAACATCTCTAAAGTGGCAACTTCCTTCTTTCTTGTTAAACAAGCGGTAAGTTTAACTAAATATTTGAATTCTATTTCTTTTGAAATGATAGGTTGTGAAGATTCAAAATTAAGTATGTGTAACATTTCTGGTGCAGAGAGTTAAGTGAGGGTGTAATGCGCAAATTTTATTTTTTTCGTGTGAAGTCATCATGGACTTCGTCTGGCCTGGGACGGGCAAAGGGATATTGACTTCATTCAGTTTTTATCCAGTGTGTCGAATATCACGGGAACTGGTTTCAAGAGATAATTATGATGATACCATCAATGAGACTCATTTTTTCCATAAAAATGTAAGTAAGTAATTTTTATACATATTTTAAAATTTTATATTATTTTTCTTACATTCATTTTCACAAACAAGAATCAAAATAAGATTTGTAATTCTAGTTTTATTATAACGTCTATTTGTATCTATTTGTAAAAATACAAATACTAACTGTTGGAATGGAATTTTATTAAAATATATCATACCCATAAAGGTTTATTATAAAGTAAAAACTTACTAGTTACATTCAATCTTTACGATCGTCACATCTTTACTTTTTTATTAAAAATTTACGATAAAAATACTCAATACCACTTGATCCCTTAGAAATAAAAAATATTCATATAATTCAAATAGTTTGTACTCCACCCCCTGTTGTACGGTAGACATTAAACAGATTTCGCGCTCATAAAACCCGTAATTTGAATTCCTTAAGACCTTACGAGGGGTTGGCTTGGGTCTCTACTAATAATAAAGCCAAGTGTATGTGTGTTTTAATGCAGTGTTTTTAATAATAAGAATTTATTTTTTTAATGAGAGATACAAAAAATATATTCTAGATACTTTAATGTAAGTACTTATCTTAAATTATTATTATTATTTAAAATTAACACATTAAGTTTTAGTAGGAAGTTATGATTGATTTTTAAGATAATGCTAATGCTTAACTAAACTGGCAGAAATGTATATTTAACTATTTTTTAGTTTTTATGCGACGTGGTATAGAAAAGAAGTTTCTTGCCAGATTCTTCTCCTTGAAGGATAGACTGCCCTTGGAACTAACAACTCGAGTCACTCTCATAATAATATTAGTCAATTCATAATCATGGGCCCAATGGTCTACATTAATAAAAATCGTTTGACGTTGACTTTGAATATGGCATAAATACGGTCTCAATAATGTATTCGTACGATTTACATAGATTTGACTGAGCGCATTGGCGCGGAACCGCATTGGAACGAACGCGCGCGCATGCCGCAGCTGCCGACCACAGTCAACCACAGCCAACCGCATCCGCTCGCGGCAAAACTGCACCAACAGCAAAAAATTACCGTAATAATCATACGAAAAAAAATAACGCTTAATAAAAATCACTTTATACGGAAGCCAAAAATAATATTGCAAGCATCGCCGCAAGGCGCACTAACCGTAAAGTCTGTGAGGGCCGATAGTACGAATACGTTGGGAGGGAGAATTTTATTTATGGCGTCATCAAAGGCGACGCAGTGTTAGTAATATATACTTATGTCTGAAAGTTTTCTTTTACCGTCACATAATTATTTGGCGAAACTCGAAACTTTATTGACCGAAGCTTCGTAATAAGGTTCTTAGATATTTAGTGGTTATTCTATAAATTTTCTAAGTTTGTTTTGGCTTTTCATAATATGTGAAAATTAAAGAGGGTTTGTTTTGTATTTTGTTTATCTTTGGAGTTATTATGAAATTTAATTAGTGTGCGAGTTATGAGAAGAATTTGTATTGCTTTTAATAAATGTTATCTTTCATTTTAAATTTAATTATTATGATTAATAGAACAATGTTATGAAGGCTTTCTGTTTTAAGTTTACTTTATAATACAAAACAAACGTTTAACGCTTACAGTAGAGTTTTTTATGCTACGAACGACGAAACAGATTATGTAACTTTTTTTAAAAATTTCAATATTAATTTTACAAAGACTTTTTCTGCAGCACAAGTTAATTTTCTACAACAGATTAATAATATTATGCAAGTTGCGGTGTCGCCAACAGAAGAAAGTAAACAATATATTATAATTAATTCGTAATAAAATTTCTATGCAGCGAGAGCGACACCCCTACCGTAATGCGGCGTGCAATAACACGCGCTCAGACTTTTTAATTTGTTCCCGTTATTTATGCGTTACTATGCCGGTGGGTGGCGCATGCGTCTTGGATCAAAATTAATGAGTGATTTTTCTTAATGTTATATGTCGTGGGTGAAATGAAAGTAATTTTAAAATTAAAGAATATGATGAATTTGTATAATGAGTAAGAGCTTATTTATTTATAGGAATGTTTAATGTCTAGTGAGTGTATAGTTATGTCTAATCCAGTAGTCTAGTGCCGAAATTTAACCATAATTAACCAAGTATAAATTATCATATGTAAAAATAAAACATTATTTAGGTATATTATGTAGGTACATTTTAAGTTTCTGCACTCCTTCATTTCTTCATTTAAGGTATGCCAAATCTCACATTCCGTGCGTAAAAGGGTGTACAAAATTTTCTTCTCACTTATATAATTTATACTAATTATTTATTTGGTACACCGACAATAAAATTTGCATTGTGTCTGCTGCGTAGCATTCAACGTGCTAATTCGCATAAATGAAATAAGTTACAATGATAACTGTTATCCCCAAAGAGTTATTGATTAAGTTGATTTAGCAACACTTTGCATGGGACATAATATCAACACCTCTGCATACCCTATATCAAACACAGGCGTTATGTTATAAGTTAGACGCAAAAAATAAACCAATTTTTAAAGATATCAGCATATACTTTTATGTAGTCGTACAACAGACCGTTCAGACTTTTTAATTTGTTTCCGTTATTTATGTGGCAGTGCGTAGTCAGTCGATAAACGGGCGAAGCGTCTTGGATTAAATTATGTGCTGGCTGATTCTTCTCGGTAGAGGTTCCGTTATTTTCGTTGTCTTTTTATTCATTTTTTAAATTTTGCATTCTCTGTTTTTAAGTGCAGTTTCTATTTTCGAAACACTGAAGATAACTTTTGCTTATTAGTTTTCGTCATAAAGCAAATGATTTATTTTCCAATCTATAAATTTTAGCAAGTAATCTTTTGGCATAAATTGCCATATATAAAAATATTGATGATAACAAATGTATAAACATTTTTATTTAGCATTTATGCAAACTATGCGAATACTAAAGTTTTTCTTTCTACAAATAAAAAAATGTAACTTAAGTGTTAGCATAACATGCATAAATGCTCAATAAAAATGTTTATACATTTGTTATCACCACCTTCTTTACAATTACAACTACATAAAAACTTAATTAGTTATAACCATGACGGATTCTAATTTAACTGATAAAATTGCAATAAACCAGTTTGTAAACTCGTAAAACAATGTAATTCTTAACTGATTTAATCTATCAAACGCTACTTCCAAATGACAATAAGCACGAATACTCCCTTCCTGTAAAGTATTCACCTTAAACGGTAATATTTCATGAAAAATTTGTACTCTAATGTTAAGGGGCATAGAGTTCAAGATTGGTTTAATTCAGGAGCATAAGCGTGACGGTTTAAGTTCCAACTTAACAAGACGGATTTTATGTAGCCATCACTTAGATTTAGCATAAAAATAGGGTAGTGGTAATTTCTTGTTTCGCATAATTTTTTTAATAAACCCCTTTATGGTTGCCCCATCACCAAGGTCTGGTGATTTGGTGTGGTTTATAACACGGTGTTCCTCCATGAACCTCTGGGCGAAAGTGTGGGTTTCAGTTGCGGGTTCACCGTGCTCCCGCCAGACTTATGCTTTCTTCTTATTTGTAAAAATTAGTCCTATTATTGGGACGTTGTTTGTTAATACAATAATGGAATAGGTTTTTTTATCATAATATGATATACCATATTATGGTTGATTAGCAACCTAGTGGCAATGTTTAATTAAACCACCGGTAGGCTTTTGACATGGCTTTCCTTAATCGAGAAACTCTTTTATATATGATATGTTAATTTGTTACCTTTATGCAAATAAATATTATTTATATTAGTATCTTAAACAGCTGTATCTTATAACTTGTTCCTAGATTCTTTATCTACCCTTAATCTTAGCCGTCTGTTTAACACGAAGTCTTAATGTTGCTTAAATACGGAACTTAAATTAAGCGGGAGTTTTGAGTTCCATAACTGAGATTAATATTGTGTAAGAACAAGTATGCGATTAATTATTTATTTATGTATACACTCATTTGGGCGTGGAATATTGTGCGATAAAAAAACACAGTGAATCCCATATTTGACATTTAGTATAGTCACATATTTATCTGATTTTCTAAATTATGAATGGCTTCCAAAAATTACTGGATTTAAAATCCTTTAAACAAACTAAAAATATCATAACAATAAGTATATTTAATAAACTACAAAAAAGTGAAATTACCATACAAATTGTATTAAGTTACATACGCAACTAAAGAAAATTCTCATTTTTCACCCAGTAAGGTAAATTAAAAAGAAACAAGATTTTCCTACATTTCGAACCAAATAAACGGCCTTAATATAGCACAACAATACCTAAATTCTCTATTCAGCTCGGTATAAATAAACATAATTCTGTTAGTACTAGAGACGTGAAGACATCTTAGAAAGTATCTTGTTATTTACTTTGCGTATTTATCCTGTAAGTATTTATGTATAGTATTGTAAAAAGGTTTATTTTGAGAGCTAATCTATTTTTGTAGTCAATTCAGGTCTTTGTGTAGAACTCGTGTATTTTGCTTACAAACATTTTTAAGACTGTAATATACAACCATGTTTAAACATAGAAACATGGCCTGCGGTGGCCGGCCAATTGTGATGTAGGACAGCGACAAAGACACATTGTATACAATATCTATTCTATTGGTTTTTATGTACGATTCATACGTTTTTTGCAATGTGTAGAGTTCAATTAATATAGTTATTTTTTACCTATATGTATAACTATGAATCCACGCGGCTGCTCGCACATTCCGCAGCATGCGATATCGCCTATGCCTAGCCGGTGGACGCAGTGCTTGACTGCCACCTCTGAATGGGGGAATGCTTTTGGATGTAGTTGGCGCTTCCCACGTAGCCTCAATGACTTGATTTCACGGAATGCTCGAGGATTCTAGCGTATTTTTGCGGAAGGGCTGTCACTGCATACGCGTGAATTGGAGCGGTTTTGATGCACTCTACCGCACTCCATCAGGTCTCAATGGTACTATATTCTCTTCCTTGACAGTCGATTAAAAATATACCGAAGGTCAATAATGTCAGAATATCACATAGAAAAATACATTTGAACTATCGAATCGACGTCCGCACATAGAAATTATATCCTATCCTTTTTCATTTTCCTTCAATTTTTCTTAAGCATTACATAACCGTGATGGCATATATTAAAAACCAATATAATATGTATTATGTTACAAATATATATATATTTTTGAGAAGACGAGTAATTTTAAGTTGGTTAATTTAATTAATTGGTTGAAAGTTGTTAGAAGAGTAAAGAGAATTAAAAAACTAAAAACATTATATAAACCAAAAAGATTAGAAATTATTATTAATTTGTTTAATCTTCAAACTACTATTTATAAAATAATTTAGCTCTTACCTGCAGCCGGAGACAGTTTTGTCACCACGCCCCATCTCGATTTCCACTGAAACAAAATAAGAAAAAGTCTTTATTTCCAAGATACTTGACTGTACAATATTTACAAACAAACTGCTCTGCAGTTCTTCTTTGAATATTTGACGACATTTGGGTGCAATGGTTAAGTGATTTGCCTTCTGCATTTTGTGTGGCGGGTTTGGTTTTCGCAAGGATAAATATTTGTGTAATCAACCTGATACTTGTTTCGATATAGATGTATATTGTGAAATTACACATCTAACTGCATTCACGATTTAAAAGAAGCTACGTTTTCTTAAAAAATGATAATAACATGTTTGTTTTTACAAACTAAGGGCACGGCACGCCAGAGATTGCGAGTTCAAGTCCCGCCCGAGTCAGTTATTTTTGCGAGTTTCTTATTAAATATTTTAATTTAATAAGCAAAACATGTAATACACACATAAATTAAGGTATGTTTTTTTTTAAATCCAACACTGGTGCAGTTTTAGACAACTAATTTCATAATGCACAAACAGCCAGAAGTTACGCTACAACACCATTTATACGGAATTATATGGACATAAAAGTGAAGCCATGTATTCACAAATTGGAAGTTCTTAATTCGCAGTCTATACCAGCCTTTCGTAGGCTAAGCTGAAACCAATTTGCTAAAACGACTCAAAAAAAATTGAAAGCCATACAAAAAAGGCATCTGAGTATTTATTTGAAAGTATTTACGGATCAAACTAAATATTTTTAGATCAATCCAAATGCAGTCATCGTTCGGACTCTCTGATTTCGAAAAATACGGACATTTTCACGTTCAGGGCCTGTAAATATTCAGGGTATATTTAGCTGGACAGCTTGTGGTGTAAGTGAAGAGGGAATTGGTTATTTTAATTATTTAAAGACTTAGACTTAAGGCGTGCGTTTAACTTTTGAATCATATTTATTTTGTTTAATAAGTTGTCCGTACCAAATACTAATATCACAGTCTAAGGGAAACAGTTCTTTATACTGTGCTAATATTATACACCAATTACTTCTGAAGTCTAGGTAGTTTTATTATGGTTTTATATTATGGAAGATTATAATATGCGTCATATTAATATCAAACTATACAATAATAAAAAAAAAATCTATTGCC